>CM060583.1:3255000-3567851 GCA_030625065.1 Alectoris magna | reverse complement strand
TCCATCCATTATCTCTCTCTCCCTCCATCCATCTGTCCATCTATCCCTCCATCCATTCCTCAGTCTGTTCATCCATCCATCCTTCCGTCTGTCCATCTGCCCATCCATCTGTCCATCCATCCATCTGTCCATCCATCCATCTATCCCTCCACCCATTCATCAGTCCCTCCCTCCCTCCCATCCTTCCATCCTTCATTCTGTTCCTCCATCCATCCCTCAGTCTGTCCATCCCTCCCTCCCTCCATCCTTCCATCCATCCATCCATCCATCCATCCGTCCACCCACTGAATTTCAGGGATGCTTTGAGCAAATCTGAGCTCACGTCCCTCACCCTGGGCTGTTGCAACCAGAAGGAGGTCGGAGGAGAAATGCAGATGGATGCTAAAGGGGAAAAAAGGATTTTCACTTCTTAACCCCCGCAATCTCCATCCCACCTTGTCCTGAGGGCCGGACCCAACCCGGTGCCACACCGGTAAGGTTTGGTAACCTCGCTGCTCCCCGGAGTGCTGGGCTCCAAATGCCCCAATTCCTGAGTGTTCCCATTGGGGCTGGGCTCCCCAGCACCCCAAAATGGGCAGCGAGTCCCCCAACCCCATCACTGGGAGACTGGGTCCGGCCTGGGGAATGTATGGCTGCCCCGAGCACTGTTTGTGCGGAGGATTACCCCCAGCCCCCTTCTTGACCCCCTGTGTTGGAGCAATCCCTCCCACAGCCAGGCACAGCCCGGCCCCCCATGCCTCAGTTTCCCCGACCTCCCCCATAGTGAGCTGTGGTGCTGCTGGAGGTGGGGGGGTGCTCCTCATGGAGGCCATGGGGGTTCCCAGGTCGGGCTTTGGGCTCCCCCAGGATGTTGGAATCCCACGCAGCACCTGCAGCCCTACGTGCCTTCCCACTGAGCAGCCCCAAATCCCAAAATGAACCTTTCCAACCTCATCTGGGAGAGGCTCAGCCCGGAACAGCGACCTGAGCTCAGCAATGCGAACATGCAGGGGTCAAATCCACCTTTTCCAACACCAAAACCCTCTTAAGAAGCTGTGGTTTGCTTCTCCTCTCCATGCTGTGCCTCAGTTTCCCCTCTCTGTGCCATTCCTATGCTGGGACACCCCATTGCTTTGGAGGAGTGGAGGTTTCCCTGCAGCGCAAACAGGAGGGATCCACCCCATCTCTCCCCAGCTCAAGAGAAACTGAGGCACGAGCCGTGGGGCTGCTGGGAGGGAAAACTTCAGGGATGGGGTTGGGGAGCTCCTCCACCCCCATTTCCCTGGGACAACGGTGCCTAAAACTGGGGGCTCTCCTCCCCAAGGGAAGTCCAAGCTGGAGCACACAGCACTGAACCACCATTAGGGCTCAGAGTGAACACGGGGATGCATCACCTTTACAGGCAGGGAGAGGAGCGCAGGCTCTCCCGGGGGGGCTGCATGAGACAGCTTTGTCCATCCAACCCCCCCACATTGCACCGGGCCGGGTGGGGGGGTGCTTCTCCGGGGGGGGGGGGGGGGGTTTCTCACAGCCCTGCAGGGCCTCAGCAGCCGTTCCCAGCACCGGGATTCCCCACAGCTGCTTCCTGCCGCTCTATCTCACGGGCACATCTGGGGGAGCTGGGAGCAGCCCCCCCCCCCACAGCCGCTTCCTGCACTGCCCTCCCACCCCCCACCCCCCCCCAGCCCTGGCCACTGTTCTCACGGCAGTCCCCAAGGCCAACCGGAGCCCCCCAGGGTCCCACTTCCCCTCCAAGATGCCCACCCTGGGCCTGACCTCACTGCAGCCTTCCCACCTCCCATCTCCATCCCCTGGGGTGTTTTATTGCCCGCCCTCCTCCCCCATCCCTCACCCTTTTGGGGCTCCCCCGTGCCACAGGGGGGCTGGAGCCGGACCCAATGGGGCCCAGCATGCTCTGTGCCACCCAACCCACCCCGATGCAGCCCCACATGGGGGTCCCGCAGTGCTGTGGCATGTAGGGAAAAGCAGAACCTCCCCCCCTCCTCATATCCCCATCTCAGTGCATCCTCCAACCTCACCACCACCCTTTGGGGTGCACCCAAAATTCAGCATTCCTTCACCCCCCCCCACATCCCATGGATCTCTCTTCCTTTTTCTCTTGCCCATCGTTCCCCATTGCAATAGTGGGGGGGGGGGGGGGGGGGGTTGGGTGGAGGGGGTGCAGGTGCACTCAGCGGGGTCTGCAGGTGTGGGGTGAGGACATGGGTGACTCACAGGCCTCACTGCCACCCTCCTCCCACGATATCCTCCCAGGGAGGTGGGGCGGGGGGGGGGAGGCACCGCCTGCCCCATAACCCCCCCCCATCCCCACGCATGCGGGGCTCTGCGGCTCTGAGTGGGGAAACTGAGGCAGAGGGGTGGGCATGACAAAGGGGTGGACAGCTCTGGGGGGGCTCTGCTTGTACCACCCCCCCACATCCCCACCATGCTCAGCTCCCACCTTCCTCCCCCCGGATCCCACACAGCCGCAGGATGTGGCTTTGCCTCCTTCCACCCACAGACACCCTTAAAACATCCCCCCCCCCCCCCCCCCCACTCACCACCACCCTTCGGCCCACGCTGCCCACCCAAAATCACCCCCAACCCCAGCATGGGTGAGGGAGGGGAGCACCCACACAAACCCCACCTCCAACCTCGCCCCTCCATCGGCCTCAAATCACCCGAATCCACCCCAAAAAGGGCCGAACCCCCACAGAAAGCCGCGTCCCATGGAAAAAAGATGGGGCGAAGGCACGGCGTTATCGCGGCCCCATCGGCCCTAATGAAGCAGCTTTATTTTTAGCAGAGGTGAAAGGCAGCTCGCCCGGCGCTGAGCATTTTCCACTCGCATCTGCATTTGTACAATTTGGGTTTCCTGTCGTGTGGTTTTCGGCTCTTTTCGAACCTGAATTGTTATTTCGTTCTCTCGGCAGTGAAAACCCTTCGCATCCCCTCTCGGTATAAATAACGCCGTGGCCCCTCCCCAAGCTGCGCTCATCCGGCCCCCTCCCCCTTCCCCCCTCCTCCCCCCACCCCACACACACAACCCTCCCCCACCCCACAACCCCCCCGGTGGGGAAACTGAGGCGGAGATGGGGGACACAACGTAAAGGGCAGCAAAGTGTGGGCTGGGAGGGCGATGGGGGCTGAGGGCGCAAGGATGGGGGGTCAGTGGGTTTGTCCCCCCTCCCCGCTTCCTCTGACGCAGAGTTCCCATCCGGCCCAGCAGGTGCCAGGTGAGGGGCAGTGGGGTGGGGGCTGAGTCCCTTTGGCCCCCCCCCCGTCCCCCTGACCTCCGCAGCTGGGGACAAAGATCCTCACGTCTGAGTGCTCAGCCCCATCCGTCACCCCGTGTGCCAAACCCCACCACGAGCTGGGGGCACATATAGGCTGGAGGTCCCTCGTCCATATCCTGTCCCCATCCCCATCCCTATCCCTGTCCCCATCTCCATCCCCATGTCTGTCCCCATCCGTACCCCTGTCCCCATCCCCATTCCTGTCCCCATTCCCATTCCTGTCCCCATTCTGTCCTCATTACTGTCCCCATCCTGTTCCCATCCCTGTCTCCATTCCCACCCCTGTCCCCATCTCCATCCCTATTCATGTCCTGTCCCCATCCCCACCCCTGTCCTCATTTGGTCCCCATCTCTGTCCCCATTCCCATCTCTGTCCCTGTCCCCATCCCTACCTCTGTTCCCATTCCCACCCCTGTCTCCATTCTGTCCCCATCCCCACCCCTGTCCCCCCCCGTCCCCCCCAGCCCCCAGCCCAGCTCTCAGCACACACACGCGGTGCCACAGCTGCAGCCCAGGTGCCGGGGCCGGATGCCGACCTGCCCTCGCTTTCTCTCCTCTTTTATTTTGTTTTTTTGTTCATTCTCCACTGACCCGGGAACTTCACTTTCTAAACAAGAGGTGGTATCTCCTCCCCCCCCCCCCCTCCTTTTTTTGGGGACGTATTGCGCAGCTGCCCTGTGCTGGGCTCAGTGCCAGCCCTGCGGCGTGGGACAACGTGGGGACAGCACCCCTGCCGTGTGTCCGTGTGTTCCGTGTCACATCGATGTCAACCCCATCTCAGCTCAGGACAGCACCGTCCTTTCTCAGCCCCGCACCGCCCCGGCGGCTCCGGGTGCTGAGGACACGCGTGTCCCCCCGTCCACAGCGCCACGTCCCCCTGCGCGTGAGGACCGCGGCGACAACGGAGATGGGACCCCCGCACCCCCCACCCTCTCCGAAGCCGCGCGGGTGCTGCCCTCTGGTGGTGAACATTGGAAACTGCACCCCCAAGGAACCCAACCGCACAGACCGGGACCCACCGCCACGGGGCCCCCAGACTCAGCCCTACGGCCACGGACCTCCCCCTTCCCCCCCTTCCCCCCCCCCAGCCCCACACACACGGACCCCCAAGCACTGTCTCCTCGCCCCCAGGCACACATGGGACAGCAAAGGACCGGCTGATGGAGGGGGTGCAGCTTTAATCTCTCAGCAGGGAGCGAGGGTGGCACTGTTGGGACATGGGGGACATCATACTGGGGATGCACGGTGAATTCAGAGTGCAATGGGGCAGGGGACCCCGGTGCCCTTCAGGCCACAGTACCCCCCGGGCACTTTGTGCAGGTACTGCTGGTGGCGGTCCTCGGCGTAATAGAAGTCACCCGCCGGCTCGATGGTGGTGGTGATGTCCCCTCGGTGCTGCTGCCTCAGCTCCTGGCACAGCCCCACGGTGGGGACAAGTTGGGGACACCAGGACAGGTCCCCCCCCCCCCATCCCACTGCCCCATAGCGTGGCTTTGCCCCACATCTGAGGCAGGGGATGGCAGCCTGTGTCCCCGGAGAAGGGTCCCAATGTCCCCAAGGCGGGGTCCGGTGTTCCCAAGGAGGAGAGGCCGATGTCCCCCACGTCCCCACCTACCTGCTGGTAAGCATCCCTGCTGCGCAGCGCGGCCGCCTGCTGCTGGGGGCTCAGCGTGAGGATGACGGAGCGGTACTGGGTGCCCACGTCCTCCTGCTGCTGCATCCCTGGGGGGCAGCGCCGGGGGGGATTATGGGGCACCAATGACCCTGGCAGGCACTGTGTGGCCTCAGCCTGTGCTGATGGAGATGGGAAAAGCGAGGCACGGGGAAGGCGGTGGCTGCTAAATGGGTTGATGTGAGCCCCGCACAGGGAGCACTGAGGGATGGGGATGCAAAGGAGCCCAAATGGGGCTGGTGTGGTGTTTGGGGTTGAACTTGCCTGGCCAGGGCTCCAGAGATGCCACCAGGGCTGCAGTCCCATCCTCATCCCATCCCATCCCCATCCCAACACATCCCATTCCCATTTCCATCTCGTCCCAATCTCCATTCTGTCCCCGTCCCATCCCACCCCCATCCCCACTCTATCCCATCCCATTCCACCTCATCCCTCTCCCCATACCCTGTGTGGGGTCGTGGTTCTCCCAGAAGGCCCTCAGCAGTTCCTCATAGCTGATCTTGTGGGGGTCGAACACCACTCGCACCACCTCGGCGTGCCCCGTCCGCCCTGCAGGGACACTCCAGTCCCCTCCGCCCCACAGCCCCCTCCCAGTCCCTCCCTACTGGGGACAGAGGGACACAACGTCCCCACCCCCAGAACACCCCTGCCCACCCAAACCCCACACCCAAATCACAGGGGCACACAAGGTAAGTGACAGCCACAATGGGGACATTTTGGGGGCAGAGCCCACCCAGTACCTGAGCGCACTTCCTCATAGGTGGGATTGGGGGTGAAGCCCCCCGCGTATCCCACCTGGGTGGAGAAGACCCCCGGCATCTCCCAGAAGAGCCTCTCCGCTCCCCAGAAGCAGCCCATGCCTGGGGGGAGCGGGGGGGGGAGGAAGAGGAAGGCAGTGGGGTGACCCCATAGAGGGCACGGGGGTCTCAGTTTGGGGCTGGGGGCAGCACTTACCGAAAATCGCCGTCTGCATCTCAGGGGGGAACGGAGGCAGCGTGGGATTCCCGGTGACGGCGTGGGTGGCTGCACGGGGATGGGGGTCAGGGATCCCCAGAGGGGTCGCATCCCCTCTCCCTGGGATTTGGGATCCGGGACCCACCCCCATAACCCCAAGGAACCCTCTGGGTACCCTCCACCTGCAGCCGCCCCGCTCTGCCCGGCAGAGCCTCACTGGGGCTGGGGAGAGCCTGGGGACCCGGCATGGCTCCCCCAGAGCTGTGCGGTGCCACCGCTGTGACTTTGGACTGGGCTGAGCCCTGGCACTGGGAGCACTGGGAGGGAGCGGGGGCACTGCGGGCACTGTGGGCAGAGCCGGGAGCTGTGTGACCACACGGGGCCACAAAAAGGGCTGATGTGTGACATGGGGACGGAGTCGGGGACAGCGCCATGGATGGGGCTGCCATGGCCTCCTTCCCTTTGGGGACAGTGGGGTTTTCATGCCCGGTTCAAGGGAGCTGTTGCAGCACAGCAGCTGTTGCACAACCCCTACAGACAGCAGAGAACCCACTGCGTGGGGCAGCGGACCCAAACCAGGCCCTTTGTCAACCATTAATGAGCCCTGGGGTCACCGTGGGACGGACCTGGTGCCCTGTGCCCTATGCAGGATTGGGGTCTGCAGCCCAAGGCAGCACCTGGTGCCCCCCAACCCCCAACCAGGGGGAGAAGGGCAGGGAGTCCCGCTGTGACCCCCACCCACATCAGCCCTGCTCCCACAGCTCCCCACCCATGCGTGTCCTGTATTCCCCACGTTCCTCTTCCTGTATGTCTGTCCCCATTGAACCCTCATTCCCATGGGTCTCCTATCCCCCATCCCTGTGCATCCCTACCCCTATGGGTCACATCCCTATGATCCCCCATTCCCATGTTTCCCCACCTCCGGGGGTCCCCTATTCCCCATGGGTCCCTGGAGGTCTCTGTCCCCACAGACCCCTCACTACCGTGGCCTTCTGTCCCCCATCCCCATGTCCCCATCCCACCCCGCACGGCATCCTTGGGGACAGGACGTCCACAGCAAATCACCCCCCCCAAGAGAGAGCACGAAGGAAGCAGCATCCCCAAATCCCCCCCTCTTCCAGACAGCCCAGGACCCCTGCAGCATTTCATGTTCACTGCAGACCTTGATTTAGGTCTGTTGTGGCACCATTGAGGCACGCAGTGAACACCAAAGTGAGGGGCAGCCTGGGCTGGGGGCTGCTGGGAGATGCTAAAACCACAGCCAGGAGGAGCAGCCCTATGGCACCCATGGGAAGGGGATGCACCCAGGGCCCATTGAGACCCCTGGTTCCATAGGTGGGGGCAGCACCCGCTGTGGGGGGGGGATGGACAGGAGGCAGAGAGGATCCCAAAGATCAGCACAAGGCTCTGCAGCCCCAAAGCAGGTGGGAGAGGCTCACAGAGCATTGCACAGCAATGCACAACCATACACAGCGGTATGAAACCATGCACAATCCCATACAGCAGAGCAGAGCACAGCCATGCACAACCCTGCACGGTGATGCACAACCATGCACAGCAACACACGACCCTGCACTGCAATGCACAGCAATGCAAAACAACATAGAACCCTGCATTGCAATGCACAGCCATGCAAAGCAACATAGAACCCTGCATTGCAATGCACAGCCATGCAAAGCAACACACGACCCTGCACTGCAATGCACAGCCATGCAAAGCAACATAGAACCCTGCATTGCAATGCACAGCCATGCAAAACAACACACGACCCTGCACTGCAATGCACAGCCATGCACAGCAACACACGACCCTGCAGCACAGTGATGCACAACCATGCACTGCAATGCACAGCCATGCAAAGCAACACACGACCCCGCAGAGCACTGCACAGCAGCACACAGCAGCCCTCACATGACAATCCCAGCCCCCCCCCCCCATCAGACCCTGCACCGAGGGCTGAGGTTTGGGAGCAGGGCAGCAATGCTGGGCGCTCCTCTTTGCTTCACCTCCAAAGACAAACCACGCACAGACGCTGTGACGGCGGCAGAACCGAGCACAGCTTTCCTCCACCCAACCCCCAAAATAAGGCCAGATTGGCACCCATGGGTGCTGCACATCACCCCATCTCACCCGGGGGGGTGGGGGCAGGGAGGTGAAAAGGGAGCAGCGAAGCACGGTGATGCTCAACAGGATCTCACGTTTATTACTGAGAAGTGATTAATGGTGAAAAGAAAGGCAACGCCCCATTCCTCATTGGCTTACCAAGAACTGAAGGAACAACGTTCACTACACGGCTTACAAGATCTTTTTTTTTTTGTCCAATAAAATAAAATAAATCTTTTTTTTTTTTTTTCCTTTTCCTTTTTTCCTGTAAACAAAACGGGAGGTTTTCTTTTCTTTTCCTTTTTT
The DNA here is from genome assembly GCA_030625065.1 of Alectoris magna. Taxonomy (NCBI): domain Eukaryota; kingdom Metazoa; phylum Chordata; class Aves; order Galliformes; family Phasianidae; genus Alectoris; species Alectoris magna. Next base: position 3,559,541 of record CM060583.1, on the reverse strand, counting down.
TAACGGCCATTCTCACCTTTCCCAATCAAATCAACTCAAATCTCATCCGTGAGCCTCCCATCCCAACCCAACCCGGACCAGAGCGTTTCCTTTGGGCTCTGAGTGCTTCTGAATAACAAAAGGGGCAGAGGGGAACGAGCCGCTGGAACAGAACCTCTCTGCTCATTGTTAGGCCCCAAACACCCCCCCATCACCATCACCCCCCCTCCCCCCCGTGCTCGGGGTGCTGCTCCTCTTCCAACCTGGGGTGGTGGTGGTGGTGGTGGGGGGGGGATAACAAAGCCCCTCCACTTTGCACTGCTTGGGTTCCAACTCGGTGTTCCAAGTGCAAACGTCAAAAGCAGGGGAGGAGGCGGAGGGTGGGGTTAAAAATGAGAAGGGGGAGGGGAGGGGGAGGGGGGGAAAATGAAGGCATAAATGCCACTGATGGGCCTTAAAACGCAAAAAAAAACCCCAAAACCAACCCAAACCCCACGTAGTAAAAAGACAAAACCCAAAGCGTTACGCTCTGAAATCACAACCAAAGCCATAAAGGAAAGGGAACGGGTCGTAGCTATGCTCTATAACCTAGAAGGGACATTTTCTTTTTGCCTGTATTTTTTCCTTCCCCCCCCCCCCCCCCCCTTCGTAAGTCCTATGTCTGGTGAAATTCCAACGCTTTGCTCCTTTTCCCCCCCCCCTTCTGCCCCCCTCCCCCATTTCTCGACTTGGTCAAAGTCCTTTTTTTGCTTCGTTCCTTTTGAAGTCGCTGAAATTAAGAAAAATAAACCAAAAACCAAAAAAAAACCCAACAAAAAACCCCAACCAAGTCCTAATTCTCTCTCTGGGATATATATATAGATATATATATATATATTTTCTTTTGCTCTTGCTTTCCTTTCTCCAAAGGATGGGCACGATGCAATCTCTGCTGCAGTCTCTGGGGGAGGAACAGCCCTTCTATTTGACACGGCCCTGGCGTTCCTGTGGGGGAAAGAAGAGAGAAGGCATCAGTTTGTGCCCCCAGTGTGGGGAAGGGAAAAGAGAGCGGTGGGGTCGGCTGGGTGCATTCACCCGTGGGTGCTACTCCGCTCTGTTCCGTGGGGTGGGTGGGGGTCACCCCATTCCTTCCGTGTGTGCGGGATGCAAACACCTGCTTGCATCCCCTTCCTCTCAGTGACTCCAGGTAAGTGCCAGCAGGATGGCAGCTTTGCCTGGGAAGCCATCGCCACGCTATAAGGGAGGAATGGGAGAGAAGAAAACCAAGCAGCACAGGGCAAAGTGAGGAAGAAAAAGGAAAGAACCCAACGACAACAAAGGGAAAGGTCAGTCCGGGTGAGGACAGCCGACACGGTGTGCTGCTCTGGGTGGGCAGCCGCTGAGTGTGGGCAGAGGGGGGCAGCTGCACATCACGCCTCCCCAGCTGGAAGGGACCCACGTGGGTCACTGAGGCCAAACCTCAGATGGAAGGACAACAAGGGCACAACAGAGCTGTGGCCCCACAGTGAAGGGGGACAGCCCAGAGGGCACCCAGTGAGACAGCAACAACAGCACGGGGCTTTGGAAGCACAGAGCTCTGCAGGGAAGCAGGAGCAGCCAGCAGCACTCTGTGCTGGCCCTGCTCTGCACCCAGCGTGTCCCGCTGTCCCTGGGGGCTGCGGTGGTGTCACGGCCCTGTTCTGCTAATAGTGAGCGTGGAAGGCTGACGGCAGACCGCATTATCCAGCCCCAGCAGCAACAACAGGCTCTGCAGCTCAGGATGACAACAGGTGAACGTTTGTGTGCTCCCACCTTCAACAAACGACACCTGACTGCAGCAATACTCCGCTCCTAAGGCGGAATGCAGTGCGGATGGGGCAACAGAAGGCCATCAGAGGGCAGAAGAACGCAGCACGTGGCTCCCAGCTTCACTGGGACCAGCCTGCTTCCCAGCACAACGCGCCTGCTATCACTACACGAGGTTCTGTAGGATCCCAGCAGTGCAGGGCTGAGCTCAGCCAACACTGGCACCAACGCCTCGCCCAACAGCACAGCCAGCCCACAGCTCTGCGTCCCCAATCCTGCTGCACAATGGATGCAATCCCAACACAGCAGAGTAACACAGCACAGGATTTCCATGTGCCTGTTTCCCAAGATGGGCTTCAGACCTGCCCTGGACATACATCATAGCCAGCCATTGCCTCAGAGATGCCCTGCAGAGCCTTCCCTTCCCAACAGGCACAGCCTGAGGCACAGCCACAGCCGACAGACAGTACATCGCCTTTATTATGCTCCACAAACAGCCTCCAGCCCTGATTTACAAACCAAACACGAGGTTTTCCTCCTGCCAGCATGAGAAAAACCATCAGAGCTACAGAGAACAGTTCCACCCTAGCCTGCCTCACCTATGAAAGAGGATAAAAATCAGATGTATTGCTCTGGTTGCAGCCAGAAAGCTTCATCCTCCCTCTTGCCCTCAATACTGATTGCAAAGGATGAGCCTCTTCTTGCTTAACCATCACTTTGGATTGCACAAACAAAGCACCCAGTTCCCAGAAAGGTGATCCTCCTCCTGCAGAACGCTTCGTCCCTTGGCTCTTTGGAAAAGGCAGAAGCCCACCTGCATGTTTCAAGGCAGAATAAATGCATTAACCACACAAGGCACAGGGCTAAGGACTGCATAACCATGTGCACAGATGGGAACTTGAGGGGCTTCAGTGAAACCGGTGGTTTGATACGGTCATAAGGAGACCAGGAAAGTTTATTGATGGTCCTAAGCCATCCAGGCTAATAAAAATAGCAGCCAAGTGTGAAGAAATGGAGGAACCTGCAAGAAAAAGCAGGGAGTTTGGCCTGCTTGGGTTAGAGAAATGAAGTGACGTGCCTGGGAAGAAGCAAAGCAGACACGGAGTGCACCAAAACCTACTGCTCACCACCTCCTCCTGGATGAGGATACGTCCTCTGAAGGTCAAGAAGCTCCTGAGACACAAGTTGTTCCAGGGAAGGACTGCTTTCACAGGTGGACAAACGTGTGCTCGTGCTCTCCTTACAGAGCTCTGCTCCTACCTCTTCGTTTTGCTGCACACAGAGCTTGGGGGAAAGGAGAGCAAGGAGCAGCTTGCATGCACCCAGCAGGCCTGCAAAACCAGGATGAAGATGCTGCCTTCCTCACACAAAGCAAGTGCTGCAGATCCTTCCCCGGGGCCTTGGGACAAAGATTCAGTTAAATTTCACCTTAAGTTTAAGCTGATATCGGGTTGTAAGAGCCTCTAAAGGTACGGAACCAGAAACGCTGCCTCCATTTCCAAACTGTTGTGAACTGCTCAAATGCACCATCACAAACTGCAATTAAAAGCCCCACGCTGGGCAGAGGACTCCAGCAACCACAGCTGGAAGGATGGCACAGTGCAGAACGAGGTGCTTCCTAAAGGAACAGCTGCCACAGAACGCCTTGCAGGACGGGAGAGAGCAGCATCTTGCAGACAAAGGCCGCTGAAGCATCAGGGCTGTGTCAGCACCCTGCTCAAAGCTGTTCCTCAAGCCCTGCACATACACCAGGCCCACGTATCAGTGCACCTCTACGGTTCCTCAGCATCCTGGTCAGCTTTAGGCAATGTCCTGCAGCAGGCAGAAAGCCCAGGACCACTAAATGACACGGCTGATCAATGCTCTGCTTCAAAGGCAAGTTACTCCACGTGGAGAAGCCTCTGTCAATAAAATAAGCCAAAACACAGCCCCTGTGTCAGCAGCTGTTAACCTCAGTGTCAGCAACTCGAAACACTTAAAATAAAAGCCACCAGCAACGACATCTCCCTCACTCCCTCCTTGCATACCAAAACCTCCATGTGGTTCCTAGGGAATTTGCCAGCCACACATGCAATCCAAGTCAGCTGAAGTCTTGTTTTATTTGTTAAAGACGTTCACTTGAAGTCACTGGTCTGTTCACAACGAATGCAATCAAGGCTTGGGTAGGAAAGAGCAGCTCAGGGTATCCTGCAACTCGGAGCTGCAATCCTGAGGCCAAAAGGAGGACAACCTGAAGCTGAAGGCAGTAATGAGCTGCTGGAATAAGCAGCACGGTTTGTCCTTTGTTACTGAGCTGTGACAGACAGACAGGCACAGACAGAGAGATTTAGGAGGTCTGGAACTGAACTGGGAGAAACAAGGTGTGTTACCCTCTGCTTGGAAACACTGTGGGTATGGTAAAACCAAATGTGAGCACAGTGTCAGCCAGGACAGCTAACAGAGAGGAGACAGCAGTGCCAGTCTGGGCTAAAGAACAAATGAAGAAGAAAAAAAGAGCTCTGCAGAACACATCAGAAAGCACGGCCTCTTTACAGGGGTTGGGGATAGTTTCCAGCAGGCTCACACAACATCACTTTGCTCGTCCTCACATCCCACCTCCTAGGAGGGGCAGCAGTACTCCTTCCATCTCTGCTTCGAGAGGGTCTGACCTCAGTCAGGAGACTGACCCACGTGGCTCCTACTGAGCTGCAGCCCTGGGATGGGACGGGACAGGACTGCACCCATGCATCATCCTTCCCAGCTTCCTCTCCTAGGGAGGCGATGAGACAAAGAATGAGATCGACATCCTCCAGAGCTTACAGAGGATGCTTCCAGAAGAGGCAAGCTGCTGCCCTGCGCATGCAAGCAGCACGTCCCATTGCCATCCAGGACCTTTACGCTGAAGTCACTGCAGCGTTCCTAGAAACACACAGGTTTCCCAAGGGCTGTTTGTTTCACAAGGATAAAGCAGCCCTCCCAAGGAAGGCACTGGTGCCACGCTCTACCCACAGCAGCCTCCAGCAGTCCCAAGTTCCTTCAGCTGGGAGCAAACCAGTGATCAGCTCCATCAGGTTGAGCCAAAAACACCCAAACCTTTTAGGAAACTGCATTTAGTAGAGCAAAGCACTGGGAAGAACTGGAGATCAGCCTCTGTGGGCGCAGGCAGAGGAGACAACAGCAGGACAGCAGCGTTTTCAGCACTGAACAGCAGGACAGCAGCGTTTTCAGCACTGAACCATTTAACCTCCCTCTGCTGGCCAGAGGGAACAGCACCAACACTAAACGAGATACTTTTCGTATGATTTCTTGGAACTATTTCTGGGCATTCTAAAGAAGTGACTCGCACAGTGAGAAGCACAAAAGAACATTCAGGAGTTCCCAGACTTTCACAAGAGCTCGTCCATCTGCCTGGGCAGGAACCAAACTGCAAGGCAGACAAAGTTCCAAACAAGCTGAACGCTGAGACATTTCAGCTTCAAGGGATGGGAATGCAGGACACGAATGCATCACCACCATCCCAAGACGGCAGCATTCACCCGGCTGCTTCTCAATGAAGCCACCAAACAGCAGTGAGAGACTCCAGCCATCCCCAAGGCCACGTCAGAGAGCCACCAAAGAGGTCAAACTGCAGCAGAAAGAAAGCCCAACTCATTTCCTCCCCGGCGGATGTGACAGGGCAGGGGCCCTCTGCATGTACCACTGAGTCAACAGCAAAGCTGGCGTTTGCTTTGTCTATCTACAAGAATCCCTCCTTGCCTGTGAATTCCAGAGATGCATGACTAAGTTTCCTTTGAGAGAATAAACGTTTTCCCACTCAAAACTTCTGCACTGCTGTGTCCAGTGCTGCACAGAAAGGAGGTACGGGCATGCTGTGCCTGCTGCTGACCCTCAGCACACCACAGAGGCTGAGCATCGCCGAGGAAGAGCCTTCAAAACACAACAGGAAAGGTGAGTAAAGGTGTTCCGCATTTAAAGAGAACTGCTGTGTTGCCCTTTTTCATATCTTACCCATTTTCAGGCCAGCTGCCCTCCAGCAAGACCACCCATCTGCCTCATTCCCTCCCCCACGTCTCCCCCATTCTGTTACTCTTCCTTCTCTCCCATTTCCATTCACCATTTTCATTGTATTCATCCCCCTCCCCCCTCCATCCTGCAGCGCTTCTCCCCTCACCGGGATCTGCCCCTTTCTCACACCCCACGCTGTCAGATAGGCAGCACGCCACAAGTCCCACTTCCTACAGCATCCCACACAGAGCACATTTCTGATTGCATTCAAAACCTCGGCTGACAAAGGAGAAATCACCACTTCAGGACAGGCTGGAGAGCCACGTGAGACAACGTGAGGTCACACAGAGATCAAATTCACATTTAAAACAGAAAGAGAACGTTCCCTCTGCACACCTCGCAATGGATTCCTCCCCTACAGATTTCCTTCACCCACCATAAACGCTCGAGTACCAGCTGCAGCACACGACTGCCTTTGGTGGCACTGTTCGTGCACAGCGTTCCATGTAAACTACATTATGAAAAGTAAGAACTGAGCTGTTGAGGTGAGCACTTGCAGCTCCTGACTCCGTTCCTCAATCGCTGCATGGAAAAATTCCCTGCTGCTGAAACTAAGGAGATGATCAGGAAACTTGGCCAGCTCCCAGAAAGCTGTGCTAATGCTGATTTGTAATTACTGTTTGGACTAAAAAAAACACCAACCCAGCAGAGGGGGGTCAGGTGCAGGTAGTCTGAATGGTCACTGAGTTTGAGCAGAATTCCCAGCCCTCCAGTGAACAAACAGAGGGTGACAGTGGGCTCTGATGTGACCCAGCCCAGCTCAGGGCACAGCTACAAGCAGCTCGCTGCCAGGAGGAACAGAATGACCTGCTCTGCATCCAGAGGGAAGCACGAGCAGTCACAGACTTAAATTGCTGCAAGGGAGATTGAGGTTGGGCATTAGACAAAGCCTTCTAACAGGAAGGATAATTAAGCACGGGGCTAGATTGCTTGGGGAGGGACAGGAACTGCTGTGCCTGAAGGTTTTACAAGCAGTGGGAAACATCTGTCACACTGATCCTGCTCGAGGTAGGGGGTGGATCAGACAGCTTGTCAGAGCCCAGCTCCGTTTCTCAGCCACTGCCCAGAGCTCCCACCGACCTCTTACTTTAAGACACGCTGAACCAGAAGCTGACCACAGTATAGAACTGAATACAGCACACTGATTAGTCCGGGATTTACAGCAACCCAAGGGCTGCTGAGCGCAAGCTGGTATGAGCTCTGCCTGCCAGGACAGCACCCGGCTGCGGTAGCACCCACCCGCACCCCAAAGGGGGCTCCTGTTTGGGTAGCAGGTTCCCCTACAGCAGCACACAGCCAACCCCAAACCCACCCACCAACCCACGGCTTCAGGCCACGGGACCACCACACGCACGCATTACCTTTTTAACAGTTTCCTCCTCCTCCTGGCGTTTCTCATAGTGTGAGAAGTCATCAAAGATGGAGGTGGTGTGCTTGTAGGTGGCAATGATTTTCAACACCTGCTTAGCCTTTTCCAGAGGCACCTCCTGAGTGTCCCTGGAGTTGGTCACTGGTTTATTCTCGTTGTTCTCTAGGCGGATGTGCCGCAGCTGGCTGTTGGGAACGTCCTTCACAAAAATCCACCTGACATCAAAACGTCCCTTCCACTTGTCCTGGGACCACACACCCGCACACGTGTTATAGTCCACAGCAGATTTCATTTCTGCTACTCCACAGAAGTGACCACTACCGTTGACACTGAACAGTAAGTAAACGGGGCCCTTCCCATTCATGGAGCGGTAGGCAGCATCCAGTCTCTTGTTGCCGTGCTCTGTACTGCACCAGATGTTGTATTTAATGGAACGGTGGATATCGTCCTCAGAGTAACTCTTAATGATGAAAACCCGGCCGTGCTTTGGGTTCCAGTCAAAATCCTTGGGGTTGTAGTTGTTGATGGACCTCAACTTCTCCAGCACCGGGTGGGGTTCCGAAGGAGCCGTCCCGGCGCTGGGCTGTGCCGCTCCCACCCCGCTGCCCTCCGTGCCGTTCTGGCCGAAGCCGCTGCCGCGGTTGCGGGGCGCAACCCAACGCGTGGGCTGAGCTGCTGGCTGCGGGACGGGCAGCGGGGTGGGCTGCGGTGGTGGTGGGGGCAGAGGTTGGGACTGCTGCCCGCTGGGAGCCTGGGCCACGGGCGGGCTGCTGGTCATCTGCTGAGCCACGGGCTGGGGGGAGGCCTGGGGGGGCTGCTGGGCCATGTTCTGCACTAAGGTCTGCGAGGGGGCTTTCGCCACCGGCCCTTTGTTATCCCAAGTTCCTATATCCATGTTGTGTTTGATTGGAGGCGGGGGAAGACTCGAACCTGCGATGCCATTCTTGGTCTTCAGTTTGGGCTGCTGCTTAGCTGGCTTGCTAGCGATGTCAGCCCAGGACGTCGGCTTTGGGGGAGCGATCGTGGCCGGAGGCAAGCTGTTAGAAGCCACGATGTTGCCGGTAATGGATCCGCTCCCGACGGCCGAACCGACAACCTTGGGGACGTTGCTGGCCACGTCCGTGCTGCCCAGCTTCAGGGCTGCCATCCCTTGGTCTATGGTGTTCATCCCCGGAGCCTTGTTGAGAGTCTCGCTGGCAAAAGCGGACTGTCCATCGATCATGGCCCCCCCCAGAGAACTGGGGGCGTAGGCGTAATTGCTGCTGTAGCCAGAGCTTTGAGTGGATTGTCCCTGAGAACTGTTATTCCCCCAAGCTGAAAAGTCAATCCCGCTTGGAAAGAAGTTAAAGCCGTGCTGCCCGAGGAATGGAGTGCTGCCAAGGGCCCCTGGCTGCCCAAACATGGCATCTGGGAGGAAGTGAGGCTCCCCATTGCTCAGCTGTCCGTACGAGGTTAGGTAGGGCATGGGGGGATCACCCCCCGTGGACCAGGCAGCCTCACCCAGCGAGTAGGAGAATCCGATGGAGGGACTGTAGTAGTTTGGTAAGTAGGAATCGGACATTGCAGTGTACGCATTGTTCTGCAAAAGAAAAACAAGCACTGAGCAGTTAGGATGAGGAGAACAAGTGGGAAGGGACCAGGACTAAGGGCAACCTCTGGCTTCCCGTGCCCCAGCCTCCCCACCCTGGGGCTGAGCCCACAAACAGGCCTGGCCCCCAAGCACCTCTGCTGCTAGGGGTGCTCCCACAACTGCTTCATTGCCCCCCGTATTAAGCACGAAGGCTCAGCACGCTCCTCACGCTGAGATCAGAGCACAGTGTCCCAGTGCACGATACAGTCTGCACGCCGGGCTGCCCAGGAGCTCCTGCTCAGCTGTGGGAACAGCGCCTCACCTCACATATGGATATCATCTTCTGCTTTTCCTCTCTCTATAAGAGAAGGCTTTTCTCACCTGGATAACTCACGTCTCAGAGCTTTATTTTGTTGTGTGTTTGATGAAAGGTTTGGAGGAAGGAGGTGGGGAAGGGCAATACGAAGGGCAAAGGTCCAGTGGTACTGCACTGCCAAAATCACAGCCACCCCTCACCGCTCCTAGCACAAGCCCCTTCCTTACACTTCCTACCTAAGGAAACAGCTTTATCCTGACAACCTACAATTTGAGAGCTCCAAATACCCAAGAACTTGCAAACAAAGCAGGATTTAATGCCTCATCCTCAGAACACCAGCTGCTCCAGTGCTGCGAGCACACACTCAAAAACACCTGGAAACAGGGAGCAGTCAGTAGTGCTGCACTGGGAGCCCTTTGTAGCACAGGGACCTCTGCAGCACAGCAAAGCAGGCTTTGGAGCAGAAGAAAGCTGCTCCGTGCTTTGGCCTCCCTTTTAACATCCAAATAGCCTTCAGGTTACAAAAACAAATGCTTAATTTTACAATTAGGAAACTCTCAGACATGACTAAGGTTCGCTTACATGAAAAACATCTGCCATTCAGTATTCAAACCAACGTCCCCCCAGGGAGCTGTTCAAGCCACACTAATGGACATTATCATCCAGTAACGTGAACCTGTGTGCAGACAGCCTTGTGCTACACAGCAGCTTACATGCCAACCCAATGCAGATGAGACGAAAAGCCAGCTTGGGTTCCCATTTAAGAGCCTGGCTCGCAGCGGGCTCTGCTCCATTTTTTGTTGAATCATGTTTTCGTGTGCCAAGCACAGCTCCCAGAGGACTTCACGCCATGCTGAAGTCTATGGAGGCTCTCAAGATGGCTCTGGCCTCCTCCAGAAATAGCAATTTCGCCTCTCCACCTTCAAGCAACAGGTTTGGGGCTGGGATAGCTTCAGCCCTTCCAAATAATCAGCAGGAATTACGGCAACACTGTTTGCTTCATTGCATGAAACACTGGAAAACTTTCCGCACTGCGACACGGCGTGGGTGCATTAAGTTCAGAGTTACTGCAGCTTCTGTTTTCCCAGAGAAGATGGCACAAAAGCTCATTAATAAAACAATTAACTCTTACCCAGGGTACAGTTTTAGTTTCCAGTTTCTGCAGCCATGCTTTGCTATCAAGCACACCTCGCCCTGCCACACCGCACTCGCACAAAGACACTGATTGGTATGCAAATAAACCTTTTAATTCTCTTCATTAAGACCTCTAGTGCAGTTAATTCCTCAAATTTCTCTGTATCTGCACCTCAGACAAGGAGGGTTTAAGCTTACTGATTTCTGGAGCCGAGCAATCACTGCATACCTGAGCTTTAAGAACACACAGCAACGTGATTCTACCAGGCTGACAAGCCAGTGAGAGTCACACCTGAAACAGCAGCTCTCCAGCAAGGAGCCAAGAAACTTTACAAGGTGGTCACCTCGTGCGTGTGTGGACAGCCCAGATAGCAGCTCTGAAAGCACTTGCACCACTCTGCTGCAGTTGGCTATATTTAATTCAGAGCCTTAGCTCCCGCTGCCAGAAAGGTGCATGCGTGACACTGCTCCGTCACAGCCCGCCTTGTGGGCTCAGCAGCTCCACGATCCAAACTGAACCCCAGCTTTTTGTTTTCTGCTCGCTGAGGCACCGAAGGACAGATGAGAATCGACAAGGCAACGCAGTGCAGGGAGAAAAAAAGGAGGCAAAGTCACCCCTCGTGTTTCATCCAACGTTAACACAGAGGTTTTACTTCACTCCTGCTGCATTCCCACAGCTCTCCCCTCCCCTCCTCAGGTGCACTCGGGTCACCTCCTCCTTTTCAAAAATACCTTTACCAGTTTGTGACATGCAGGCACAAAAAAGAAACTAAATATTGAGATATGGAGCAAATGCACAAAATGGAGTAAAATACAATAGGGCAAAGGCAGCAGCTCACTTTATTCAAGGCTGGAGAAAGCAATCACACCTCTCTCCCCGTGCAACTCAAACTCAGGCTTGTAACTTTTTTTAGGGAGCTAAATACAGCAGAGTTACTTAACAGACAGGTGGAATGCCCGAGATTGAGCAACAGCTAACAGGTCCTTACAGAGTATGGAGCACAACCGAGGAAGATACCTGTTGAGTATTTAACTGAGGCAGAAACCTGCCCTTGTGTTCCAACAGAACATGAATCACAAGTATCTGAAACGATACACTGACTACTAAAAGTGATTAAAAATACAGAAAGGGAGAAACAAAACAGCTCATATATATATATATATATTTTACCAGTCACAACAGCAAAGGGAAAAGAAGCCAAGAGAATGAACTGCTTCAGCCTTACTACTGATGTTTATCTGTAATGCTTACTTGTAACATCTAATCAGCTGAACTCCATCTGTTATGTGTCACTCTCCTACTGCTCATGAGACAGAGCAGTTAACAATGGAGCTAATCTCAAACAACAACTGAAGAGGAAAAGTATCTGGAAGCCTGACTTTCAGGAGCTGCTCACAAACTCCCCAGCTCAACTTCTAGCTGAAGTTCTAAGAAAGTCCCATCAGCCCTTATGACAAGAGTGCTCTGGGGCTTTTTTGGTGGGAGGTGAGAAATGCAGAAAACCCCATGACATGCATTTTCAGTTTCCTTGGCACAGACAGAAAAGCACAGATAGCATCTTCCAAATGCCTCCAAATCATGGCTGCATCTCGTGAAGCAATTTCACAACGCTGCACAGTGCATCTGCTCTACAAAGAGCCACGCACAAGCAAAGAAACAAAGCCAAAGCAACACAACTGAAAGACCAGAAGTAGTAATTTCAAGACAGCTGACAGCGGGCTGAACCTCAACCGTAGGAAGTCACAAAAAGGAAGACATAGAAAGTTGCCAACAGCTCCAGCCCTCACCCACAAGTGCAGTTTTTGCTGGGAGAAGCACAGGGACACAAACAGGAGGCGATGAGGGGAAGGCTGGCAAGCAGCAGAGTGCAATCGGCAGGGACAGAGCTCCCGCAGCTCAGCTCACTCACCGGCCGGGCCTGAGGGCTCAAGTAGGGCTCGAAGTCGTCGTCGTTCAGCCCATCCTTCTGATGCACGGACCCGTTTTGCACTGAGGAAGAGATGCGCGGCGTTAGGAAGCACTCAACAAGCTGAAACACGACCGCCTCCTCCTCCTCCTCCTCCTTCGGGACGGCCCCGGGAACGCGGTGTGCCACCACACGGCGGGGAAAGCGCTCCTCCGCGCGCAAACTCTCCCCGCGAGTACTTTTACGGTGTTTTTTAACGTTGCTTTCTCGGCGTTTTCCCAAACGCAGTCCCGCGGCAGCACGGGGCCCTCCCGGCACAGCTCCCCCCGCGCCCATCCGCACCGCCCCGGCCCCGTCTCACCTTTGTTGCCTTGGCCTTTGGGTCTCTGCGGAAGCGGCGGCGGCGACGGCATGGAAAGAGAAGGGAGAGCGGTGAGTGAGGCAAGAGGCGGCCGCAGCCCGCGGGAAGGCCCCGGGGAGGGGAAGGGAGGCCCGGCCCGGCCCGCGCCCCGCCGCTAGGCCCCAGCCGCGGCCTCGCCTAGCGGGCCAGGCCCGGAGCCGCCAAGGGGAGGTCGGGGGACGGCGGCGAGGCCCCTACCTGCTCCAGGAGGCTGCTGGCCGACATGGCTCCGCGGCGGAGCGGCTGCTACCGGGGTGGGGCGGGGCGGGGCGGCGGGCGACGGTGACGGCTTTGTCCGGGAGCGGGCGCGGCGCGGCTGCTTGGCGGACTCCGACTCGCCCGCGGCGGCTGCCTAGTTGGGGCGACGCTCTAGCCCGCTCCCCTCGCCTCTCCTTCCGGCCCGCGTCTATGGCCCAGGCCCGCCGCCTCGCGCCCACACGCGCTCCCCGGGCGTCACGCGGCACCGCGCGCGCGCCGCGCTCCCAGGCACAATGGCGGGGGGCGGGGGGGCGGGCGCGGCGCATGCCGGGCGGGAGGAGGACCGGCACAGCGCCCCCTCGTGGATGGGCGGGGGAGCGCGGGCCGTGCGGCGCGAGGCGCACCACGAAGAGATGCGCTTTGCCAGTCCCAAAGCAGCAAATCCCAAACCCTGCCACAGACACCCCTCCCAGGTCCAGCGATTCATCACCCCATGATTTAAGTTCCCCGAGTTCGGCTTACCCCATTCCCTACTCCAGAATGTGCAGGGGTTGCCCCCCACCCAATGCCCTCAGCCCTGCTCCTGCAGCAACCCAAAGCGGAGGGAAGGAAGGCCGTGACGAGGGGCCACGGTGGGGCCTTGGTGCAGGAGGCTGCGTGCGGAGCCCCTGCAAACTCAGTGCGGCAACTGCACTCAGTGATGGGATTGCACCCACGGCACACACAGACCCTGCACTCCTCCTGCCAGATGGGGGCCCCGGAGCCCCATGGAGGAAGCCAATCAACCCCCCCCTCCCCCCCCCACCCCGAGGATCTTCTCTGTGCTGCACCTGCAGCTCTGTTAAGAGCAGTGCAAGCCCTGCACCTGCTTACAAACAAACCACCTGAGCCCAGTTCCGTTTTTCCTTTTAATGCAAAAAAATAGCCAAACGCATCTTCCTCCCCCCTCCCCCCCGCCCACCCCAGGTGCGTTTCCTTCGCTGTTGTTTTGCTTCATTCACATTTCCACCCAAGCTGCAACCCCCCCTTCCCCCCCCCCCCTCCCAACCTCCCCCTCCAGCCTCTCCCTTTTGCCTTCTGCTGGGAAGATGAGGAAGGAGGGACCGGCGGAGGTGCACGCACTGTCCCGGCGATGCACCGCTCCTAATCCTGCGGAGAGATTACAGGAAGAAGAAAACAAAAGAATACAAAAATAAAACCACCAAACGAGTAGCAACAAGCAACGGAGCGGCCCCGGCACGCCGTGTAAACGGGATCGCTCCGCCCCGATCCGATCCGGAGGCCGGCGCTCCTGGAAAGCGACAGAGCGACATGCTTTGCACAGCCCACCGTGGGGAGGCTGCGGTTTCAAGCTCGAGTTGTTCTTTTCGCCTTTGAAGCAAATGAAGCGATCAGAAATCTCCAAGCAGCGTTTGCAGCACCGAGCTCAGCCAGGCGGGGAGAGGGGAAGGGGAAGAAGTTGCTGAGGGGACAGGAGCGCAGCCCCAAAGCGGGTCCGGAGCTTTGCAGCTGGTAGATGTGGGCACGGGAAGGGAGAGGAAACAAGTACAAAAGAAATAGAGAGATATAAAAACAACGTGTGTGGAGGAAAACACAGCGAAGTCAGGATTCCCGTCTTCTTCCCCCAAGCAAAAATAATAATAATAATAATTAATAATTAATAATAATAATAATAATAAAAAAAATCCCAGCTGAGAAGACGAGTGAAGAAGTCCAAAAGAATTCCCTTCCCTGGGCAAAAAATGAAAATACAAATGAGGTACCTGTGCCATCCCTTCCCACCAGCACTCAGCTGCTGGGTATTGTCTCTCTGACATGAAACCAGCCGGGCTGCAGCAGCCCTGGGGCAGAAGCACCGCGCTCCCAGCACCGGGAAGCCCTGTCCCATCCCTCCCGGTGGGGTTTTCAGCAGAGATCCAGTCTCTCTCCTCGACCCTACAAAAACAGGCAGTATTGTTCAGTGCCTTTGCCAGGTCTCGCTGAGTTTCTCCAGCTTTTTTTTGTTTGTTTTAAAAAAAAAATTATATATATATATATATAATATATATATACAGTACAGTGAAAATATCCATGGAAACAAATGGGGCGGCTGGAAGGTATGCTGAACAACAACAAAAGAAAAAGCCCAAAATAAAATGGATTCCCAACTGACGCACTCCTTTCCCACTAGTCCTCCAAAACCACGATCTCCACGTTATGCACGTGGTGCTGGTGGTCCTCCACATCTCCCACCACTTTCTCCTCAGTCCTCAGCTCTGTCTCCAGGATCACAGCTTTGCCCTCTGACTCGTCCACATCCGCCTCGGGGTCGGGCGCCGGGTCGATCTCAATGATGGTCTGCCCGTCGTCCGAGGTGCCCTCCACGGCCTGGATGGTGGAGGTGAGACCGGATTCCATGGCCACCAGTTCCACAGGGTTGACCACGGCCGCCACGTTGGCCAGGGCACCGCCATCCTGCATGGCAGCAGAGCTAAGCAGCGCCAGGCTGGAGGACGGGTGGAGGGTGACGGTGTCGGAGGAGCTGGTCTTGGAGGAGGACACCACGGTGGCGTATCGGAAGAGCTGAGAGCCAGAAGGCAAAGTGTGGACAGTCACCGGGCTGGAGCCTTGGCTGATGGTCGCCACCGGGATGTTGCCCACCGAGAACTGCTGGCCGACGGGAGCGATGGCGATGGGTGAGATGACCGTGAACTGAGGCTGCTGGATGGGCGTCGAGGGGCTGAGGACGGTGGCGGAGGCTGGGCGCTGCAGGCGGGGTCGTTTGGGGGGCTTGGGAGCACTGACGGGCATCAGCACCACGTTCTGGATGGTTTGGGACTTGGCCTTCTGGTCCTTGGCGAGTTTCTTCTGCTCTTCCAGCTGCCGTTCCAGGTCTGCAAAGAGAACGGCTAAGTGGTGCGTGGGGCTGGGAGCAGCAGGCTATGAGTGCTCCCAGGGGCTCTACCAACAGCCAGCCCGCCCCAAGGAGGAGCAGGCACTGCTCCACACCACTCAGCTACTCCCACTGCCAAAAGGACGAGGGCTTCTGCCCACAGGGGAAATCCACCCACAGGGAATGGACATCCCCTTCAGGCAGCAGGAACTGGTGACTGAGCACGGCTGGGTCCCCCAGAACCCAAGCCCTGCCCCTGGGACAAGGAGCAGAGCTGCCTGGGTCAGCTCAGACATCCTCCTCAACTCTCATCTGTGTCAACATTGGAAGCCAAAAGCAGCACACTAATCTCATTTATCCAGGGCAGTAGGGGAGTAGGGCACCCCAGATAAGAACAGGCCCTACGGGACACAGACAGGAGGGAGACACATCCACCAAGCAGCTCTGGGGAATCCAGGTCAGGTTATTGGCTTTGGCTCAGGGGAAGCCATGCGAGACACCAGATAGCTCCACGCCGAGACAAGCAGACAGCTCAGCACCATACAGACAAAGAGTTTTATTAGCTTGGGTGCAGCACTGCACTGCCAGCAGCTCAGATGACTGCAGCTAGCAGCAGCACCTATGTGCTAATGCCAGCTGAATCACATCGCGCTGCAGCAAAGGGCACAGCCCCTACTTTGGGCTGCTGAATGCCCTGAGCACCTGCTCTCTCCTAGGAAGGGATACAAGAAATTCCACTCAAGTCCTAGGACGGAAACGGGTTGGGGTACATTTGTTTGAGGGCTACGTGGATTGAGCAAGAACCCAAATACGGTTTGTTAGGTGTCACGTTGAGGAAAGGCCACATCGGTTCCCAAGGGTGGCAAAAGGATGAGAAGCCAGGGCAGTGACTCTACCTGCAAGTGTGTAAAGAAACTGCTCTTCTCCTTGCTCTGTCTGGTTTTTCCTGTTGTCCAGAACCTTCTTGACTGTGTCCATCAGGCCGAACGTGTGAGCAACGTTGTTCAAAACTGCAGCATCTGCAAGGAAAGTGCAGGGGAATGAGTGCCTAATCCCACAGGGGGCCGAGGGCCTCAGTCAGGAACTCAAAAGGTGCCGTGATCAAAATTTTTCTGCTGCTTTTTATAAAACCATTTCTGTTCTTCCACATGTGCTGGCTGACAAGGGCAGACCCATCTCCTTCATCCTTCAGACATCCAAGGACTAAATAAATTCATTCGCATGGTAATGAAAATGAAACAGAGATGTGTCACCCAAGCAGCTCAAAACTGCTGCAAAATGAAAGCATAATTTGCAATCACACAGATACAAACCAGATCTCCACCTACGAACCATCACCCCATGCAGCTGACGGCTTCATTAATGTGCCAGCTCCACCAAAAGCTGTGCAAAATTTCTATTATAGTCCACTGACTTCAATCACTCGCAGCTTCCAAAAGCTGCCGCCTACCAGACACAAAGATCCACCAGCCCAAAGCTACATGAGAAACAAAAATCACCCTGGGTAAAATGAAGTTTGAGGTTGCATGGGTGTTCTCCTAGAGCATCAACAAGCCGTGCTGTCAACCCTGTGCTCAAAGGGCCACGAGCTGAACTGGATTAGGGAATGGATCCAAGTCAGAAATAAGCCTCAAAAGGGGAGGGAAGCTATTTTTAACCTGGATCGGTTCCCTTATCTGGTTCAGCCCCAAAACAAGTTTTTTTTTTTTGGCACAGGTGAGGACAGAACGAGAAGAGAGACGGCAAGATGTGTTTAAGTTCACACTGTCATGGAGAAAAGTGTTTGAGCAACTCCAGACCAAGCAGCACATCTAGGCAGGCTTTAACGAGCAACTGGAGCTGAGGACAGTCATCCAATGGACTCCTCCAGCTGCCAGCCAGTGTGCTGCAGGAGCAGGGCAGCACGTCCAGTCCTGCCTCGCAGTGGGGTAAATGAATGCACCTCATGGTTGGGCAGGCTGAGACCACGCTCAGGCTTAGCTTGCAGAGCTCAGCCAGCAGGAGGGAACTCACCATCCCGACTCAACACCACACCATGGCTGGACTCTCCTCGCTGCAGCTCCCTTTCGAGCATCCATCCCCATGATGAAGGCTCTGGCTCATCACCTACCTGTCATCTGGAAGGGAGACTGCCCCAGCCTCTGCTGGACGCCTCTCAGCACTTCTTCTATCTCCTTCTGGATGTTGCACACGACCTCCTCCATCAACCCCACATCAGCTATTCCCTTCCAGAACATCAACGTGTCCTCTGGCACAGAGAGAAGGCAGAAGTCGAATGTACAAGCATTTGGCATTTCCCCACAGGACCACCTTAATCCTACACCATGGGCAGTAAGCTTTTTGGCAAGAATAACTTTGCAAAATGACTTCTAATTTGATCATTTGGGGTGGACAGATCCAGGAAGCAATGCACTAACAGGTTTTCAAACAGCACCAAGACTTCCAAGGCAACATTTCGTTGCTTCTATTCATCTTCCCAAGATGCAGAGCTTAAAATCTTTGAGGAAATTCCTCCTCAGCTTCTGTACTGGATCCTGAGAGGGAAAGCAAAGCGCTGCAGCCAGAGAAACACAGCCAAGAGGGCTGACAGGGTACTAACAAGACTGCTCGCTGATGGTTTCAGTCTAGCTCCAGGCTGGCACACATCCTCTACATGAACAAAAACTCCACAATCCTCACTGTAACTGGTAGCAACTGATCTGAGAGATCAGCCCCAAGGTTCTACACTGCCTGCAAGTGGTAGGGAGCTCTGCTTGGCAGAGACCCTGGGAAATTCTGGGATGGCCAAGGGGCAGTGGGACAGCTCCGGCACTACCTCAGCTCTCCTCATTTCCAGGATTTCCATCTTCAGAATGCAAGCAGAAGGAAAGAAAACACCCTAAGAGCAGCCAGAGCTTACCTGAGATCTCATCCGTGTCCTTTTTCATGCCCTCCTCAGTGGCCATGGTGACAGCAGCTGTCAGAGCAGAATTCCACTCGATCCCCTCCTCCATGCTTTCCTCCGACAGTGCAATCTGGGTGATGCTCCCTGCCAGACAGGCAACGTCAGCCCTCTCTGCAGCACCAGCCCAGAATCCCCGCTTGGCTTTCCACCCCCCCTACCCATCTCAGGCTCTTTTTCACCCTCACGGTCAGGCTGGTTCTGCCTGGCCTCTTTCAAACAAATCAGCTACAAGCAAGTAGTGCTGTTTCTCATTGAAAGTACAACTGTGAAAGGCTCTGGGGCTTCTGGAGGGAAAACCACATGCCTTCCAAAGAAACAAACCGGAGCTTTAGTATTAAAGGAGAAAGGGATCAGAATAGAGGTAGGGAACAAGTCTCAGCCCAGCCACCTTTCTCCTTCCGCATCACCAACAGGGTGCTCTGCTCCTCAGACATGCCCTTATCTCTTAGGAAATGACACAGCCTGGGTCCACGCTAGTTTATACACATGAAAAGTATCCAACTTGATCTTCAGTTTTTGGAGCAAATTTTGGACACCTTAGGCAATATCCAGCCACTGCAATGTTTTCTCATGTGGTCACAGAGCTTTCCAGGAGACTTTCCTTAGCTTACAGGCAGGTCTGCCATCCTCCCCATCCCCCCCAACGCAGCCTTATAAAACAGTAACCTGCCCAGATGAATGATGTGGTATTCTTCTCCTTTCATTTCCTGTTGCAAAGCAAGTGACTAGCTGAGAATTTGTAGCCGGAATGTCAGTCAAATCAAGCCTTCAGCCACTGTACCCTATTTGCTGACCTCCAGCCATTGTACCCTATTTGCTGACCTCCATGTGACGTGGAACAGACTGCTCCTGAGCTCAGCATGCCTGCAGTCATTAGCGTTAGCCCATGCCATGCCTTTGTTATACACCCTACCATCAGCTGAGGTGGGGGTCTGCACCACGCTCTGCTGCCCCGGCATCGGTGCTCTGGCGCTGCTGATCAGGAGATCAAACTTGGTGCTTCGGCACGTGTTGGTGCAAACCTTGTCATGCTGGTAGAAGTCAATCTGTCCCGAGTCCATCATCTTCCTGTGCAGGGAGTGGGAGGGAATCAGACTCAGCTAAAGGCTCAGCCTGGAGTATTCCGCTTTGGCCATGGGAAAGATGGAGAAAGGGGAACCCTGTGCCATTCTTCCACACAAAACTGTGAAGGTTTCAGATGGCATGCACAAGCCAACCCCACGCTTCACATGCATCTCCAGCTACAGGCCATCCCCCTCCCACCCCCAGTTCCCCCAGATAAGGCTGTTACTACTCAGGATGAAGAATCCTGCCCTGTAGACCAGAATCTCTCCCCTAGAGGTGCTGCAGGCTGCTGGCCAGGGAACAAGAGCCCCCAGGAGATCTGACAAAATGCCTGCTTGGGATCCCTGCAGCTGGACACAGTGGTGGGCAAGTCAGATACCTCAGCATGATTCCTCCGAGACGGATAGCCCTCTTCCAGTCCTTTAGGGTAGACTTCCCAGCCAGGTGAACAAAATGCTTCGGGCTGATCAGTTGATCATTGAACTGACAATGAGATAAACAAAGGCTCAGCAAACTCAGGGTAGCATTGCTTCAGAAAACTGTGGGGACGTAACCACAGCCAGTCCAGCTTACCTAAGCCCTTACTTCTGCTCAGAAAGAGAAGCTGCTTTCAAATTCTTACCAGCTTTGAACGCCTAAGCACATCAATGATTCTAACTCCAGCATGGATGTGTTTGTGAGGACAGCCTGCCAGTCATTGGCATTCAAACCACACAGCCCTAGCCAGGAACAGCCCTGCAGGCTTTTGTACAGAGCATGAACCAAATGGTCTCCTTCTGTGACAATGTACAGTCATCCCAGAGATCGTTATGGGAGCTTCCTGTGAAATCAAATCGACCAGCAGACACTTGGTATTCACAGGTATTCACTTGGGCATCTGTTCCGTCCTGCTCCAGCACCTGAGCTCCTGGTGAGGGTCAGCTCTGGAGTGCTCTCACTGCAGAGCCCTGTGACTCAGCCTCGGTGCATCAGCTGTTATGTGAGCACACTGTCAAACGGGAAAAGGTAACCGCACGATTCCTCTTCTTGGTGCAGCCTGCTCAGCGAGGAGCTGACAGGAGTGGAGTATCAGGACACCAAGGGAAAGAAACAAGGAAGAAAAGCTCTGGCAGATCTAACTACACATTCCTGCCTTCAGCTCCAAGTCCCTCAACGAGAGCCAAATACAACTCTGCTTTAAGCAGTAGCCAAGAAATATGAAGTGAATGAGACCTTCACCCCTTAACCCACTCTTTCCCTCCTTCTCCTCATGCTAAAAACAACTTCAGCACTGACAGTCCAGCACACTGCAAAGGTAAAGTTGTTCAGCTCCAAGGCTCAGACGAAACACAAACAGTAAGGAAACGTTGTAGAGATTCAGTGCCAGACCTGGAGAGCAGAGAAGGAATCTGCTGTGTAGATGTAAGCTCCATTACCTTTACACACTTGACATTAATTCCTGGACAGACAAACTTCTTCCAGAGCAGGATGGCTTTGCTCTCCCCGCAGGTGATGGGATAGGCAATCTCAATTTCCTCGTTTGCTTCAATGGTGCTGGGGTCTGAGGGAAGAAAGGAACAAATGAAACTTGCCACCCAAGAGGCTCAAACCCCATACACTGAGAGCTGAAAGCCCACTGGCTGAGAGACCTACGCTCAGGTGGCCAAAAGAAGGGCCATTCCTAGCTCAGGATCAGCCCTGTTTTAGCCTTCTCCCGTTACTGGCTCTGACAGCAAGTGCCATCTGCTTTTTAATACAAAAAGGAAGCTCGTCTGTTTGGAAAAAGTGGGATCAGAAATTCAGTACATCTGTAAGGGGAAGGTCAATGAGAACGACCATATGGAAAGAAAAGCTCCGAAATCTGAAGCACACATCACACATTTCTTGGGGCTCCGGTGTCCCTAGCAGAGATATCAGCTATTTGCTCATCAGAAGTTCTCCACTCTGTTAGATGTTGTTAACACTGCCAGAAGAGCCCCACCCACACAGGAAGCAGAACACCAGTGAAGATGCAGCACCTAAGGACGGGAGGCTTTGCCCACTATTCCTCAGGAGGGCAGGGAGCACACACAGCCAGCCTCAGCTCTTTGGAATGCTCAACCCAAACCCATACAGGTATTTGTTCTGCAAAGCACGGCAATCAGAGCTCGGTGCAGACACAGCCACTACCCTGATAGCCCTCATCCCAGCTGCTAGTGTCTGCACACCGAGGCTACAGCAAAATCTTGGCTCGCCAGGACCCCATGGGAGCCCTTACCATGCACTGCATGATAGCCAGGATCTCAGCTCCAAGCCCAAGCAGCAGTAACAGCTCTCTTATTCCAGAGCACGCCCAGACCCTGCACCCACATCCACAACAAGAGCCTGGGGAACACCATCTGCATGGGCAGAGCCAGAGGGAAGCCCCACAAAGCAGGGACACCCACTCAGCCCCGCAGAGCAGGGATTGCACCCACGCCACGCAGCCACTCACCGATCCCTTCCTCTAGTTTGTGTATGGTGTGCGTTTCCACGGCCACAACAGCAGCACTTGCCTCTGAGCCCTCCTGGTAAATCCTGTTGGGAGAGCATCCGTTGATAAACAAGCTATTCAGATCACGGAAAGTTAAGATCCTTGGAAAAATTAAGATTCATGGCGCGGGGCTAAAAATCTGGCTTGTTTCTTTCCTCGAGGGACGTGCATTTTGGGCTTGATGCAGTTTCAATCACAGTCATTTTTTTGGCACAGAGGCACGATAACAGTCCCAGGGACTGACACAGGCGGAGGCATTGCCAGCACCACTGACACAGCCCTGCAGGATGCTTCCCTCGGCCTTTTCCTTTGATTCCTGACACAAGCAGTTACCACAACAACAGGAAACGGAGCTCAATGGCCCAGGATTTCCCCTCCAACCCTGTGTGACATTCTGTAGCATCGCTGACTTCCCCTGGGCGATCACACAGGGCCGTTGTCAGCCCCACAGCAACCCTGCTCTGCAAATACTGCCAAACCAGAGCCGGTGTATTTCCATCCTATACGAAAAAGTGCCTGGTGGCAGCTGCTTTCGAGTGCTGCAAGATTCCCCCCGACACCCTGGCATCATTGCATTGGAGAGGATCAATAAAAACCAGCACAGAGGTACATGCAGATTTGAACGCAGAGGGGCAAAGACCACCACATAAACCAACTGCAATGCTGCAAAATCCCACCTGGGGCTGAGAAAGGGTGACGGGAAAGGACAGACACGGGGCTGGGGCGCCCCACGCTCACTCCCAGCTGCCAAAGCCGTGCAGCTGCAATCTGCAGGGATGGCACCGTGCAGCCGCATCTCAGCAGGACGACTTCAGCCCTCGGAGGCTCCGCAGTGCTCGTACACAAAAGCCCTTTTTGAGGTACGCCTGCCGAGGCTGCAGATGGTTTATTCCCCTCCGTATTGGCACGGAGCTGGAAAACGCATCGAGTTGAAGCCCCCCCACTCACCCCCCCCAACCCCCACCACCACCCCAGTGCCTGACTCACCCCTGCTGCACCGGCTGGAGCTGAAGGATCACTTGGGTTTTGGTATCCTCCGGGTTCTCCCCTTCGTTGCCGTCACTTGGTACAACCACCACATCACCCACCGGGACGCTCACTTCGGCATTCGCCATCTCTCACATGAAGCCCACGAGCCGGGGGCAAGCAGAAGGGGGTGCTGTACTGCAGCAGCCTCCCGAGCACCGCCGCCTGCGTGCCAAGGGGGAAAAAACCCTGTAAGCATCATCCCCCGGTTCCCACTGCAGCACACGGCGCGGCTCCGGGCTGGCGGAGCAGCCTGAAGAATGGAAGCAGGCGTTTTAAATTCACCACCAGAGAGACAGCAGGTGCCTGTCAACGCACGCGAGGATTTCTCCCCCGCCCGTCGAGCACCATTGCTGGGAGCATCCCATCCACCAGCACCGTGCAGTCAGGCAGCCACCAAAGCAGAGAGCTTCCCCAGCTGGGGAACAGCTCAGCCCTGCGAACCACACGTGGGGTTCCGGCAGTGGTACGGGAAGGATAATCCCCAGGGCTGAGCTTCTCCTGCAGGGATGCTCTGAGCTCCCCCCCCCCCCACACACACACTGGACCTGCTGGGACAGCCCCCACTTCGTGCTGCCGGGGGTCGGAGCGGTGTGGATGTCGGCTGTGCTTTTACGGACCGCTTCATAGCAAAACACAAAGGTGGTTTTGTTGCAGCGGGAGCAGCTCGGCCCCGCGCACCTGGCTCGGCTCAGGGCTGCGTCCTGTCGTCCAGCTCCACGCTCTGCACCACGGCCAACGCCCGGCTCCCCACGACAGGGGCAGCGTTCCCCCTCGGAGCCCCCAATACCACGAGCGATGCATCTCTTCGCACCGCAGCCCGGGGGCACACGGGGCCAAACCCCATCCGGCCCCATCCGTCCCGCACTGAAGAGGCGAGGATGAACGCACGGCACGCTGCAGCCCGGGCAGCCCCGTGCCGCGGCACGAGGGCAGCCGAGGACGCGGCCCTCGGGTCCCCCAGCCCGGGCAGGACCCGATAGGACCCCACCCTCAGCGCTCAGCCCACCCAAACCCGGGGGGCTCAGGGCCCGGAGAGTCCCCACAGCCACACAGGGCCGAGCTCTCCGCGCCGCCGCCTCCTCCTCCCGGGGCCGAGGTAACCCCAGGCCCGGTACAAACGGCGGTGCCCCCTCAGGTCAGGGCTGGGGGGGGAGGGGAGGGGGGGGGTAACGCGCGGACGCGGCGGGGCGTGGCCGCCCGCGGGAGGGGCGTGGCCTCACCCCCCCCTTTCTCTCTCCCCCCCCCCACCCCCCCCGCGGGCGGACGCAGCGGCGCAACCCCCCCCCCCCCCTCCGCCCCCCCGCGGCGCGCGGCGCCCGCCCTCGCGCCGGCGGCGGCACGTACGGCGCGACGCACGCGCCCCCGCCCCGCCCCGTCGCGCCGCCGCCGCCGCCGCGTGGCCCCTCCCGGCTCCCGTAGCGTCGCCGCCGGGCCGGCCCTTACCGTCGTCGCCCGAGCGGCCGAGTCCGGGGGCTGGGAGCTGAGGGGGGGAGGGGTGGGGGAAGCGGGGCCGGGCAGAGGGGAGCATGCGCACTGAGCGCCGCGGCCTCGGCCGCCAGCACTTCCGGCCGCCGCCTGTCTTAAAGGGGCCGCGCCTCCCTGAGCCGAGCGAGGCTCTCGGCCGCCCCCAGCCGGCGGAATGCTCGCCTGCTCCGGCCCGAGTGGCGTCGAGGCCAGCCAATGGCGGCCTGGGGCCTGGAGGGCGGCGGCCAATAGGCTCGGGGGAGGGGAGGGGCGGGGCGGCGCGGCCGGTGGCGGCGGCAGCGGCAGCGGCAGCGGCGGCGCCGGGAGGATGCGGGCGGGCGGAGGGGCGCCGGCGTTGCTTCTGCTGCTGCTGCGCCGCTGCCTCCTGCTGGGACCGCGCCTGGCCGCGGGGCAACACGGTGAGTGCGGGCCGGAGGCGGCGGGAGCGGAGGCAGCACCGGGCCGGACTCCCGGCGGGGACGTCCCGCAACGGCTTCGGTCTCGGTGCCAGCGATCCCGCCGCACTTCGGGGTTTCTTTCTACGGGGGGTGGCCCGTTGGTGTCCCCACTGAGATCCCCCATTGATGTTCTTGTTGAGGTCGGGTTCGGGGTTTACTTTTTGGGGGGTGACCCATTGATGTCCCCGTTGGTGTCTCCGTTCATGTTGGGTTCGGGGTTTACTTTTAGGGGGGTGACCCATTGACGTCCCCCCATTGATGTCCCCATTGATAGCGCTGCCCATACAGCCGCCCCCCCCCCACCCCGCAGCCCTGCATCCCATCCGGTGTTCCCTCTTTGGCCGCCGTCCCATCCCGTTCTGCAGGGAGTGCCGAGTTTCCCCTCCCCGCAGGATTTGGCACGGCTGAGGATTTGGGGTTTCGTTTCCCAGACGATGAAGGGGATGAGCGGTGCCAGCCCCCCCCCCCCCTCCCCCAAAGCCCATGGAGCTCTTAGCGTCACTCTCCCATCCTTGTACCCCAGAAGTGCCACCCCCCCCTCCTCCCCCCCTCCGCCATGCATAGCAGTGCACAGAACAGACTGCTTGGGGTCCGTGTGCTGCTATGGGCTTTCCAGCCCCATCCAGACACGGCTTTGTCCACTTTTGGGGCAGGGATTGAACGCTTTGGTTGACACGACCCAGTGAGAACCCCTCTAATGCTTTTGTATCTGGATTTTGGGGATATTCTGCCATGAAAAGCCCCTTTGTGGTGGGTGTCACTGTGGGGATGTGAGGGATACAGTGGTGGGCTGGGCACTGTACGGCCCTGTGGGGTTATTTCCCCCCAAATCCCCCCCAAATCGGGGTCCTAAAACTAAAGGGGTGGCGCAGTGATATCTGCGGGGGGGAAACTGGGGCTGCCGTGACCGTGGGGGCCATCCCCAGCGGGGTTTGAAAGAGGACCCATATCCCTATGGGGCAGTGCAGCATGGGGAAACTGAGGCACGGAAAGCAACCCTACTCCTTTGCCTTCATTTAGGGGACGGCTGTGGCCACACAGTGCTGACAGCACAGAGTGGGACCCTGAGCTCCAGGAACTACCCCGGCACGTATCCCAACCACACAGCATGCCATTGGCAGCTGCGGGCCCCCCCGGGCACCTCCCTCATCGTGGCCTTTGGGGACGTTGACTTGGAGCCCTCGGAGCACTGCGCCCACAGCTCCCTGCTGCTGGCCGACCCTGAGAGCGGCACTGCTTATGGTAAGGGGGGAAACTGAGGCAGCACAGAGGGGTGCAGATCGCGTTACATAAAGCCTTTGGTAAGGAGGGGATCAGGGGAAATCCGGCTTTTTAGCTGATTTCATCCTGAGAAGGACTGGGGGGGGGACGGAGGGGGAAGCCAAGGCAACCCAGATGGGAGCAGATGCAGCTGCTGATTAAGTAACTTTGCCCAAATGTTTCCAGGGTTTTCCTGGAGAGATTGAATGGTCTCAGGGAGATTTGACAGCACCCGATGGGGAAACATCTCCAGAGGGGAGAAGTGACAGTGGGATGGGACAGCACCGATGGGATGGGATGGGGTAGCAGAAAGGAGTCGGCCACGCAGCCCCATTCCCAGCAGCACACTGCCCACCCACCCGGCGTTCTGGGCACCCCCAGCCTCTTTCATTGCCTTTGCCATTAGGACGGGGCCAGGCAGGGTCCCACCAGTGTCTGCTGCTGTCCCTGGAGTGATCCCAGCTGGTTGTCGGGAAGTGGCTGACTCAGAGCCGGCTCCTGGCGCCCAACCAGCGTCACAGCGTGACCCTGCTGCCCTCCCCTCCTGACGGTCCCCAGGATGTGCTGGGGACACTGGGACAAGAGCAGTGCTGCTGGGAGCATCTCAAGGCGCCTGGAGATGGAAGCAGTGCAGAGCAGCAGCATAGCCCATCCTGTTGTCCTCTCCATCCATCAGGAAGGATGGACAAAGAGGAGTGATGCAGGCACTGGGGACACCTCTTTACTCCATTGGGGCCCAGGGATGTCCCCAAGGAACCCATCTTCCCCGCTAAGCTGAAGTTTTAATCAGGGAGATGGAGACTGCAAATTAATTTGGATTAAATGGGTCACTGCTCCGGGGGATTTAGGAGGCAGCTTTGGTGGTTCCCATGGAGGGGGGACGGGTGGCAGTGGGGGGGGGGGGGGGGGGGATGTGGACCCATTCTGCAGCCGAACCGTGCGTGCCAGACCCACAGCCATTGCCTCAACAAGGGCTGCTGGCCACATGGCTGCTTGCTCCATCCCAGCTGGGTGCAATTAAGAAGCTCTTAGGAGAAGTTTGCCGGGAAGCAGCAGGGGATGACCCGGCTGGCAGACGTGACGTCACCGCAGTGTCACTTTGTGGCTGTGGGGACGGTGATGGGGCCACCCTGAGCATCCTTCCCAGCACACACATCCGGGGAGGTGAAGCCCTCAATCCGGCTCCCTGTGCCCACTCCCAGGTACCCCAGTCCTCCCCACAGCCCCATCCCTCCTTCAGGGCCCTACTGCAGGAATGCTGTCCCCGCCGCCCCGCTGCTGGTCACCAACTCCAGTGCTGTCACCGTCCTGTTCAACAGCACCAGTCACCGCTCGGGACGGGGCCTCCTCCTGTCCTACGCCAGCTCGCAGCACCCAGGTAGGGAGGGGGGCTGTCCCCTGCAGGTGCTGACACCCCAAGCTGTGTCCCTGCCTGTATCAGGGGCACAGATAGGGATGCGGGGAGGTCTGTGCCCACCCCAGCTTGGCTCCCATTGCCCCCAGCTCCCTACAAGCCCCCATTTTCCTTGCCTGGGGGCTGTGGATGTGGGAGTGGTGATAGGGAATGGCAGGGAACCAGGGACCCTCAGACTTGGAACCCCCCAGGGCAGCTGGGGCCCCAGTATCAAGCTCTGCTGCAGACAGAACTGTGACCAAAGAGACGCTGTACCCTGTTCCCACAGACCCAAGGGGAAAAACCTACCCCTGGAACAGGATTTGGTTGGGAAGGGGGCAGAGATGGGGCGCCCCAGGTAGAGCTGGGTGTTGTGGGGGTCCCACACAGCCCCTCACCTTAGGGCATCCCTGCCTTGCAGACCTGATCTCCTGCTTGGTCAGAGGTACCCACTTCTCCCAGGAGCACATCAGGTGAGCAGCTGTCCCACCAGCAGCCTGTCTGAGCAGTCCCCAGCCCAGCATCACTACCTGTCCCCATCAGCACTTCTGTCCCCATCCCACTCATCCTGTGCATTTCAGCGTGTACTGCCCTGCTGGCTGCAAGGACATCGAGGGGGACATCTGGGGCAACACGAAGGACGGCTACCGGGATGTACGTACAGAGCCCTGCTCTCCTGGGAGGTGTCACCCATGGGCGCCCTGCTGGGGACTGTCCCCAGCAGGTGGCTGTCTTGTCACCTGTCACCTCCATCCTGCTGCCAGTAGGTGGAGGGAGGACAGGGCGGGGCCTGGCTGCTCTGACCCCACGCTCCCTGCAGACCTCAGTGCTGTGCAAGGCAGCTGTGCACGCCGGTGTGCTCGCCGATGAGGTGGGTGGGCAGGTCACCCTGTCCCGTGAGAAGGGGATCACGCTCTACGAGTCGGCCTTCGCCAATGGGCTGCACTCCAAAAGGTGGGCACAGGGGTCCCAGCTGCCTCCCCTCGGTGTCAGAGCCCCCCAGGTGGGTTTGCTGGGTCTTTGCCCCACAGGACCGTTCCTGACGTCCCCCCCTTCCCTTCTCACAGGGGCTCACTCTCTGAGAAGCGTCTCCTGTTCCACAAAGGTATTTTCCCACGTGTTAAGCCATCATTTTGGCTGCACCAGGAGACCGTGGTGCTGTCCAGGTCCCCAGCTGTCACCTCACCTTGCAGCCTGCGGCGATGCCCTGGAGGTGGCCGCCTTCAACGCCTCATCCTGGTGGCAGGAGTTGGACACACTGGGGCAGGAGCGGAGCTGGGCAGCTGAGCGGGCAGCCCTGGGCACCCCCAGCCCCTCCTGGGCAGCCGAACCCGGCACCGACACCGCCTGGCTGGAGCTGGACCTGGGCACCCGCAGGAATGTCACAGGTCAGCACTCGTCAGCTGGTGGATGGGGCTGCTGATTGTCCCTGTGCCACCCTGGTCACTGCCCAGGTGGGACCCCCCCACTGCCCAAAGAGGTGACAGATCCCCTCCTCCCCCCCAGTCTGTAACTTCCAGGAGAGTTTGGGTGCTCTTTGTGCCATCCCCTGCTCTGGTTGTACTGGTGCAAATTGGGATCCGGACTGCATCCGTCCTTCCTCGTGGCTTTTTCCTGTCCCCATTTTGTTCCTTCCCCGCTGCAGCCATTTCTGGGATGAACAAGTCAATATTATGCTCTTGCATCTGGTGCCAGCGAGCGCCTTTTGTTCAGCCAAGCCTGCCGCCAACGGGGGCTTTGTGCAGAGGCCGGCAGGAAGAAAATGGGGACATTGTGAGACCAGGGGCCGGAGGAGGGAGGAATGCAGCCGGGGTTTATCGGCTCCTCGGGGCAGAGCCGGGGGATGTGGGTGCCCAGGAAGGAGCTGTGGGGGATTGGGGTGACATAAGGGCGCATCCTGCCCAACAGGGATCGTCACAAAGGGATCTGCTGAGATATATGACTTCTACGTGACGTCCTACCGGGTGTCCTCCAGCCGTGATGGGAAGAACTGGAGACCCTACAGGGGCAGCAGCGGCCGGGAGGATAAGGTGGGCACGGGGGCAGCAGGGTGGGCGCAGCCCTCAGCCCGCAGCTCTGCGGCCATCCCTGCCCTCCCCCCAGTAGGTCTTTGAAGGAAACGTGGACAGCCTCGGGGAGGTCTCCAATGCCTTCATCCCGCCCATCACAACCCGCTACCTGCGCATCACACCCCACAGCTGGCACCAACGCGCTGCCTTGAAGGTGGCCCTGCTGGGCTGCCAGATGGCACGGGTCCGTGCAGCACGGCCCTATGGTGAGCATCCCTCGTGCCCCTGGGGACCTTCAGCTCTCCACGCTCCCAGCACTGACAGCACCCGCTCTGCCCTGCAGTGCCCAGCGTCCCAAAGGAGGTCCCCGTCCACATCCCCAACCCCACCAGCCGCCCGCCTGGCCGCACGCCCATCCCTGGCATCGCCCTGGACCCTGAGAAGGCAGGTGGGTGCCACGTGGGGGCTGAGCCTCATCCCGTTCACGGCACTGGGCAGTCAAGTTAATTGTCCAGCTTGGCTCACCCAGGGTGGGCTCTCAGCACCCAGGGGAACCCCAGGCGTGGAGGCGTGGGATGGTGGACCCAGGTGCTGATGCTGCTCTCCCTTCCCAGACTCCACACTGCTGGTGATGCTGCTCATCGGTGTCTTTGTTCTCCTCTGCTCCAGTCTCCTGCTGCTGGCTTTCCTCTGCCGCAGGAGGAGGTGGGTCCCAGCCTGCCCCCCCCCCCCCCCCCTCCCAAGATCACAGGGCTTCTGGCAGGCTCTTGTTAGGCTGCTGTCTGCACCCTCCATCGCAGGCAGCCCCTCACCCGTGTTGTGCTCTCTCCCCTTGCAGGAAGCCAGCCACCAAGCTGAACTGCGGGCTCCCAAAAGGTAACAGCCCCCACTCAGTGTGGGAGGCTCACGGAGGTGCCAAATTCAGGTCGGATGCAGTTGGTTGAAGGCCTGAGCTCAGGGCTCCTTCCTGCTCATCCTAAAGCGTCCCACTCTGGGGGCACCCCCATCCCCAAGGGCATCCAGGGGTGGTGGGAGGCAGGGGTGTGATAAATGGGGGCTTCTGTTCTCTGCCCAGGGCAACCCAAGCTGGAGGCAAGCCAGGTGTGCTCCCTGGGGAGCCTGCCACCCCCCAGATCCACGCTGCCCTCTTTCCCTGTGGTGCTGGGGGACCTCAGCCAGACCCACTCACCAGGTAATGGGAACACAGGAGCACAGTGATGGAGCAGAACAGACCCCACATCCCCCCCTACTGCACCCTGCTCCAGCCCTGGATCCTGAACCTCTGCAAAGGGAGAACCTGGCAGTGCACGGGCATCACAAGGTGGCCACAGGTCACTGTGATCCCGGGTGCTGGGGCACAGGGAGGTGCAGGGTGGGTACCGTGCTCCACACGGGTTTTGCGGGGTCCCTCAGGGTCTGCCCCTACCCACATCTGAAACCCAGGGGCGGACGTGGGGCCGCGTGTCTCTGCAGGGCCGTTCCCTCCGCGCCGTCCCCATCTCAGAGCCGTGTTCCCCCACTGCAGACTACGCCGAGCCGGACGTGGTGCAGGTGAGCCCCAGCAGCCAGTTGGGCTCCTCCACCTTCAAACCTCCCCCAGACGAGGGCTACACCCTGCCGCTGGTCGTGAGCCACTACGACGTGCCGGGAAAACACCACGAGTACGCAGAGCCTCTGCCTCCAGAACCCGAATACGCCACACCATTCGGCGAACCCGAGCCCACCGGTACCCATTGGAACCCCAACGACACCGCAGGGCTCCCCGCCGCCCCGAGCCACGCCGGCTCCCCGGCCTCACCCCCAGCACGGTACGTTGCCCCCCCGCTGCAGCTGCCTGGGGTGAGCGCAGCCCCCCGGGTGGAGCGGACTGCCAGCCCCCGCGGGGCCGGGCCCTCTGCGGAGGGATCCCTCTCACAGCAGCTCGCAGACTGTCCCTTCTCACACGTGTACCACGAGGCCTGGTGAGGCTCCACCCTCGGACGGAGCCCTTCCTTGGGGCGTGGGGGGGGTTTTATAACGAAATCCGCACTTTTATTTAAATATACATATATATATATATATATATATATACACACACGTATACAAACCGCTGCTCTCCATCAGCTGCTGTGTGAGTGCCCGCACGCAGCGCTCAGAGCTGGGCAGACCCTCGGGGCGCGGCCAGCACGGCGCTCTGCGGGGTCCCCATCCCATGGGTGCCCGATCCCATACAGCCCTATGGGGGGGGGGGGGGGGGGGGAGACACTGCAGGAACAACGGCAGCCGCTCCGTGGCGCCGCTCTGCGGCCCCGCTGCCTCCGCCCTCATCGGAGCACCCAGAGCCGGAACGCAGACCCCGCGCCCGCGGGAACCCCCCCGTAGGGACACCCACGTGACTACCCCACTTCCGCTGCTCTTCGCACCACCGCCCCGGGGCGCCAGAACGGGCGATTACCGGCGACCCCTCCCACAAAAATTGTGCTTCCGAAATCTCTTGATGTCGATTCCGCGGGGCCGGCCGAAACCCCCCCGTGCCACGCACGGCAGAAGCCCTTTTTAGAGCTACGCTTCGGCGCTGCGGCCGCTGCCGAGCGGCGGACACCCCTGTAGCTCGCGGCGAGGCTCTCGGTATTTCCTCAGAAGATAGAGGGGAATACTTTATTCTTTACCTTTTCCCTTTCGTATTCACTGCGGTTTTGCCCGTTTCTGCGTCTTTTTTCCCTAAAATACCGGTTTCCCCCCCGCCCTGTTGGTCTCGGAGCGCTATGCAAATCGCGCGGGGCATGCTGGGCCGCTCCCGTCCCCTCCGCTGCTCTGCGCACGCGTAGCGGTGCCGCTGATGAATCCCGCGTTGCGCACGCGCAGCGAGTCTCGTCTTCTGATTGGCGGCACCGAAAGTACTTCCGGGTGCTGCCCCGGAAGGGTATCCGGTGTGCGCGGCGAAGGGAGCGCAGCCGGCGGCGGGGCCTCGGTCCGCCCGCGGGGCATGGGGAGGTACGGGGCGAAGGGGCCGGGAGCGGTGCGGGATGAGTGACGTGGTGCAGCCGGTCGAGCTGCAGCCGGTACCGGCGGGGCTCAGGCTGGCTGTGAGGGGCAGCGTTGGCCTCCCGGTGCGCCCGGGTCTTCGCTGCCGCTTACGGCGATGTAAGTCCTAAGGCAGGACGGGGACGCTGAGAGGGGCACTGAAAGCCTCGTTTGAATCTAATGCTAATTACATGAGATGCTAATTGCAGCTGTGAGTGGCCCCGTGCTGCAGCACCGATGCTTAATGAGCGGCAGAGGATCGCCAGGAAGCGAATCGTGGTGTTAATTGAGGCCACGCCACCCGCTGCAAGGAGAGCACGGAGCTGCCCAGCAGTGCTTACAGCAGGAGCTGCAAAGCGCGAAGCCTACTCTCTTCTGATGTAATCAGAGGGCTGGAGCTCCTCTGCTCTGTGTCCCTATGGGGGTGTTCAGCCCGGAGAAGAGACAGCTCCGGGAGAGTTCATTGCAGCCTGCCGGTGCTGGGAGGGAGATCACAGACAGGAGGGAGAGCAACTTCTGACGTGGGTAGATAACGATAGGGCAGAGGGGAACGGCTTTAAACTGAAAGAGAGAATCGGGTAGGATGAGCAGCACATCCCAGACAGCTGCAACAGGAACTCGTGGATGGAGTCGTGTGCTGCAGCGTGGCGAAACTGTTTCCTGTTGAGATGTTATGAGGGAATGGGTGACACGGGAAATATCTGGTGTTCCTGTAGGAATGAGAGTGATGTGGAAGAGGAGGAAGAGAGAGTAGGTTAACACTGGCTGCTGACCCCAGGAAGGCTTTGGGAAATGGCCTCTCCGTTCGCTGGGCCCACAGCAGTGGCTGATGTAATTAAAGATCTAGACACGCAGATAGCTGTAAGTAAACTGCGTGAGCTTGCCTTGAGTTGGCATGCAGGACTGATGGGGACCTCATCCTGGGTGTTTTGCCTTTGGTGATCTTAACGGCACACAAAAGGTGCCAGTAAGATCAAGAGAGCAATGTGCAAAACAGCTTTATACCAATCAAGTGCATCCTGCCCCAGGATTTCAAAGCATTGCACAGGCATCGCCTTCTCCCCTGCATGGCGGGTGAGGATTCCTGCTTGGTGGATGTGGAAATGAAGCATGGGAGCAAATGGCCTGCAGCCAGCCCCTGTGCAAACCCAGGTGTGCAATGAAATGCCTCATCCAGAAACACCACTGAGGATGCTGAGGTTTGAGCATAAGGGCCTTCTGCCACTGGCTGGGTTCAAACTGAGCGAGCTGGGAATTTGCTGAGAGCCCTACAGAAGTGTGTCTCAATGTGAATTCTTCCAGGAGAGCTCCACCGTGCAGCAGTGCATGGGTTTGTGTTGCAGTGAAGCACTAAAACAGCCACTGTCTGAGCGTGATTTCTGGGTTTGTTTTCTGTATGAATTAATCCAAACTAACAGCTTGCTCTGCTGAAGGGAAAAGGTCTTTTTGTAGCTGAGATAGGAGACGCTCTGCTCATCAGTCTGTTTGTGAGTGCATTGCATACAGCAGCTCTTGTCCATCCATGCAGTCGCTTGTGGTTGACAGCGTGAGTAACCACAGGCACGTGGTGGTGACCCCAGGGGATCTGAGCTGCAGGTTGTGCTGCCAGAAACCCCTCTGACTGCCTGTTAGATTTCCTCACTGTGGCTTTTGGTGTCCCGCCATGGGAAGCCACGTCTGTGTTTCCTTTCTTGTCACTGTTCATGGAACGGGAGCTGAGCTCTGTGTTGTGAAGATGGCTCTGGATTTCAGGAGGGGGATCGCTGCAAAAGCGGGTTTGGAGCAAAGCACTGCTGGAACTGAGACCTCCAGCGTGGGGAGCCTGAGCATGGTTGTCTTCTAGTTTAGGCTCCTGCCTCCTGGGATTGTGGAGGACGGACAGTGACCACAGACAGGGCTCGAGCCTGCTGTGCATTGCAGGCTGGGCTGTGTCTTTAGGTTAAATGTCAGCTCTGAGCATGGTCTCGCCCTCAGAGCTGCCTGCAGTATGTGTGAGGTGGTTCAGGAAGGCCCTGCTGCAAGGCTGAACACATGCAGGACCCAACAGGGCGAGGAGCCGCTGTTGTCAGGGTGCTGCACGCAGCTGCTGTGCTTCTCAGGGAAAACTTCATTCCCCAGATACCAGGGAATGTTTTCTAAACATTCAGGTCCAGAGACCTGATCTATAAACTCTGGGTTCTGTCAGTACTGTGGGCAAAGCCCCCTTTGGATTCCTGCTCTGTTTGCTAACTGTCTGTTTCTCTCTCCAGTTGATCGGTTTGGGTCCCCACAACCCCAAGAAGAAGCAGGACCTCGACAAGCTTTATGATCTAAAAGCTAAAGCCCAACAGATTATGAACCAGTTTGGCCCATCTACCTTGATCAACCTCTCCAACTTCTCCTCCATAAAGCCTGAACCCGCCAGCACTCCCCCTCAGAGCTCCATGGCAAACAGCACCGCCGTGGCAAAGATGCCCGGCACGCCCAGCGGAGGAGGGCGGCTCAGTCCTGAAAGCAACCAGGTAAACTCATCCCCAGCTGCAGGGGAGATGCTCACACCTCTCCCTGCTGCTCAGCAGTGGTGGAATTCCCGATCTTTTGACGTGTTTGGGCTGAGAGGATGCTGCCTTCTGCCCTGCAGTAATCCAGCACTCACGTGTGTCTGTTTGCCATTTGAAATGTTAAAGGTGATGAGCTCTAGAGCATTGGGAATACTTCCTTTGTGTCCTGAACACAAAATTAGTCGCTGGAACGTTGCTTGCATTTGCCTTTGAAGATTTCTCACTATGTCTTTGTCCTCTCTTGCCAGCAGCCACGCTTCAGCTAGGGGCGTTTTAATGCTGGTTTAGTGCGGGAGAATTAGTCCTCCTGGCCTTTTGCACTCTGCTTTCTGTTCAGAGCAGCCAGTAGTGCTTGAAAATGACTCCTTAGCACCTGATGTTTCTTATCTGCCCTTCCTGAGCTGATACCACATGTCAACACGTGTGACTTGGGTCTCTGCTTTGTAGGGGAGGAGGTCTTCTGTGGCTGTGCAGGCTGGGCAGTTATTTGCTAAAGCAGCGCAGTAAACGGTTCCAATTTTCTCTCTCACATACTCAGGTTTTAACCAAGAAGAAATTGCAGGACCTGGTGCGTGAGGTGGATCCAAATGAACAGCTAGATGAAGACGTGGAGGAGGTAGGTACCAACCCACGGCAGGGGCTGCAGAAAGAGCAGATCTGGGGTTTTCCACAGTCCAGTGGCCCTTCGCCCAAAGCAGGAAGGGTTGGTTTATATTACACTGCCTTATTCTGACGTTCATGGCAGCCTTCAGCCATCCATGTCACTGCTTCCCAGTGTTCAGAAAGGTTTCAGGGAAGCTATGGCAAAAACACCCTTGAAACATTATCTTCCGAGGCTTTATTTTCAATAGTTTCCCATAGTTTCAGCTGTTCAGTACTGATAAGGCCTCTCTTTGCCCTCGTTCTGTGGCAGATGCTGTTGCAGATTGCTGATGATTTCATAGAGAGCGTGGTGACAGCTGCCTGCCAGCTCGCACGGCATCGCAAGTCAAACACCCTGGAAGTGAAAGATGTCCAGTTGCACCTTGGTAAGGAGCTTACCCTCACCTGAGAGGTGGGCGCACACCCCACTGCTGGGGTGAAAACCCACGAGAAGACTCATTGTAATAAAGGAATAAGGGGATAATCTGCCCCTAAGCCCATCCTCTTCAAGTGGGTGCAGTGTGCTGGCATGTGCTCTCTCTTCCAGAGCGTCAGTGGAACATGTGGATCCCGGGCTTTGGTTCTGAAGAAATCAGGCCCTACAAAAAAGCCTGCACTACAGAAGCTCACAAACAGGTAAGGAGCCCTCAGGAGCATGCTGAGAATTGCATGGTAGAAGCCTGATGCAGGTAAGGCTCCCTTGGACTCCCGGCACTGGTGAATCCGTAACGTCTTTCAAGTGGTTTGGACTTGAAGTAACTTGTGGGGTTTCCTCATGGGTTTGTGCAGAGAGGACTGAGTGTGGCAGCCTGGGTGGGAGGGGTTAGAAAGCAGCTGAGAGCATTTTTGGTTGTTGTGATGATGTAATGCGATGGAAAGCACAGCAGTGACAGCAGTTAGCAAAGTCCTAGGCTGCAACAAATACAACAGCTGTGGGCACAGCAACAAAGGAAAGAAGCTGCTTACCTTCAGAAGGCCTCAGGTTTGCAGGGATCTCCAACGAGATCCTATGTTAACTCCATTGCTAACCCTTGAATGAGGGCTGGGAAGGGGTGCATCCTGGCTCCACCCCTTCTGGTCACTCAGCTGCATTGCTCACAGCTGAGCTCCCCCTGGGGTGGCCCTGCCTTCCCACCAGGTGCTCCATCACTGCTTCAAGCCGTGACTTAACATTTCCACTACAACTGTAGATCACATAGACACTGTAGGAATAATTGTAAGTGTGCGAAGGCCACAAATGAGCTAAGAGCAGCGCTTGCCCTGCCTCTCCTGGCCTGATGCTTCCCCTGCAGGTGGTTAGAAATCAAGGCAAGGCCTGGGGTTTTCTTCCCAGAACGCTAAAGAAAGGACTGGAGGAGGCAGGAACCACAACTGAGATACCCTGAGGGGCTGCCCGGCCAAAGTCTTGTGGCCAGTTCTGTCTGGGATGCAGCATATGGTGCGAGTAACCAGAACTGCCACCCTGCCATTTGCAGACCCATGCAGCATGGCACAGAGTCACAGTGGGTGGATGTGGTGTCACACACAGGAATCGGTGCTTTATGGCAGGCTTTGGCTCAGCTTCCTTGGGCTTCTTTGTACCTAAAGGCCAAGGCTGCTCTCAGATACACTGTGAGCAGCACGAGGCACTTGCTGTATCTTTGTGTCACAGGTCTCAGCTCCTTACCACCATAAGGTTAAACAGCTGCAGCACACAGCATGCAGTTGTCTGTGATTTCAGCTGTGGCTGCAGCTGGGCAGCTGGTTTTTTTTTCCCCTTTTAATTTTGCTTTAACTGAATTGGGCAATTGCTTTTGAAGCAGAAGGCACCAGAGGCAGGGCAGGAGGTGCCCTGCAGGAGCTGTTGGAGTTCATGGGTGTTATTGCAGCTCTCCTCCTGGAGCTCGGGTGGGCTTCAATTCCTCCCCTTGTGCTGCTGCTCTGCTTTGTCACACAGCCTTTACAGCCTGGGGAGCCAAGTGGGGGAGCGCAGACATTTCCTTTTCCTCCAGGACTCTGAGATTCAAATGGAGTTGACAGACCTGTGTGGAAACAAGCCAGGCAGTGCCCTGAGAGAACCCGAGATTGGTTGTTCTGCACAGCTGCTGTTCAGGTTGCTTTGCAGTGACCTCATCTGAGACTCAGCTTCTCACCTTCTTGCCTTTCTTCTTACAGAGAATGGCACTGATTCGCAAAACCACCAAGAAATAACAGCTGGGAGAAGAGCTCGAGATGACACCGGTGCATTTTGGGATCTCTGCCTCTCACTGCAGCCTCCGCCATGCCACCCATGGGATACTTTTGTTGATGCTTTACAGAGAAGCATATATTTTTTATTAACGGTGCAGCAATATCTGACTTGATGAGGAGATCTGCCAAAAACGTTCTGTCCTCGTTCCCCCTTAAGAGCGCAGCGTATCTCAAAGCAAAGACTTTTATTTGTGACTTGAAAGTGGTTTATCGTATAAGTGATTATCCGAGGGACAGAGCATTTGATGGTGTGTGTGTGGGACAGTATTAGAAGCAGCTGTAGAGGTTTTTTTGTTTCCTCCTTCCTGCCCCTCCCCGCTCCAGTACTTTGTAATGTCAGTGTTTATATAAATACTTGCGTTTGTTTTACATGAATAAAGAAATTATTAATCTAAAACCAAGGGGAAGAGGCAGCTGTGGGGTAAGCCTGGTGTCTGTGTGTGAGATCTGTGCTGGACTTCGAGCTGAGGTTGGGGGGGGTCGGGGGGGGGTTGGGTGGTCTGCTCTGCAGGCGGGGCTGTGCCCACCCTGTGCTCACTGCATCAGGACCTCCTGCTGTGGTTCAGCAGGTTAAGAAATGAGTGTGTTCTGTTTACCTGGGACGTGAAGAAGGGTCACAGCCCAGTGTCTGCTCTGCCCAAACTGGCACGCATCAGAGAAACTACAGCTGCTGTGGGATGGTGGTGGGGAGGGAGAGCAGCTCTGCGGGCTCCCTGCAAAGAAAGGGAGGTTGTGGACACTGCCTCACTGCAGAACTCGCTGCTGGGACTCTCAGCCTCCAGGGCTGCCAGCACCCGTGGGTGAAACCCACTTCGTTGATACGTGAAGGCTCCGAACGGCTGGAGAGCCCGGGGCGTGCAGTAAGTGCAGCCGAGGCCGGTCTGACTGGTGCTCGGGAGGGAGAGGCAGCTCCTGGGGCACAGAGCTGCTGCCTGTTCCCAGGGTCCTGCCCAAAGCGCGGCCGTGTGCTGCAGGGCACCGAGCTGAGGGAGTTCCCTGCTGGATAGTAAAAAAAAAAAAGGGTTTGGGACCCGACGGCACGGGGAGGGGCTGTGCGCGCTGTCTGGGAACCGCTTTGTAAGAGGGGGGGAGGAGGAATGGGGCCCTGGCACCTCCCCTTCCCCAGGAAAACGGGCAGGCAGCGGGGCGAGCAGGGGCTGTTTAATGCCGTCGCTCGCTGCTCCTCCTACCTCCTCGGCACCTGGCAGAGCCCAGCACCTCCAATCCCCTCCTCAGCACGCGCACCTCTTCCTCTTCTCGTCCTCCTTCGGGCGCGGTGCTGGCAGCGGGACGCGGCTCTTCACCCCATCCCACGCTTCGCACGGTGCCAGCAGCCCGCTCTGCAGCGCCCGGTAAATGGCCGCGGTCAGCATCTGGAACGCCCGCGTCACATCGCTGCCGTCCTTGGCCGAGGTCTCGACGTACTGCGCGCCCAACGAGGCCGCCAGCCGCTCCGCCTCCCTCCTGCCCACCTTGCGTTCCGCCGCCAGGTCGCTTTTGTGTCCCACCAGCAGGAAAACCACGTGGGAAGGTCGGACCGTGTCCGTCACCTCCCGGTGCCACCGCCGGACGCTCTCAAAGGACGCGCGGTTGGTGAGGTCGAAGAGCAGCATCCCCCCCGCAGAGTTGCGGTAATAAGAACGGGTGACAGACCTGGAGTGCGACCAGAGGTGGGGTGAGGGGACCCCCTTTGCCTGGAGCATCCCTGCCCCACCACCCTGCCCTCGGGGAGCCAGCGTGCAGCTCCAAGGCCACCCTACGACCAAGGAGAACCGGATGGTTTGCTGTACCAATTGGCCCAGGCAGCTCTGTCACCACAGTGTGGTGCACGTGGAATGGAAGCGTTCCCATCTCAGCAGACACGTTTCTGGGGGCTGCAGCCAGCAGCACGGGTATGCCCTGTTTCCCAATGGGACAAAAGGGAAACTGGTGCCATGCTCTGCCCGTGGACTCTGCGGTGCAGGGAAGCCGCTTTGCCCCGACCCCAGCAGGAGCAGCCTGGCCTCTCCCCCATCCCCCTGCAGCTCCAGGGGCACAAGGGCTCCATTGGGCCCTCTGCAGTTGGATGCAGGGCTCAGAAGAGAACCCTAAGGGCCACCTAAGGGCAAAGCCTTTAGCAATGGAAGCGCAGCCCTAGCAGGGCATCCTTGGGATCCCAGCCCACAAGAATCCACCTCCCACCGCCTCCCCATCAGCAAAGCGGGACCCACCTGAAGCGCTCCTGCCCAGCCGTGTCCCAGAACTGCAGCTTGACCTGCAGCCCCGGCTCCAACTCCACAAACTGAACGTAGAAATCCACCCCCACCGTCTGGTTGATGGCATCCAGGAAGACGCCCTCGGTGTAACGCCGCAGCAGGGAGGATTTGCCCACCGTCGAATCCCCCAGCATGATCACCCGGAACTGGTAGTGCCACCGCGGCTCCATCGGCTCCCACCACCCCCGCACCCACTGCGTGCTGGGGCAGGCACTGCTGCTCCTCCCTGGGGTGTGGGAGGCGTTCCTGGGGATGGGTGGCAACCGGGGGGGGGGGGGGGGTGGCTGGGGATCACCTCCCACTTTGCTCAGCTCCATCCAGCTGTAGGCACCAGGGGGTGTTTGGGCTGCACGGCGCCAGCCTCGCTGTGGGGCACAGCCCTGGGACACGGGGCTGCGGGTCTACAAATGATGTGGAGATGTGTGTAGAGCAGGGGTTGACCCTCTCAGCACCCCCTAAAGCAGAACATCCCCCTCCCCTGACTCCACGTCACAGCTGTGGGGCACCAGTGCTTGACAGAGCCTTCATTTTCATGCAGGAAACATTTGGTTTTGGGTGCTGACCCTCTGCCAGCACTCCAAGAAATCCCACACTACAGTGCCCGGCCCTGCCAAGCCCCTGACCCACACTGGGAGGATGCTAAAGAACAGTCAGGAGCTCAGCCACAACTCCACAGCACCCAAAAGTTGTCTGCATAGACCCACAAAGCCTCCACGTGTCCCTGCCGGGCAGCCACGCTCACCTACACCGCACGGGGGGGTCCTGGGACCCCTCAGCATTCTTTAGG
The DNA here is from genome assembly GCA_030625065.1 of Alectoris magna. Lineage (NCBI taxonomy): Eukaryota > Metazoa > Chordata > Aves > Galliformes > Phasianidae > Alectoris > Alectoris magna. The sequence goes on along the minus strand of CM060583.1, from coordinate 3,518,398 downwards.
GAACCTTCCATGGGAATCTCCTCCCAGCCAATCATGCCACCAACACAACCCACTCCTGTGCTCCAGGCCCCACAGAGAGCTCAAAGACACAAAATGAAGGAACACAACCACTGCGGGCAGCTGTTGTGTATAAAGGCGGCTCTTTATGATTCAATATTAATGAAGAAAGTGCAAACCTGCCTTCCATAACACCTCACAATCGCTCTCCAAAGTCATACTCTGACACACAAAGCACGGAGATTCAGAGGAGCAGGTGGCTGCTGCTGTGACAGCCATTTCAGCCCCACGCACCTAAGGGCTGTAGCAATGGCTCAGCCCCAGTTTAACTTTATTTCCTGGGAAAATACTGAAGCAAAAATTACCACCACCTTCACCCTGTGATAGAAAAAACTCATTATGCCTTGCGTTCGAAGGCTAGCAGCAAAGCACTGGTCAAGCTGAGAACTGGAGGTGACTTGAAGCCCTCGCTTCCATTCATAAGACAGCTCTCTCTGTGCCTGAGCCTCAGTGTGCTCCAGGCTTTCCAATGCGTCCTACCGTACTCCATGGACTCCCCTTTGTACTGTAAGCCACAGCAGACTACACCCAGAGCTCCCTGTGGCATTTCAGGGCACCCTGGAGACCTCCCAGTGTGCCCTCAAGGACTCCCAAGACCCCCACGGTACCCTTGGCCCCACCAGAACACTTTCAGAACTCCCCAGTCCTCGAGATGCTCCTCAGCACAATCTAGCAACCTCCAAGAACCACCCAGCATGCTCCAGGAAACCCTCCAGTGCTCCCACAGCTCGCCACCGTGCTCCAGAGGCTTCCTAGTGACCCTGGAGGCCTCGCAGAGCCACTCGCTGTGTTCCAGGGCACTGTCACAGCTCCTCAAGGTGCCCTCAGGTGCACCAGCAGCTTCCCAGTGCTCCCTGCAGTGCATTCCAGGGTGCAGCAGGGAGTTCACAGACACTTCCAGAGAAATACCTTCTCAGAGCTAAATAAAACACACTGTATGATACAAGGTCCATCAATGAAGTCTTAAATTACTGGCAAGAAACAAAGGCCATTCTGTCATGCAATCATGGGGATAATTAGTGAGCTAAGAAATACCCAGGAGAGAGTAAAACCAGCCAGCAGCCTTTGGATGTGACCTCGGGGTTTCATCACTTCCTTCAATTCCATTCTACCATCAGGTCAAAGTTATCGGGAAAAAATCCTTCAGCATTGTGAACCCACAGCCTGCAAAACACAGAAGACCTGGGAAGCATTGCTCAGCTTTCTCAGCAGCTCTGCACCACGCTCAGAACAGCAAGAACTGGACGTGTGACCTCTGCGTGTGCTGGAAATGGTGACCATTTATATTGCAACCGAAAGAAAATCAGTTTTAATGTGACTTGGAGTAGGCAGAAAGAACATCATCCAGCTGCACTCACTGCACTCTGCAGAAGATCCTTAGCCAGTCAACATCAAAATACAGAGGAAAAAGAACTTCCATCTTAAAAAGGGTTGGGTTGTTGTTTTTTTTTTTTCTTAAATAGAACAATACATGGAAAACATGTCAAATCCATAGGGTCCTTCTTAAGTGTCCAGTGCAGAAAATTCCTAATAAATAAAAGTGGCAAAAGGTTCAATTCCTTAGGAAGGCAGCTACTGTAGAGGAAATTTTGTGAGCTTAACGCTTTTGCTTACGGAGCTGAATGACAGTAACATCATTTCTCCTTCAGAGTCAGATCTTCCTCCTTTAGGGCAAATTTTCTTCTCAAGACTTCTGCTATAAGAACAGCAGGGTCTTCCTCCTTCACAGAACTTCGGTTTCTACACGGAAGACAAACACACAGCCTGTTGGTAAGGAGAAGTGCCCAGCTGGTGGCTGGCAGCCCTGCTCCGACACCTGCAAGTATTTCTCTGCAGCATTCTGTGTCAGCTTCCACCACCCGGAGCTCACTGCGCTGGATGAAGGGGTTATTCTGAAAACCTCAGCATCCAAACTTCAACATTTTGGTTCAACTGTGTTAACAGCAGGTAAGTAAAATCAAAATTTGCTCATTGTTAACAAGCTTTGTCCCTTCAGCGTCAATATACAAGCGCCGCTTGAAGTCCTAGAAGTAATTTTTCATGATTTTGAGGTCATTTCACCCCTCCCAGCCACTGTGTGCGAATTCTCCTACTGCCAAAGCGTCCCATGATGAAACCACCACCTCACTTCCCAGCTCACAGGAAGCCAGAACCCAGTCCTCCTCCCTCACGTACCAGAAGCCATGGTACTCATGTTTTAGTGAATGTGTTTTACTTTCTGACTCCCCAGGCTGAGCTCGGTCTCAGCACAAGGCCACCTCCATAGCTGCTATCAGTGAGCACACACCCCATCCTCTCACTGCGACTCGTTACCACCTTGGGACAGTGCACCTACAAACCAAGAAGGCATAAAAGGACACCCAAGAGGGGACCCGTGTTGTCTTCATCATCATCTTCGTGGTCATCATCGCTACACGCCAGTTTGAAGCCAGGACCTCCAGACAAATGTGCTCACCCCATCCTCCCTTCTCCAGTGCTATGGGCCAACACTGGGACTCCTCCAAACAGACCAGTGACCAATCTTTTTCCCTATCCTTTTTCTTGACTCTCACTCTTTCTCCATTTTCTGTAGATTTCTCTTTGTGTTCCTTTTCTCTTATAAAATTATCGTGTCATTGCAAGACCTGTTTCTGTTTCTTAAAAGCTGTGTCTCTCATAAACTCATTCAGTTGTGAAGTCATTAATTACGAGGCTCGTTTTGGTTCCTTAAGGTCATGCAGTCTATCCACACGGTTTAAGACAGACTGTACAGGTCAAAGTGCCAATACTTTGGAGATAATTGTAGTACACAGCTGCTGCTGCTGGCCTCCAGACCTCTGAGTATTGTTTTACACCTTGATCTAACCAGAGGTATTCACAACCCTGATCAGCCCCTCCCACCCCTTATGGGCAGGACATAACAACAAAGAGATGTTCCCCCTCTCTGAATCATGAACACACAGCAGTACCAACAAGCAGGTGAATACAACACCTGCTGTTGTGAAGCGATGGAAGGTGACAATAATGCCTTCCACCAGCACAAGAGCACACTTACAAGGGTATCTGTTAAGATTTAGCTTAGATAGCAATAGAGAAGGTGGCTCACCCTTTCCAAAGACCAGTGGCAGCTGAAAAAGAGCACAACCTCTAAAGAGAGACATTGCTCCTTTGGCTGCTAACACTTAAATGAGGGTAAGGAGGACCCAGGGTCTACCCCTTCTGATCACTCAGACACACTGCTTGCACCTGAGCTCCCTGTGTTAGCCATGCCTTCTCACCTGGTGCTCAATCACTGGTACAGGCTGTAACCTAGCAATCCTCACACAGGAGTCTACAATGATCTGACAAACAAAAACAGAAAAAAAAAGAAGGAAAAAAAAAAAAGGATGACAAACTTTGAAAGAGAAAATAAAATCAGACTTACAAGTCTTTGCTCTGCTTCATCCTATGAATGTCTTTGAGAATGCCCATCATGTCTGCAAAACTGCTGGCCTTGGAAAGAGACACAGAATCTTCCTCATCAGGATCCTTTGGTTCTGATTTATAGCACTCAGATGTTGTAGAACAGAGCATGGAAACTGAGGGAAGCTCGGGGCTCTCGAGTTCTGCCTCCTCCTCTGTGATGTCACTGATGACAAAGGACGTCGTGGATTGGAAAGAGGGTCCAAAACAATGCAAAGGAGAAGATGCATTTGAACTTCCTGGAGATAATACATCAGGGGTGAAGGAAGCAGGAGCTGAAAGAGAAAACAACACAGGTGCACAGATTAAATAATATCATTTAATGTTTCATTTCGGTTTTGTTTTACCCAAAACAACAGCATACAAACCCAGGGGTACCATCAGCCATCCAGCCTTACGTTACTTAAAGAATAAAAGGAGGGAAATAATCACAGCCTGTAGGTTACCCTCCATGGCCACTCTGCTTCTTATGACACTGCAGCACAAGAAATGTGCTTAGCCTATTTCTCATTGAAAGAACCTTCCTGCACTGAAAAAAAAACCCTGTAGTTTAATGCCCCAACACCCCTGGCCTCAATAGTATGCTTGTCAATAGTTATTAATTGCCAGCTGAGAGATTTCTCAGTATAAAACAAAGCAGATTGCACAACATTTCTTTTTTTTTGACATCAATCTTTCTAAAACGAGACTGCTATGTAGCTCAGATTACTGAGCTCCAGTTAAGCCCTAAACCATCGCTCCCCACATCGACTCAGGAGACACTTAAGTCAACAGGAACGGTTCTCACATGCCATCTGGTAAGCAGGCACATTGCTGAGTGCAGGAGAGAGAAGTACTGAATGATTGAATCATTTTTCTCCCATCCAGATCTCTAATCTTCCTCATCATTACTTTCACTGAATTAAAAAGGGCTTTTCTAGCTTGCATGTTGGACAGCTAAAGAACTGAGAGCCTGAGGAGGGGAATAGCAAGGAATCTGCCCTGCTCTTTATTCCTATCTTTGTTGCTCTGAATCAGAGCAATGAGGGAAGAGGACACACACAGCCTCTGTGAAGCACACATCTGTGACAGCCTGTTTTACATTTACTCCCTGCAGAGCTGAGGGCAATGCAGCTCCTCGCTCCCATACAGAAACCAGCATTCCACCTCCCATCAAACACCACAACTCTGCTTCACGTTCAAATGCTTTTCAGTCTCACAGAGAAGTGAACTAAATATAACTCATCATCAGAGCTGGGTGTCCCTGGGGGCTCCAGCAGTCACACAGCCACGCTGCATTCCACAGATCACGAGATGCAGCCCCATGCACACGCTGTGTCCTGTGGTGCTGAGTGGCAATCTGGGAACCGTTTGCTTTTGGATGTTAGGGTAAGGATGGTTTTGTCAGCCACTATGCCCCACCACAAACAGCTGCATGACCCCATTTCAAGTGGTATTACAATCTTGTTTTGTTGTTTCAAAGTAATGGAAAAACTACAGATCCTTCTTTTCCTCGCAGCTGTAACACAACTGGTATCTTGGTCGCTGGCCAAAATATTCTGCATGCATGAGATGCAGCCTAAAAGAAGAACTGCCTCCAAGAAAGATTCAATTCCTGCAGTTCAGAACTGTTTGTTCTTCAATGTATTCCAAGCTGTGAGACCAACAATTCCACTTTCTGACTACTCCACAAATAGATACCCAAGTACTTCTGGCCTTGCTAGCTTCCACACTCAAGCAGCCCCTGCAGCAACACACCTTGTACAACTACTGGGATTTGAATTCTAGAAAATATCTTCTCCTTTCCACAGCTCATATATACTGTATACACCCTGTATACCCACACAACGAAGGCCACAAAAGGAAGAACTCACTCACAGCTCAGATTCATGGCAAAAACATGAATTTTATCTGCATGCTAATTTACTAAAAGAAATAATAATAAAACAAATCAGATCAAGCAGGCTCTTTCCCAACTACCTTCTTGGTTAAATAAATAGGACTATGCTCACAACAGAAACAAGTGCTGTTGGTCACTCCTACCCAACTCAAGTTGAGGCCCTCACATTCGTGGTCAACTTGGTGCAGGAATGGCAAGAATACATCATAAATTGCCACGGGACAAGGTATCACACCAATAAGAGTGACAGTCCTGCTGAAACAGTAACAAGGCCGCTCTGTATGGAAGAAATAACATGCTTCACTAATTCAGCCCTTCTCATTCGACAAAAGAAAACTCACTGTGTTCCTACCTGACCCTGCAGCAACAATTTTAGCTATCTGACTCCGAAGGTGACTCAGCTCATCCTGGAGCTCTGTCGTTCGGCTCAGTGCAGGTAAACCAGGCTTCTTCAAGGCCAGCAGCTTCTCCTCCTGCTTCCTCAGGTTGGGGACTGAAGCATTTCGCTGTATGACCGTGAAGGGACTCGGTTTCCATTTGTGTTTCAGTGGGCGAGTGTCACTTCTACAAGACAAAGACCTGACAGTCACTGATGAACCCAAGCCCCTCCACAACAGCGCTCAGCATCCCTCTGCCTCTCCCTTGGGATAGCAAAGAAGTTCAACACAATAAATTAAGCCTTTTATGCTACTATGCTCTATGCCTTGTTTGGATGTGCTGTACCATCACATGTGCTGTCGCTGCGTTGCAAGGAACAGAAAAGTCAAAGAAATCACAATCAAACAGCACAAGACATGGTGAAATGACACGGGGACAGAAGCCTCCCATGTGTGCTCCCATGGTTTCAGATCACATTCCTCCTGCTAACTGTATCCCCATGCTGGGCAGTGTGCTGGGTGCACAAGAGCAAGCGTCACTTACCCATTAACTTCTGCCTCCGATTTAATCTCTTACAGGATAACTACCGTTGTTGTCCTGCTTAAAGGACAAAGATTCCACTGAACAGTACCGAACTCTTCAGGGCTAAATGTATCAGTCCCAGGGAAACCGGGACTCACTTTGAGTGCATAGTGCTGGAACATGAGGCAATGGGCACAAAATGGAACACGGGAGGTTCTATCCAAACATCAGGAAGCACTTCTTTACTGTGCAGGTGACAGAGCACTGAAATGGGTTGCCCACAGAAGCTGAAGACTCTCCCTTCTTGGAGACCTTCAAAAGCCATCTGGGATAAACTCCTGGAAACTCCAGGTGTCCCCGCCTGAGCAAGGGACGACCTCCAGAGATCCTTTCCAACCTTAACTATTCTGTGACCCTGTGAACTCAACCCTTCAACTTCCTAGGCTGAAAAATACCATAAGCTGGTGGCTTGCTCTGCTCAGATGTTTCTGTGAGTAAAACACAGCACAAGCTCTTAGTGCTTTGTAGGAATTCCTCCAGGAAACCTTTGTCCAGATCATTTTTCTTGTCCCTAGGGAAAAACATCTTTGAACAGGCATCGCATCAGTCCTCAAGGTGACCAGAGGTCGTGAGCACTGGATCAATTTCTGGCTTACGCTACACAAAATAAATCACTTCATAAAAACAAGGATCAACAGACACAAAGATTAAACCAACCTGACTCGGGCATACGTTTCTTCATCATCTGCTGCTATCCACCCAATGTCTGCCAGGGTGGGGACAGGGGGGGCATCATTTAAATAGAGTTCTGAAACATTAGGTAGAACCTACAAAGAAGAAAATTACATGAAGGAAATGGTGACCCTGTTTCCTGAAGCCACTCTGGATTTGCTTTGCTGTTTGTCACAGCCTTCCTCCTCTACACCAAGCCAGCAAACGCAACTGCAGGATGCGTGACAGCAACACTGTTTACCCTACAGAAATGTAGTGCTCTGCTGAGTTAGTTTCAATGTGCGCTCTTGGGTGTCTCAGCATTACTGTGCTGTGAGTCTAAATAGCAGAGCAACCAAGGGATATTTGATACTGCTCAACACACTGCCTAGGCCACGTGCAACACTTTGCCATTACAAGTCCTTGAGCTTAAACACTTACACAAGTGCTTCCATTAACCTTCCTTACTGCTTAGGAAATAGACTCAGCAGCGGCATGAGGTCACAACACAAAGCAGTGGTTCAACAACACGTTTCTGTCTTCCCTAATGACCAGCTCTCCGACTCTGCATAGGCGTTATTTTAGGAGATACTTTCCCCAACATTTACCAATGGTCACTTATAAGCACAGGAATTACAATACAAGAAAAAAATATATTAAAAGTTAACTATGCAGCTACATGAAAGTTTTGCAAGTGCTGGTCTACATACATTTGTTTTATGGTGCAGCAGTTCACGAGTGGGCCTTGTTTTTCTTCCTACCCACAATCACCAAACTCCTTATGAGCGTGCTTACCTCAAAGGTCGCTCTGGGACAGGGCTTTAAAGGGAGGTTGGATCCAATCCTCCTGACAACGCTGCGTGCCGAGCCATGGGGTTTGTTCTGCCAAATGGGGATCGTCTAAAAGAAGCCACGTTACACAATTAATATTCAAAGTCAGCTGCCCTTCTCGTGACCCATTAAACTGGGACTTGTCACATATAGTCTGATCTCTGATTTTCTATTTGTTTAGAGATACTTTTAATTAGGAATATGGGAACCTACTAATAGCTAAGGTTTCAATTCCACCAAACTGTGCTTTAGTTGAACATAAACAACACTGAGTCAGTTACTAAGGGGCCTTTTAAGCACGACTGCACTATTTCAGGACTGAAAACTACAAGTGTTCAGGAACAGAGACTGAGCTACAAATAAAAAGGAGGAAAACATTGTCGTGTGAGCAGCCCAGAAGAAAAACGAAGCCAGAAATCACGTTTAAAGGAGGTACTTTTAATTCTACGATCTTTAAAAGCAGTGCTAACAGAACTGTAAACACTTCTTGAATAACAGTCTATTCAATGCCTATCCAAACTGAGGGCCCACAAGAACAGCCACAGGGAGCATTTTCAGACACAGAGTGTGTTTTTGTGATCTCTGGTTACTAATTAAACTGATTCCTAAGAAGTTCTCTCCCTCTTTGGTTGTTCTCCCTCCCCCAGTTTTACAGCTCTGCCATTGGCTTTCTGAGAGGACACCGCACAGGACCAGGCAGCAAATACCACAGCGAAAGCCAGGAATCCAAACAGCTTATTTTGCTTAGCTCACCACCAAGTCCATGAAGAATTTATCACTGCAGATTGCTACGCACACAAAGCCTACATGCTAACCTTAAGATAGCATTTACGTCACTGTATTGAAAACTCCCTATGTGTACTTTGAATTGAATGTCCAGCGGGGCAGCGTGCGGAGAAGGGGGCCAGGAGCACCCGCGGAGCTGGGGGCTGCGCTGCGGTGATCTCCGTACTTACGGACTCCGCTGCCATATCGGGCGCCGGCAGCTCGCCAGCGGGGCGGGGTCAGGGCTGCGTGCTGCGGATCCCGGGGACGAGCTCCGGCCTCATCGTACGCCGCTCAGGGTTGTGCCATGGGGTTCTCCCTAGAAGACCGTTGTGATATCGCTACAGCGCTGCACTCTCTTGCACCGGGGCCGCCCCAGGCGCGACCGGGCCGGGCCAAGCGCGTTGTCCGCGCGCCGCCGAGCTCGGGCAGTGCTGCCCGGCCCCCGGCAGGAAGCAACGAAGCCACCCAACCCGAGGGAGCACAACAAACCGCTCCCGCCCGCTGCCACTCCCTCCCCCAGCGGTACCTGAGACAGAACAGAGCCGCGCCGCGCCGCTCCCAGCACCGCCCTCTCCACGGCCGGAAGTAGAATGTGCACCGGAAGCGGAACCTACCCGCACACTTCCGCTGCGGCTCCGCGCGCATGCGCTTTAGGCCCGTAGGCAACAGGGAATGGAGCGGCCTACCCTCCCCTCCCTGTTCGCCGTTTCGGAGGCAAGGACTGAACGAGGCCGAGGTGGTGGGATCGGTTTAACTAGCGCGGCTACAAACGGCCCGGACAGCCCGTCACACCGAGCGGCACCGGCGCACGCAGACCCAGAGGCGGAGCAGCGCTGCTTTCCCACGAAGTGCTGCTGTCAGACATCAGCTCTGACCCGCTTGTGGATTTAAGGCCAGAGCGTCACGAAGCACAGGAGACCGTGAAAAGCAGCATCACCCTCCCCCTTTGGAATATCACAAGCTTACTGAAAAAATATAGTAAGATTACAAATATAAGAGAAAACGCTTGGCAGGTATTAAAAAATAAAGTCCTCAGATAAGAGTTTCTGTCCAGAGCCCACTCACAGCCGTAGATGGAAGGTGACTGGTTGATTGGGATGTTCCGTGGTTCATGAGTTAACACAAGGACGCTGCTGAATCCAGGCTAAGGATGGATGTTTGGGCTCCTCCTGCTTCAACTCAGCCGAATCCCCTTCTTGCTGTGCTCACAGCACCAGGGAGAGGGGCTCCAGTCCCTCCTCTGCCTGCTGCTCCCTAGCTTTGCAGAACTGCTCCTGTAACTTGGTTCTCCAAGCCTTGAGAAGACAACCCCTGAGTGTTCAGCCACTGCTCTCTCTGGCCCCTTCTGCTGTGAAACCAGTCAAAAGAGAAATAAATGGAACATGACACGTGCACTGCTTTGAAGTCTGCAGCCCAAGACTAAAAGGCTAACAGAAAGTGAGAAATGAACAAAAACCCTCAGGTGAAGCTCTGTAAAAGCCATAAGAGCAGACAACACTAAAGCAGCGCTTCCCAAGGTGCTGGATGGAGGTAGGCACTCTGCTCTGTCGCTCTTGCCTTGGTTCAAAGTCCCCAGAAGGGACAGAGGGGGCTGAGAATGCCATGGTGACAGGAGCTTGGTCTCTTTAACGCTGTCTGGAGGCTTTGACACTTTCCACAGCCACCACTGAAAGCACTGCCTGTATGCAATCCAAACCTGTAATTACTGCAGGCCACCCGAAGGGCTAGAAAAGTGCAGAACTAATGCACGGTCAAAAAGCCAATACTAAAAAACATCCCACAGCTAATTAATTTCACTTAGAGCAATTAGCAAAGCTACACTCAGTCGCTCAAAGGTCCATCTAAACTCATCTAAACCTGATGACCTCCAGAGATCCCTTCCAACCTTATCCATTCTGTGGTTCCGTGAATCATGACCCCAGCATCCCTTCCAGGTCCTGATGCCCAGACCGAAAGTACCCCCCTTCAAAAGAAAAAAGAGGCTTTCCCCCAACTTTGGATTTGGTCCAACAAAACTGTGCTTCGGAGAGCAGAAAAAGCATCAATAGAAAGGGCTGCTCGCAGCCATCTTTTGAAGATGCTTTGTCTCTCCCATCTACAGGAATGTGCTTCAAACACCATTTCGTTTACCCTTCCTTCCCCAAATTTCACTCACTGTGCAGTCAGCCATTGGTACAGAGGAGGAACGACTGCTCAGGATGTTTATAGATAAGAGCAATTGGCACTCTGTCCAGACAGTTCCTTGGGAAAGGCTCCTGACAGTTTCTTTAAAACTGGTCCATTCTAAACCACTCAGCGCTCTCGGGATAAGGCTGAATCTCCCCTTCCTAAAGGTAACTTTATCACGGTCCATTATTCAGTATGACTTGGACAATTAGAGCAAACATGCACTGAGTATTTGGTCACTACTGAAGACACACTGGAAGAACAAAGCTCTCAAAACAGGTAGGGTGGGAGTAGCTTTGGTCTGAATAGGATGGGGGCACAGTTCATTACAGTGTCCCCTAGGCTGCAGGCACACCCTATGACAGGTGGAGGCTCTGGCCCTTAATCCCCAAGTTAATCCATACCTAACACCTCTAAGCTGCACCATACCTCTAATGCCCCATTCTCCACTCCTAATTGCACCACATCAACCTCACCATCTCCATCAGCTGCAAAGATTGTGAGTGATACAGCTCTTGCACCATGTCACTCAGGACAACGGTCCCAGGCACCCAGGAAGCTGGGGGAAGGCTATTTCAGAGATCAAGCCTGCAGCTAGATCTCCCTACACATTATCAGCTACAGTCCCAACACACAGGTTGCCACTGCTGTCAATAATGCTATCACAAAGAACTGGCCACAGAGCAGCTTACAGCTCAATGCTGCTGGCAGGAAGCACAGCACACACCAGCTGCCCACGGAAGAGCTTGCTGTCTGCACATTTGCCCATACAGCACAGGTGTGCATCATGAGTGTTCAGTCATCACAGCAGTGCTGTTGTTCCCTGTTACTCAACACACAGTCCAGCCCTTGTTCCTTGTTACTCAACACACAGTCCAGCCCTTGAGATGTTTCCTGGCCATGCTTGGTATGGCTGTAAAAAGAGTTTCATCCCAGAGTCTGAACAGGCGGTGGAAGAATAAGAGGGTGGGTGGCAAGGTGTGTGCACAAAGAACGTTTATGGATCCAAGTGTTTTCACTCCTGTAAAAACTTGCTTGAACTCAGAAGGGCAGATGACATGAACTGGTATCACTTGAAAGTTTAGCCTTGAACCAACACCTCCAGATCACTCACAGAAAAGCCCCAGTCCTGGAATTGTCTGCATCTTAACATCTATGCATGGCACAAAGATGAGGAAGAACTGCTGCAATTGAAATGGATGTCTGAAGTGCTTGGCCAACTCCATGATGCATTCGGATGCCTTTGGTTTTAGTTCTGCAAGTAAGGTTTTGCTCTCTGCAGTCCTTCCTTCAGAAACTGGAGGTAAGTTGCAGTTGAAGGGTCATCAAAATTGGCTGAGAAACTAAAGATACCACTTTCAACATCTTCAGGCTTCATAGAAGTAATATCCAGGAAGTAGTTGGCATTGATATGGTGAATCTAGGAGAGTAAACAGAAAGAAGACTTTAAAGGCCAGCACAATCTCCCATCCACTGCCTTGGCCTCTAGCCATGGCACAGGTGACAAGACTGCAACAGCTCTTAAAAGACTCTCAAATAGTTAGCAAATGCTAATTCAGCATCTAGGATTCGGGTTTCTATTTCACAGTCAGACAAAGATGAACAAAAGACAATGGTCCACTCTTTCCCTTGAGAGTGCTGACCCCTCATTTAGGTTAAGAAAAGTATGAAGGTGATTTGGGAGAAATCACACAGATGTAAAACTTGGCAATGAGTGCAAGTCGGCACATGGCAGCCCAGCCATGCTGACTGCTGGGGTGCACGCTCTCAGACCAGCATACCTGCAAAACCAGCATCTGAGTTTAAAATGCCTCTGTGCCTTCCGTTCCCCAAAGGAAGTAGGACAGATAGTCACCGTTCACAGCAAACGTAACAGGCTGTAACTCACTGTGTTGCAGCCTCTCACCAGCCCACAGCCTCATGTGGAGAGGAGCCACTAAGGAGACAGCAAGAAGTCACTGCAGACATTGCTAGCTAAGGTCTGGCTAGTGTGGGGGACAATCAGATTAGCGATGGCAGGATCCTCCACTGCAGACAGCTTGGCTGCTGACACACAGCAAAACCCCACAGCAAGAAGCATCAGAAGCTACTGCTGAAATACAAGGCAGAGGTAGTAACTGGGGTGCACAGCAAAGAAAAATGCACCAGAAGCTGCTGCTAAGGAGAGATTTTCTCCATGGAGCATGAACACAAAGGACAGTAGGTGCAGGAAAAAAAGCTATAGTGGCATACTATAAATGTCGTAATGTCATACATAAATGTCACTAGCTCCAACCAGATGAGGAAATGGAGGTAGATGTTTGGTACAGTTGTTTTTTTCCCCCTAGAGACACTGCTGTTCTGTCTCTGAATAGAAAGACACCGGTTTCAGATTTCCTGGTAGAGCACTTCCTGCCGCCTGTCACAGCATCCATGAGAACAACACACAGTCCTACAAAGGACTGAGGAGCCAGAGAATGGCTGAGGGAGCACGGCATTCACTTCAGGCTCTGCAGATGAAAGTACATTCTGGCGGGGAGAACCAAGTAAGATTGAAGAGGTAATGATCATACCACCGTGCCATTGGGGAGGCAGATGATCATCTCCACAGGGAAGTTGTATTTTTCAAGGTGCAGGTCAGCCAGCTTGCTGTAGAACTCATTCTCCCTGTTTGTCTGTAAGGGAACCCCAAAGAAACACACCTGTATACACCAAAACTAGCAGAAGAGAGCAGGAGGAATAAACCTAACATGAGAGCCACTCTGTAACATGGTAGCTGCCTCCATTTTCATGATCTGCTTTACTATTCCCTTGCCAGTGTCCCCCACCCCTCACACTTATGCTGCAGCTTTTCTCCAAGAATAAAATCATCCCATTACTGGCAGCTCCCAGACACATGAACAGTCCAAACCCAGTTTTTCCCAGCATCTCCAGCTCTGCAACTGACCCCTACCGACAGCAAAGGCCAAGGGATAAACTCTTCAGTATTTGGTTACTCCCTGTGTTACAGAGAAGTCATCTTGCCAATAGCACAACAAGCCTTGGACAGGGCTTGAAGCATCTGGTTTGTTTTTTTGTACCAGCACCATGACAGAGCGAAGGGGATGACTGTGCTATTTTCTTAGCCAGCCTCTATCTGGTGTTTGTTTTGCCACTGTGCTTACTAGAACACACAGGGCTTGGAACCAAAATCTTTCATCTGCATAGGTGTGACCTCCCCTCTTTTGCCAGCACCTCTGTGCCAAGCACCACTTGTGTTCACCAGCACCAAACACAAATGAAGCAGAAGGAGCTGTGACACTCACCTGCAGCTCTTCCAGCTCCTTTACAAGTGACCAGCTGCTAATGAAGCTCTCGTTCAGCAGGGCGAGGATGGGCGAACTTTCCAGGACGGTCTCCCGGAGAGTTCGCCCTGAACCTGGCACACAAAGAGAGGCAGGCAGTTGTTTGCAGTGACTCCCAGGCTGATTATTGCCATGATTATAGCTCATATGCCACTGCTGAGTTGCTGCAGCAGCTGGCTTAGGCTCCCCCTAAGCTGGTACATGGTCTTATTTCCCCTCTGCTGACAGTTTTCCATAGCTTACTGCTTCCAGTGTATGCTGCTGGTAAAGAAGACTCACCAGAGCAGACCCCACCCACCTGCAAAACAGCACAAGGACCAGGGCAAGAATGTCACAGGGGCTGACTGGTTTGGTGCTTCTCAGAAAAGATCAGACCCTGCACACCCACCCTGAGTACCTCTTGCTTTTCATACTAAGCAGAGCAATTTGCTTAAGAGAGTTTTGAAAGGCAGACAGGACAAAGATACCCGCACCTCTCCCAAATATTATTCCTATCTAATGTAGTATGCAAGTTATTGGGCACATGGAGGAACAGTCACACAGCAGGAAAATTCCAGGCCCATGCCTGGCTCTGGCTTCTCCTGTGCAGGTGTCAGGGACAAAGCAGAGAGCAGTGTCTCTTCAACTCTGCAGGTACTGTCTCTACCTCAGCAGACTGAGAAGGGAAGAGAAAGAGGGAAGACCAGATCCACAACTCCCCCTCAACAAAGGCACCTAAATTACTGAGTCATGTAGAGCTATTCTCTGATAGATCTAATCTCACCTCTAGGTATCTGAGCTCTGATCAGTAATTCCCCACTTCCAGCTCTTTTCTATTCAGGCATATTCAGTACCAAAATGAGTAACATAACATTTACTGGCCCCCTGACCAGCTTCCTAACACTCAGCCCTTCTCAGACCTAGAATGAGGTACATAATTCCTCCAGCTGTTGTGGGAGAGTCCCTCACCTCAGCAGGACTGGTCATCCAGGGCACCCCACAGCAGGATTGAGTGCACCAGCTTCTTTTCTGCTTTTGCTCTCTCAAAAGCTTCTGTGAAGGGAAGATAGGAGACCTGGAGACAGACAGGAGACTTGAGAAGCAGACACAGAACAGTCCATCCCAAATACAAACGGGATCTGAAGGAACCAAATCTGCCACACCCCAGAGGTGACATACAATGACCCACAGTAGTACCTGTAGATCAAAGCAATGCCCCCCCCAAGCGAGACTTTTATCTTCCCTCACTACAGAGACTACACGAAGCAGGGAGGCACTTCATTGGAACATTCCTTAGCCAAGGAAGGAGTGACAGGCAGCTGCCATCTGTTCCACAGGTTACTGTCATATTAAATAGTTTCTATATATGACCCAATGCTGTAAATCTGCGGTCACTGTAGGATGCAGCAGCATAGGGAGCACACATTGAGCTGGGAGAACCTCATACCACTCTGAATGCTGATCAGGTTGTGGCCTCTGGTTTCTGCTGGTCCTCAAAGTGACTGCAAATCTCAGTAAAAATGATCTGCCACAGTGAAACATGCCAATGAAAAGTACAGCCTGTTCCTCACCTTCTTAAATGGATACATGGCCACTTCCAGCTTCTGGGCTGCCTCTTCCCAGGGGATTTCCTGCTGCCAGGTTATCTCTTCAAACACAAACTGAATAGGCTCCCCTGAGGGATCCTTGCTGTCAATCACATTTCCATTCTCATCATAGATCACAGAGGGGACTGAGGGCCCTGTGGATTCCAGCTCCATCTGCAGGAGAAGAAGCTCAGAGTCAGACACTGTAGATATTCAGCTATGGGTTTTTCTGTACACCAGCACGGGATAAAGATGCAAATTAAGACTGTACAGCTTCTAATGAAGATAGAGACCTATCTCTCCTGGAGCTGCACCTGAACAACTGTAGATTTGTTTTATCAGGGAATAACAGGAAAGCAACTTCATTTCCTTCAGTTATTGTCTGCCTGTGCTATCTTGATTGGAAATGCCTGAGACTTGTTCATTACGTGTTGCCATCTTCTGAGTGGAGATTATTGACTGTGGGATATCAGACCCTCAAAACGATTAGAATCTGCAGAGCTAATCTTGTTCACATGATCAGCAAAGCCCTTATGCAGTCCGTGCCTATAGCCACAAGAAGGTGCAACAAAGAAAGCTGTTCAGGAGCTCCCCTGTAGCTCAGACTCCTGGTACTACGGAAACTATTCTTTAAGTCTGTTTTCACTAATTTTGCTGATTAGAAAGAAATATGGAATTTAGTTCAGGAACAAATGGGACTGTTAAATTCAGGTATTCAAAATTCTGACTCATGTTTCCTGTCCCAAGAGCTGGGATTACCACAAAACAGAGGAATAAGCTCACGCAGTTTCTAAATCCAGACACACTGTTGTACATACAGCCCTCTGGGCTCAGAGCCTGCGTTCAGCTCCCTCCTCCCTTCTGCCTGTCAGTCAACTTTTTAAAAATAGAAAAATTCATGTGACTCCAGGAGGTTAAGATTCAACCCACAGAGACCAACAGAGGGGCATAAAAAGATCACAAGAGCTGGAAATAGTCATGTTGCTGAAAAGGACGTATGCAGACCAACAGCAATTATATTACACTGAAGCATTCAACAAAGCTCTAACTAGCAAGGATAACTGAGGTTATGCAGCTCAGGCACACGGCAGCATAAATCCTTGCCAAGATACAGCATGCACACAGAGGACTTGAGTGTGGTTACAGACCTGAGGCAGGTAACCTATATCCACTTCCATGTTGCTGCCTTCACTCGCCCCATACAGCCACTCCATATCAACATTCAGAGACCTGCAAGGTGAACCCAGAATGTTCAGCCACCCAAGGCTAATGCTGTGCATGGAAAATTCTAATGCTCTTCTTCAATGGCCCACACAGAGGCTCAGAACCTATAGGTAATTAGATATCAGTGTTCCCTGCACAAGATCAGCAACAGTAGATCCCTGCAGGCTCAGGGCCCAAACACCCACCCAACATTTCAGGCAAATGCATTCATACATTTGAGTAGCGTCAAAGTAAAGAAGAGAGGGGTATATTTGCACATCCTTCCCTGCCAGCACTTATCTTGCACATTCTGATCCCTTTGAACTTTTAAAAGCGCTGGTTTTTTTGGAAGCAAAAGGCTTTTTGTAAGGGGTTCTGGCAGAGCTGTAAGTGTCTGCTTGCTCTACTGAATGTGCTGACAGAGCCATAAGGACAGAGTCACCAGGATTTTAAAATGTAATTTTCTCTCCTGCCATCACAGGCAAAGAGAATTGAGGCTCCTTTCCCCCAGAACACTTCCAGCTGCTTGCCAGAGAGCAGGAATGAGCCAGTGTGAAACTACACCATAAAACGAAATGACAAGCAGAAACGTTTTGAAGTGTGTGCATCAGACCCTGCTGAACTTCAGCGCTGTCAGCCGGGTACTGAGATCATCAGGGGCTGCTGCCTCTTCAGACCCTTTCCACCTCTCCCCATGCTACAAGTACAAAGGGACACAGTTCCTGGTGAATGAATCAGACCCTAAAATAAGTCAGGGATTCTCAGTAACTGCAGAGGTGCATTTGCCAGTATTACAGGCAACTGTAAAGCTCATTTCACTCAGATTTTCCAAGGAGTTGGCTGAAAAGCATCAGCTCATCTAGCTGACACCCAAGAAGCCTTTCTGGCTTGCAACAATCGTTTGAGTTCTCCAAGTGTCCTGGCCACAGGCAGAGGCTGTGGGGACAGGTCAGAGGATCACAGCCAGCCTGAAGCAGTGCTGACAACAAAGAGGCTGCTGTCTGTCTCTAGGGCAATATCAGGAAAACTTAAACTCACTGTTCCCCTGTGTGTCCCCAAGTGGCTGCAGGTACCTCCCTTATGAGGTGGTGTGGCACAGTATAGCTCAGACTTGGATTCTCATTACAGTCAGGTTATGCAAAGACATCGATCCCCCAGTCCCATTCATGCCCTGTGTCTCCTGTAATCTCTGCCCAGCTTGTCCCTCCCTCCCTCCTCAGTTCTTGTCCTTCACTGCCTCTCCCAAGCCTGATGTTCCCCCCTCACGCCTTTTGATAAGCAGAAGTATTCCTGAAAAAACTGCATCAGATCCAGTTTAGGGAACAGTACTATCTACAGAAAACATGACAACCATGATGCACGTCCTTCTCTGCTAGTGTTCAAACAAAACAGAAGCAAACAGCAAAACTATCAGGCATAAAACTCAGACTGCAGATCTATCTTCCCTGTACAGGCCAGGACAACCATGTGCTACAGTGCTCTGCTCAGGGCTGTCACTGCACCTGTATTTTCAAATAAAAAGCGTCCACCAGCCTCCTTCCATGCACAGTCTCCACCCTTGCTTTGTACAGGACAGGATCCCAGAGTCCCTGGGTTCCACTGGGCTTCATTTACCACAATCCTCAAGTCTGTTCAACACACAGAAGAAACTGCTGTACCTCTTGTTAGGGACGAAGAGCTTAAACTCTCGCACGTGGGAA
Source organism: Alectoris magna (assembly GCA_030625065.1). NCBI lineage: Eukaryota > Metazoa > Chordata > Aves > Galliformes > Phasianidae > Alectoris > Alectoris magna. The sequence goes on along the minus strand of CM060583.1, from coordinate 3,499,854 downwards.
GAATCCTTGGAGAGGACGACGTAACCCGTGAACTGGCCTGGGGAAAACCAGAAGGGGAAGTCTGGTGGCTCGTTCAGCTGAAACTCAGCATGGATCCTGAAATGAGATGGGAGCCATAAGCTCCAGAGCTAGGAGGAAGGGATCGTGCACTGCAAATGACAGCAGAGAGAAGCAATCTGCAGGCACCAGAAAGTACAACTGCAGGAGAGAGGTTTGGTTCAAAAAGCTTTTCATGTCACACAACAAAGAAGGTAAAACTGGAGCAGATTCCCAGGGTCAACAGTGTCGCTAGTACTGATGACTTTTGGAAGTGGGCAGTAAGTGTACACCCAGGAAGGATGAATTACATTATGAACCCTTGAAACACAGAAACAAACTCAGATGCCCTCAGTCTCTCTTCCAGCCTATCTGGGCAAATAACAGTTGTATTTAACAAAGACAGTGTAACATGAGAACAATTCCACAGAATCCTCCCTTCCCTTGGAGAAACACTCTGTCCCCCTCCTTCCTACTCAGACTCTCTCCTTTCATTGCTAAGTCAAGTGTGACAGCATACTGGCTGCTGTCCTCCACCCGGACAACACCAGGGATGCTGTGACCCTGGGAGCACAGGTGCCCCCTTCAGGCACCAGGAAAGCATCACACACAGCGAGAGCTGGCTGTGAGCTGCTCTCATCCAACTCCAGCCAGGGCACATCTCATCTAGTCTGGGAACAGGACTGCACACACAGTGACATGCATGCTCTCTAGCACTGGCACACCACAGCCTTCTCCACTCCCATGAGATACGGTACAAAACAGAAGCATCCCCTTCTCTAACAGACTGGCTCCATGCCCTTACCTGAATGCTATGGTATAGTAGTAGGTGCTGATGGCTTGGATACAGGCCACGGATCCTTGGGGAGCAAAGCGGGTTTTGACGAAGGGGCGCGGGTGGAACATGCTCAGAAGCCTGTGGATTATGACCTATGGCAAGAGTTGTACAAGAATAAGAATGACAGCACTTTGCCTAGGGCAGGTAGCAGGTCAGATGCAGCTCCAAAACAACTCCCCATCAGGTCAGGCAGACAGGAGACTTGCTGTGACTTAAAAATTAGCTTGGAGTCTTACCTAGCCACACAATAAGGAAATAAAGCTAGAGGCTTTCTTTAAAAATAAAGCCGTCTTCCACGTTTTTTTATGCTATTCCTGTTGTTCACAAGCTTCCATTATCCCAGCTGGGTGAACGAGCATGCTAAACTGATCCACCAAACCGTATCTAATCAACACTCCTTAAGAGCGAGCATGCAATCAATAAACATAGACTGTGAAGGTGTATCAGCTATGTGATCAGGGACACCTATTTGGGCACCCAGGGGAGGGCGATATCCACACTGGCTTTACAACTAGACTAAGAACCCAAACGCTTAAAGCAAAATGAAGTTCCTCCAGTCAGCCTTACAAATGACAGATACCCTGAGATGCTGCCTGTCTTCAGTTTTTACCTCTGAATTAGAAGACAGCACTCCTGTCTGTACACTGCAGCCTCTTCCGCTGCCTTGAAAAGTCCAGCGAAACATAATGCAATAGCCTTGTCCATTCAATTTATCTGGGCTATAAGGCAGTACACATTCATAACAAGCCACCTCTCAGATATATGGGAAGCAAATTTGGTATCTCACCTCTTTGCCTTTGGGAGGTGGAGGGTAAAACCTGTTGTTGGAAAGATATCCAGTGAAGATGTTCAGTTCACTAGGAATTATCCACCACGGATCGCCAAGATCAAGTTTATTCTTTGGAGGAAGAAAGGCTTTAAACTGTCTGGCAAGCATCACGCTCTTAGGGGATACAGGAGCAGTCCAATTCCTCAGCCCAGAAAGAGCAACGTGAGAGATCTGTCAAAAGATAGCATCAGAGCCTAGCCTAACAGCCCTCACACACACAGCAATGCTGATGGGTGTAACTGTGCTTAGGAGGAGAAAGAAAAAAAATAAATCATATTTTCAAATTATTTGCACCACCCCAAATGCCACCAAATAGTTCTGTCAGCTTTCAGTAACGTGAGCAAAATGGGAGGCAGTGAACAGGCCACAACACCACTGCTTGTGGTGGAGCCACCTCTGGTGTCTGCTTCAAGCTATCCGGGAGGAGCAGAGCATTCATTCATTGGGACACAGTGGGGCTGAATGCACTGAAAACAACGCAACACTGCAGAAAGCTGCAAGCTTACTGGTCAAAGCATACAGCCAGACAAAAACTATGTGATGGGTGACCAACCGGCTGACAAAGAGGTAGAGGAAATGGAGTCACATCGGGCTGGTGGCCAATCACCAGCAGAGTCCCACAGGGCTCCATTTTAGGGCCAGTTCTCTTCAGTGTTTTAATCAATGACTCGGGTGCAGGACTTGAAGCTATACTGAGTGAGTCTGCGGGTGACACTAAACTGGGAGAAGCTGCTGACCGTCTCAAGGCTAGAGAGGCCTGGCCTGTGCTCATTCCTGGCGATGCTACCAGCCCATAGGATATGGTGATATTGGTATTTCTGGCCCTACACATCCTGCAGGATACGTACTCCCAAGAAACCATCTTTGCTCTTTGTCATCGTTTCCATGACCAAAGGCTGGAATTTAGCCACAATGGACAACGTCTCCCCATTTGGATCAGGCGCATCCTCTTCAAAGTCTGAGACCGGGGTAACTCCTAGACAAGGAGACAGAAATTTAAGCAGCTGTTTCCCCTCCCTCCCCTCTTAAACCGTGGTGAAGTGATTATACATTTCTCCTGGCTAATATAGGAGCACTGGGAGCTTCCCAGCTGTCACTACACTGTGTGCAATGGGGAACCCACCAGAACTTGCAGCCACCCCTGGCTTTTGCTACATGAATTAAAGGGGAGCCCTTCTTTCAGTGGCTGACACTCTAAACTCCACGGCTGTTAAACACTCTCACCTAATCCAGGAGGGAAAAGACACATGCTTCAGTCAATTCATTAAACATAAGCAAACAACTCTCTGTATTTCAACTGGAATGTTAAGTTCTGCTAGATGTTATCATCACCACGCTTCCCCCTGCTTGGCAGCACCAAGAGACATTTGCTACGTGCTGATACAGCCTCCAAACATGACCTCTCACAGCTACTATGAGAGAGACTGCTGCAGCAAGAGAGGCGTATGATTGAAATGGGATTCACTAACAGCGCTGGCCTAGCCTGGGCTGAGCCATATTTGTTGCATTTATCCATCCCAAATCTCCTATAAGCTCCAGATAAAGTAACTTACATGCTCTGCTAGGCCAGAAATGGGACCCTTAGCCTTATAAAATCTGAACTTTGAGAAAGTGGCATCTCATGCTTAAGCCTTTTCATGAGCAGTCTCTCTTCATGCAAGACCCAAAACAGCACCCAGAAAAAAAAAAACAAGGATGTCAATAAAAATTGCTTCTGCTCAGTCTGTGCAGAGAGAGCTCTGCATGGCAGACAGAAACGTACCTGTCAGCTTCTCAGCTATTGGCTTGAACTCTTCTGGACTGAGGTACAGATCGTTGTTTGTGTCCAGAGAAGAGAAGAGAAACAGCCCCTCACTGCCCAAAGACTTCAGCGCCAGCTCCTACGTTGGGAAGAAAGGGGAAGCGAGCTTTCACTCCTACCTCTCCTAGAAACTCATTCTGAGCACTCTCAGCTTCAGAGTTAATTTGCATTCTTTCCAGACCGCAGACAGCGATCAAATGAAAAGATTAACATCCCTTGGCAGGATTTTGTCTCCTGTGTCAGGACTAGGCCAAGATTTTGGCTCCTTGCTCCGCAGGGACAACTACCTACCCGTACATCAGGAACCACAACTCAAACCACCTTTCCAGACCCTCCTGTAAGATCCCCATGCCTCAGTTTCTCCCTCTGTAACCTTCGGTGGGACAGCCTGCAAAGCCCACACGGAGATCCTCCAGTGGCAAAGAGCAATGACACACCTTGAAATGCAAAGCCTCACGTGAAATACTTCCAGAAATACTAGGTTCTTCTAGTCATTTCCACTCTGCAGCACTCAGCACTGATGGAAAAAGGACAACTTGCAGGCAGTGCAAGAGAGCTCCACACTGTTGTGAGGGGAAGGGACAGCAAGTCAGACAAGTCGCATCACTCGCAGCTAGCAGATCCCATCTGGTCTATCATTTTGAGGCAGCTTCCCCTGCCACCCCAGTAAACACCTAAAGGACAAATACTGTCATCTGCTGTTCAACCGTTCATTGCTTGCCGCGCCATTATCATCCCCACAGCTCCTGAACTAGTTTATTTTCCTGTCTGTTACCTGCCAGTCTGAAGCAGCAGTAATGCAGCCCAGAAGGCTGTGCTCCCATCATCTGCAGCAACAGAAGCACTTAAGAGCCTCCCAGGGCGGTTTCAGGACTAAGCAAACAAAAAATAAAGATACTGGAATACAAACCAGAGGTCTGGACTCAGAGATGACTGAATAAAGGCAATAATACAGAGCACGGAACGTGGAGAAGAGTACGCAGGAACTACGCAGCTGCAAACAGGAGTAAAAGAACATGGGGGTTATTTATCTACAGACAGGAGGAACCCATTCAGGAATGCCCATATTTCTCAGGCCAAAACCGTGCCTTATTCCCCAGATGAATGGGGACAAACATACCTGGGGCTCTATATAGCATTTTGCTGAGCATCTGCCCTGTTAGCTGACAGCCAGGTGACAGGGTCATGTCATGAAGTGCTGGACCAGGCTCCAGAGTTTGCTTGGGCACGGCACATCCTGCACTATCCTTACAGTGCAGCCAAGCGTGTAGGCTGTGCACAACGGCAACTTTCTCTGCACAGGAGGACATCCTGGCTGTGCGCTAAGCTCTAATGAGATGGGCCACGTCCTAGGCCCATCAGTGATTCCCTGCTGATGAATCTTTCAGAGCCTCTCTCTTCCTTTGCACTTCACAGTGACGGACCTTAAGGGATGGAAGGCAAATGAGCGACAAAGATTTTAGCTGGTGAGACCACCTGCTGCTGTAGCATAAGGAAAACGACGTGATAATTTGCTTAACGGGGCTGGAGGCAGAAAGAGAATCAGTTATGTCCCACACATGCAGAACATTTCCGAGCAGCAAAGAAAGCAGAATATGAGGAAGAGAATGAGGGTGCCAGGCGTTAGACGTTACCATCTATCAGTCCATAAGAGCCTACTCCAATAACCAGAACCACGTGCTTTAAGCAAGCTGTAGAAAAGTTAAGAACTTTGTTTTGTTCACATTTTTTTCCTCATCTCCAGCGCTGCCCAGTCACAACACTGATTCTGCGCCCACCAATCCCTGGTTGCCTTCACAGCTCACCAGGAGCCAACAGCACGTCTGGAATCACCTCAATGTGGCAACCACCACCATCACCCTGCCGACCACCTCCACCCCAGTGGCCACCTCAGCCCCACAATATCTCTGGACATCCCGTTCCACTGTTGTTACCCTTACTGTGACATAGTTTTTTTTCCCTCTCATATTTATGCGGAACCTCCTATGTTCCAGCTTGCACCTCTTGTCCCATCAGTGGATGTCACTGAGCCCGGCTCCATCCTCCTGACACCCTAAAGGGGGGACCCCTCAGCCTCCTCCAAGCAGAAGAGACCCACCTCCCTCAGCCTCTCCTCATAAGGGAGATGCTCCACTCCCTTCAGCATCTTGGTGGCTCTGCGCTGGACTCTCTCAAGCAGTTCCCTGTCCTTGAACTGAGGGGCAGTGACGGACCCCTCAGCCTCATGATGGCCACCTCAGCTGTGTGAACGTCCCCTCAGCCCTGCAACGGCCACTTCAGCATTACGATGGACCCCTCAGTCCCATTATGGCAACTTCAGCTGCATGATAACCACCTCATCCCCACGACGGCCCCCTCACTCCAGTACAACCACCCCGCCGCCCCCCAGGCCCCTGCCTGCTTCACTCCAGCGCCCGCCACAGCTGCGGGGCGGCCAACTGAAGCCGCGCAGCCCAGCCACGCTCGCCGCCCCCTCAGCCCCATCGCGGAGGCGCTCCGCCCGCCATTTCCGGAGGGGCCCACCCCGCCGCTGCGCTACCTGCTGCCGGGCGGCCTCGGCGTCTCGGTAGTACTTAACGGCGGCCAGCGCTGCCAAGGCGGCCAGGGCCAGCGCCAGGCGCGACGGAGCCGCGCTAGGAACCGCCATGAGCTCAGCGCTCAGCAGCGCCGCTCCGCCATGGCCGCGCCGGAGCGGGGCGGTGCCCGGCGGGAAGGGCCGGGCTGAGGGAAGGGCTCCGCCCGCAGCGCGAGGCCCAGAGGGGGCGAGGGGGGAAACGTAACTTTGTGCTTCACAGCTGCTGGGATCTGTCGTAGGATTGCTCAGGCTGGAAAAGATCCTCGAGATCATCAAGTCTGCTAAATCACGTCCCTGAGCACCGCATCCAGCCGGATTTTAAACACACCCAGGGATGGTGACTCCACCACCTCCCTGGGCAGCCCATTCCAGTGCTTAACAACCCTTTCTGTAAAGAAGTTTTTCCTGATATCCAACCTAAACCACTCGAGGCCGTGCCCTGCCAGCTGTCAGCAGTGAGACCAACCCCGCTCCCACTGCCATCACCTTCCAGGTATTTCAGGATATAAGGTCTCCCCTCAGCCTCCTTTTCTCCAGACTGACCCATCCCAATTTCCACAGCTGCTCCCCAGAAAATTCGTGCTCCTGTCCCTTCTAACAGTCGATACAAGTATCACTTGCATTGCTTTCACCGGGATTTAAGACCCACGGCCACCCTCACCCTGGTTATGGACATCAGTGACACGGCAAACCTTGACACACTGCGTTCTTTGTGCTCCTCTGTGCAGTTGTCACGTTGCTTCTTAGTGCTCGATTGGCCAACAGATAGATATTCAGTCACTTTCATCTCTTCCCTATCAATCAGTCTCCTGCTCTCCCCTACACGCAATCCTGCACTGCACTGAAATCTTCATTGCTCAGGAAGATTTAGTGTCGTGTTTTGGTGCTGCAGGGTTAGCAGCGCAGGATGGTTGAGCTCCCTAAGGGTAGCAGGAAGCAGTAGCATTTAATCTGGCGAAGCTTTTGCTGTTTCCTAAGCATTCCTAATCATTTCTGTTTTAGGTTTAAGGAGTGCTTTGGTTAGAGCCATGAAGAAAGCAGTGCGAGCTGCTCAAGGAAGAGGCTGGAAACCATGAACAAAACCCAGGAGCGTGGAGCAGTGAGAAATCCCCAGGAGAGGCAAAAAAGCACGGTGCGTTTTCATGCAGAACACAGGGAACACGCCTGGAGGGAACAGGATGCAGGTGTTGAAATGGAGCCTTCTCCTTGGAACCTGGGCACTGTTCTCTCTGCCACAGAACCCCACAGGGTTCTTGGTGTTTCTCTTGCAGTGGTGGTGTGAGCTTGGGCAACGCTAGAGGTACCTGGATGCACTGGAGCACTGGGCCATCAGCAACAGCATGAAACAAGTGGCTAGCACATGCCAGATTCTGCAATAGGAACAGAGTAGCACTGCACATAGGTTCAGACCGGGAGATAAATAGCTGGAGAGCAGAGCAGCGCTGCAAGAGAGCAGTCTGGGGTGCTGGTTGACAGCAGTCGCAGTCTGAACCTATGTATTCTGGGGTGCATTAAACACTGCACAACCAGCCAGTAAAAGAGGTGATTCTCACTCATTTACCATTGGTCTGGCCTCACTTAGCATATTGTGTTCCATTCTCAATTTAAAGAGGGTGTTAAGATGCTTGAATGTGTGCAGAGGAACACAACGAAGTTGATAAAAGGGCAGGAAGGAATGTCCTATGAGAAGCATCTGAGGACGCTGTGTGTTAAGCTTGCAGGAGAGGTCGAGGAGTCACCTCGCTGCTCTCCACAGCTTCGTGAGGAAGGGAAGTGTTCATCTTTCCTCCCTGGTATCAGCAGCAGGATGCATAGCAATGGAACAAAGCTGTGTTAGGGAAGGTTCAGACTGGACATCGGGAATAACTTATGTACTGTGAGGGTAGTTAGACACTAGAACTGACTTCACAGAGAGATGGCTGTCCATGATTAAGAGGCATTTGGACAACGCCCACCAACGTCATTTAACTTTGGTTCACTTCCAGAGTAGCCTGCCAGCTGGAAGGGACCTACTGACAGAGATTATCAAGTCCAACTGAAACTATTCTGTTCTATACACAGTGCACCAGAATGGGGCTTCCAGTAACGCATAAACACTGGGTTATTCACCACTCAGACCAGTGCTGTCACATCTGCCTGGCAGAGGGGGCAGGGGGGGAGGGCTCCTTCTGCCACCCTTCAGAAGAAAGAGTTCACAAAACTCTATCGCTGCTTTTTGTCCCATCAGTCAAAGAGCACCACTTGGGCCATGGGGAGGAAATGGGAAGGACAGAATTAAAAGAGCACTGAAATAATGGTTAGGATCAGAGACAAGAATGAGTGAGTTGGGTTCCACATAAGATGTGCTTTAAACTTTCCTAGACTCACCAGGTTGGACAGAGAGGCGCAGAGAGCTTTAGTTTACCTCAAATAACCTAGCAAGTGCTTTTAGAGCATAAAGCATAACAGGATGAGACAGCTCTGAAACAGGATAAATATACCTGAGTGTCGTGGAAATGAGCAAGAGGTGACACGAAATGACAGGCCCTGAAGATGGAAAAGGAGACTTGATAGTGGCTGGCAGAGTCAGATTGGTATCATGCAGGTAAGAAGCAGAGTGAATCATTTTATACCTGAACCATTTCCAGTGTCATCAGCGAGCATATAAAAAATGACAGCGTTGAATTATTTGGTAGGAAGAAGAATGAAAGACAAAAGGTGAAGTAATTCAGGGCATCTGTTGGGAACCAAGTCTCCTTCAAAGAGGACAAAACCAACTTCTGGCTCTGTGCTGCTGGTTCTTGAGATTATGCATTTCAGTACTGAGGAAGAAATTCAGACATCTGTGGAGTGGCCCAGGCACCTTTGTATCAAAGGAAATCCTCCTGACAGAGAAATAACGAGGAAGATTTCCATCATGAAAATTCCCCCAGCAGGAAAATGCTGTCCTGCGTTCCTCTTCTGCCAGCAGGGAGAGTCCAGGCAAAAGGAAGGAAAAATAGGAAGAACTTGGTAGCAGGAATGGAAAGCTTGTATTGAGCTTTGCTGGAGTAGGACAGGTTTTCCATACGCTGGAATACACAGAGCACCCCAATGTTCTACAGTGCTGTGATCTGAGAGGAGAGAAACCCTGTCCTTATTTCAATTTATGGCCTCATTCCTACAGCCTGGAACTTGGCCCGTTTTAAAGTCAAAGTGATCATTACGTAATGGAAGGCAGCATTAAAATTGGAGCTTTGCCCACGAATAGACCAAGTACCTGGAAACAGAACAGCCCCTGAGGAAGTGAGAGCTGGTCAGACTGCAGCCCAAAAAATCCTTTGGAAGGCAGGAAGGAATGGGGAGTACTGAAGTCTGGCTTCACATGGGGCCTCTCAAAGGGGACAAGAATTGCTGAGACGCGTTTAATGCAGCTTGCATCCCATGGTAGATGCACTGTGACACAACACTACACAGGCAGACATGGGAAACACATTTCACCCTAGAAAAGGAACGGGCAGCAAAGCTGCAGTGTTAGTTTGGTTCAGACATTTCAAAAGAGAGCATTCAGTAGGAGAGTATGAGCCAACACCTCCCAAATCCCCACGGGCTCGCATTCCTCACCCCCCTCCCCCTTGCAACTTTCATTTTCAATCCATTCCAGCAAGTCGCTCGCATGGGCCCTCCAGTCAAAAGCACTGACAATGCAAGGGTGTTTTACTGAAAGGATTCCTGATTCTGTGACTCCAAATACCCCTCTCCACAAGGAATGAAGCCACAGACCCAACTGCAATGAGAAGGAATGGCTGAAACTTTGGAACCACTGGTAGCTGCTCAGTGCATCATACACGAAACAATCAGATATGCATTTATTTTCTGGATTGCTTTGTCTTATTCTCTTGTATGGCCAAGTGGCAACAGCCAGCCATTCTGCAAGTCACTAGTTTTCATCTCTAGCAACTCCCTACAAACAGGATCAAGTTCCGATGCTGAAAATTAATGCTATCATCTCAGCTCCTGAATCTGAATGCAAGAGAGGAAATAGGAAAGAACCTACGCTGATACATTTCCTGCTAAGGTGACTCTGAAGTACAAAACACCATATATCAACAGCATGATTGAATCACAGAATCATAAAGGTTGGAAAGGACCTCTAGGATCACCTAATCCAACCATCAACCCATCCCCAGCACGCTCATTAAACCACATCCGAGTCATGCACCCAGCATGGGGCATGAAAGGAAAAGGCAGGAAAGCAGCCCAAAGACATCCATCTTCCCACATCCTTTCTGTTAGACATTTAAAGTGAAATCTCTGGTTCAAGTGTAACACCCCCATTAATCTACTTGGAGTATGGAAATCGAGGGGTTTCCCAAGTGGACAAACACAAAAAATCCTCCCACTCCCACTTAGTGGGAAGCATAAAGGGTGGGTGCAAGATAAGAGCTGAAATCCCAGGGCTGAGGGCCCTGCGAGCATCCAATCAGGGAGTGAGGAGAGAGCAGAAGCATTTCAGAACACCGCTGAAGCAAACATATTCGTTACCTGCATTGCTGTAGACGAGTCCCAGTTGTGGCTCAGGGCTATGCCTTGGAACAAAGCTGATCCTCGGAGCCAATCTTTACTCCTGCTAAATGCAGACACGCTTAATGCAATGCCTGTGATTAATCCACTGACTTGAGTGACTAACCGTGAGTGTCTGTAAGCACAGCCAGAGGTATGTGCAGAACTGCACTCTGCAGGAGTGGAAATTTTAAGGATGGCTGTTTGCAACAAAAAGCTTTATTTGTGTGTGCGACTGGTGCCAACCTCCATACGAGTGTCGTGGTAAGCAAACTTATCCATCAATAAGCTTTACATCAACAGGCCTGCCGGGCAGCTAAAGAAACTTATTGGTAATACAGCCACTGGACTGCAAAAAAGCAGTAGCTTTCCTCAGTAAGTGTGTGTGACTTTACTAATACCATCCCTGCTCGCTTACATGGAAGAGCAGAGCAGAGTTTTAACCCTGCACCAAGGGTCTGTTTCTAAAGAAAGCCAGAAAGACCCTACTGGGAGTTCTGTTTTACCAGACAAACTGTTCTGAGTGTCTCCAAGAACACAGATTTGAATGTATGGAATTACTTCAATCCATTATAGATATGATCTGGGCTCAGCTGAGTTGCCAAAAATCAAATCCCTCAGATAAGCCAATTCATTCCCAAGATGTTTATTTACCAATAACCATTCCTCTAGGCCAAGCTTGCCAGTCTGCAGCATTACCCAGGGAACAGAGATAACTTTGTATTTGATAACCTTATTTCTCCTGGGCAATTCACAACCATGGATTTCAAAACACATTTTTTGTTCCCACAACTTGCTCCGAGCAACTTCAAATGGGGGAAAAAAATGCTCCAACTATCGAGGGCTGTGCAGCTTTGCAATGGCCAGAGGAAAGACAAGCAGGAGCAAGCATCCCACATCCAGCCCCAGCTGCAAGAACTGCTAACCCATACTGCTAAGCAAGGGGCTCCCCAACTCCCAGGATCTCAGCACAGCCATCCTCTGCTCACAGTCACACACTGAGGACACGCAGGGCGAACAGCAGGGACACACACAGCAATCCGGCTTTGATTTTTTACTTCCTTTTTCTCCTATTATTTCATTCCAGAAGCAAACTTACCTGGGGATTATTCGCTGTGTTTTTTTTTTTGCTAGAAAATAAGATATCCAGTAGAACTGCTAACCTATAGCAGTCAGTGAGCAAGCAATTTAAAAGAGCGGTGCAGATGGGAACTGCTGTCCATATGCTGGGCAGATAACGCTGGAAATCAACGTATCTTGAGAAACATTCCTGAAACCAACCAGTACTGTCAGCCATTTCGACAAGCACAACGTAACAAGTCTTTGGCCTATGGCTTTAAAGTAGGATCAACCCAGAAATGCTTTTTATTTTACAAGACCTATATTCCGTTTCACAGGTCTGACTATTACAGCAGTGGAATTATTACAAGGGATTCGTAACATTTAGTTCCAAATAAAAGTAGAAAAGCACAAAAACGATACCGGAAAGTTAAATGGGATATGACGTGTGGTAAATGCGTTTTAAGAGCACGGGGAAAGAAAAAAAAAAAAGACTATAAAAATACATTAGGATAAAGAATTTCGCTGACAGGTTTTGCTTCAGTTACAGTTTTGACACCACTTAGAAAGCACAGTATATTGAAAACTGTTAATTAGAAAGGTGATAAATCCAACGGCATATAAAAGGCAAAAATGAAACAAAAAATGAAAGGGGGAGCGTGTGTGTGTGGTGGGGAAGTCTGTTTTATGGAAAACTTCCAGTCCTTTGGCCACTACAAAGCAAAGTCAGTGGATTTCATATAAATTCTCTGTAGAAAGGAATGTCTATGAACTGTGTACAGTATGGCCCAGAATAAACATCTCATTATCAGGCTATTAGAGCTCCTCACAGAGGAAAATAAGGTGCTTACGTCATGGTTTCATCTTCCCAATAGATGACTGTCCGGAATTGGACTTGTGCCCCAAAATACCATTTCAGGAACAACACAAATTCCTTTAATGGAAAGGAAATGCAGTAACCTGCCGATGTTGTGGGAGCAGGGTGCTGGGCAATGGCCTCGCTATTGCACGCTTGCTTTAGCTTTAAAGTTTGAGTGGTTGACTGGCAGAGGGTGAGCCTCCGTGTTGAACACCCAGTCGTCCAGAGACAGCACGTCATCTTCACAGAACAGAAGGTAGAGATACCTGCAGCCATCGGGACAATAGGGAAGGAGATGGATACAAAGGGAGATTAAAAGAAGCACAAGTGGGACTCCAAGCATGCACAAGAGAGCCAGACTGTGATAGGGCTGCTGCTAACCTCAGCTCCCATAATCCATGGCAACAGGTTTCCTGACAGCCCGCTCCACTTTCTTGCTGAAAGCTGCCATCCCTGGAGGAAGCACAGCAAAGTGGTGCGAGCACCTGTGCTCAGCCACCCCACAAACGCTACCTCAAGGGACAGCAAATCCACGCCACAGTCAAACCTCCCCTTTGTGCAGGGCATCAACCTGACAGAGGGGACAGCTGTCACTTAAACCACCAGAGCTTCCCACTCATTTAGAATAGCTCTGGATGGCAGGAAGGGTCCTTTAAACCCAGCACATAAGAAGAGTCCTGCAGACTGCCTCTAACAGCAGTAGTTCTAACGAGGATATTACTAAAGCTTTGCCACACCCACACCCTCAGCCCAAATCTCCCCACAGAAAATTAAAAAACTTTCCTTAATAGAGATTTACGCAGGCAAAATTGTTGGTCTTGCAAGAACTGTGCTATTCTGACATGACCTTTGTGATACCAGACTTACTTCAGAGTCTCTGCAAGGAAAAAACTCTGTTGCATGTTGTCATGGGTTGGGACCGTGGTGTAAACATCTCGGATGCCAGAAAAACCAGCCTCTACTCTGCAGTGTTTTTCCAGAGCCTGAGAAAGGAAAAGAAGTCTCAGTAACACACGACAGCATGGACCAACACATCAGTCGTGGGCTGCATTGAAAGTCCACTTTACAAATCAAATTCAGAGTTGGTAGCAGCTTCTGCCTCTCGCTGAAGTTAACTGGTGGTTACTCCAGCCTCCAGGAATAAAGCTAGCTCTAATGCAACAGCAAGGGAAACATAAACTGCCTCAGCTGGGTGATTGATTGACCTTGACATTACACACAGCAAAAACAGATCTCAAGTGGCAACCCCAGCTGCTTGCACAGCCTCTTTTCCAGGGTACCAGATGAATGATGGTTCTGCCACTGAAACGCAGTCCCTGCTACGATGCAGGGCAGCAGCCAAACAATATGAGCTAGGAAGAGGTGAGGGGCTTTCTGGCTGGGACGTTGTAGAGGGAAGAAGACAATAAGACAAAGGGCAAAGCCAGGTTTGCTGATTTTCCCTGGTGAACTCGAAACCAATGGCTCAGAGCACTCCAGATACAAGGTGGACTCCTCTTTGCAGAAAGCTGTCACATCAACATCAGGTTTTGCTGGCTGCAGCACTCTCTACTCCATGAACTTTGGCTGTTTCGACTGATTTCAATGGAGCTCAAAAGGGTGAAGAAAACATTCACTACAACCAGCAAAGAAGCTGCACTGAACCGAGCTATCTTGTTTACTTCTGCCCCACTGCAAGCAAATGCTTCTCAATCCCTCACGTTTATAAGTAATTTCTGCTCTTTTTCCTAACTTGGAGGAGAGATTCTTGTCAGAATCCAGCAGCCTGCAAGAGTTTTCCAGCCATACCTTCACGACCTCCCAGCCCCACTGCCTGTACTTGACATCGTGTGTCAGCCTCCACATGTACACGTAGCTTTCCACCACTTCTGGGCGCAGGATGTAGTAGCGCTCGCTGAGTCTGGTTGCCATGGCTTCAGTTCCAGCATCAAAACGAAAGGCTTCAGGGCCAAGTTTGGTATCTAAACAAAATCACACACGGTAATAATCAGTTTGAGCAAGCAAGTAAACAGACTATCCAGGTGCTTTTACGCTGCTCAGGATGCAGACATTTGACTCAGGCTTGCATGAGGTCAGAAGAGAAGATCAGTCACGCCTGTGTACGCGTGTCAGAGTTGCTGCTCATCCTGTGGTGTGTCTGGCTACCATTTAAGCTGAGGATGAAGTGTTTTGGAACGTGAACACAACTGAAAAAAACCAGAAGACCTGGACCAGATTTGAGTGTGGAGAGAGCAGAGTTCACCACTGCAAGCAAACTCAGGGCCCAGGTGAGAGCATACAGAGAGGCTGACCATTTCCTAACGCCTCAAAGAGAAAAGTCAAACCCTGTCACTGAACCTGCCACCACTGGGATATTGATGCACTGCTCCCAGACTGGGGGGTTGTTGTTTCACAGTCAGCAGTAGAGCAGATTGAGCCATTTCAACTGCACTGGTGCATGGAAGCTATAGGGGAGGTACCTGGGACCTGCAACCACTTCCTCTGCCTTTCCTTCTTGGCTACTGACAGCCTTAAAAAAAGGACATCATGTGGATGGGGAAAGCTTAATCCATTTCACTGATATTCATGAATAAAACATAACAAGTACCTTGATTTTTCTGGAGTGCCCCTTACGCAAAGCTCTCA
Organism: Alectoris magna; assembly: GCA_030625065.1. Lineage (NCBI taxonomy): Eukaryota > Metazoa > Chordata > Aves > Galliformes > Phasianidae > Alectoris > Alectoris magna. Next base: position 3,484,711 of record CM060583.1, on the reverse strand, counting down.
ATCTCTCACAAACATCAGCTAGCACTCAAATCATACCTTCAAGACCTACTTACATCATCATGCCACATCAGGCTTCTCTCACTGCACCTACACATTTACCACATGGCCGTGTTTCAGGTAGTCCTTTTATTCTTACACATACTTTGTACACTTTCTCTGGGCCCTCCTATCTAAATGGGGATCTGATAGTGTCTGCTAGTTGTGCTATGTGCTGAGAGCTGGTGCACAGACACTGGGTAAACAATGAGCCTGCAGAGATGACAGCACTGTAATCAGTGTGGGCAGGCCTGCCATTGTCCTTTTTATGCTGATGGATACTCTTAAAGGTGAAAATTGGCTCCAGGCACTCACAGCCAGAGGATTTTTAGTTTGGGCGATTTGCTTTATTTCTCTAAGTGCTGGGGGGGGGGGGGGAGGGGGAAAAACACTAAAAAAACCCACCTACCTTATTTGCAAATATAATTTCAGGTTAACCTAAAGCTTGTTAGGCAAGCATGCCAGACCACAACTGCCAATACAGTCTTGCTGATTTGGTGAAACAATCTTTGCAAGCAGTGCAGACAGGATGTGTTTGACAAGGTCTTGGAAAGGTGACTGCTGCTTTTCTGCCTGCAGGCTCAGAAGAGCTATAGAGATGCTTTCAAAGAAAGGAGTAGAGTCCAAAGCAAGCTTATCTTGCTGAAAGCCCTGTAGGCAGAAAATTTACCCAGTCTCTCATTCATTGCCAGTCACTGCTTTCCCAAAGCACTGACTGATAAGCACACTGTGTAGGTGAAATATATTGTACCGGGCTTGTGAAAATGAAAGACTTAACCAGTCTCTCCTTAGACAGCAGGGAAGGGATGAGTAATTTCATTTTTCCAGTTCCTATCAGCAGCTGCAGGTCTCCTGCTGGTCTTCTCAGCTGCTCTGCTCCATAGAGTGGGACACCTTGCAGTTAACCACTGTTAATCTCCTATTTTTGTTTGCACAGGGATGTGAAAGGATAGACTTGAGCTGTAGTCTCGCTGGGAGAAGGCTAGTTCTGGGACTGCTCTGGGACTGGGAGGCAGGCCTATGATTCAGCTCTGGCCTCATCTCCCAGCTCTGCCACAAGAGCACACATCTGTCTGTCCCTCTGCTCCAGCTGTCTGCTATGCAAAATACAGTTTTCTCTTCTAGATAAAAAACAAGTGAAAATTAGAAGGAGGGATGAAGTTGTTGCTGAAGCACAGAACACTTTGCTGCAACCCTCTGCCACATGAAAACTGAGTCTCTCAAGCCGCAGACTCTTCCTTACTAACGGTTTCCAGGCAGCCCACAGGTTTACCTGAGCGTGCATAAGACTCATGACATGTGTTTGTTATTTCTGCAGCAAGATCCATGTAGTGCTGCTTCTTCTCTTCTCCACCATGCTCGGCTCCCAGTGCTATCATGCCCCCAGAGAAGCAAGCCAAGTGGCCCATTTTGTGGTCCAAGATGCCACCCCTCCATTCAGCGATGTAGGTCAATCCTCCCGCAGATTTTTTGACCAAATGCTTTTCTATTGCCTGAGGAGACGAAAAGCGGGATCTTAGGAGACTTAGTGGATAGGGTGAGGAGTGAATATCAGATGAACTCAAAGACACACAGCACTTCTAGCAGAAACAAGCTGATGAACAAAGCCCCCCAAAGACACAGCGCACCATCCTGCTCCTTACCTCTAGCGCATCATCGTACATCTTTTTTGCTTCAGAGTCCTTCTTGTCTGACATGAGCCACGATTTGATGAGATACTCATAGAAGCTGTCTCCGAGCCCTCCAATAGAGACATGGTCTGCAGTGGGAAAGCCAAAGAAGAGCTCAGGTTCAGGACATGCAGCGTGTAGCTGTTAGCAAGAGCAAATAACCACGTCCTGTTTGATGCCTTTTTCTTTCCTCCTTTCCAGTTTTCTCGGAAGAGTTTTCAGCATCACTTCTTTAGAAAGGAAGAAAGGTGGAAAGTTCAATCCAAAGAAAAACATTCTTTCCCTTTATAAAACATTTTACAAGTTCACTGAAGCCATCTAGATGTGACATTTTCCAAGTTATTGGGACTACGACTTGGAGATACTTCTCGTTTATGAAGCAATCATCATAAATCCCAGTCCCATAAACAAAGTGCAGTGGCAGGTATTGACAGACCTCCACCTACAAGGAGCTGCCAGGTGCTGTCTCCCTGACTCAGGAAAACGCAGGTTAGATCAGCTACAGCTGCCAGAAAGGGACTGCTGCAGGGGCCTCCAGGTTCTGCCATTGGTATTCCTGTCTCATAGCGGGATGGGAAAGGCTGTTGGTGTATTAAAACAGCAGTGTCAGGTATGAGGATGTGCACTGAGTATTTTTCTTCTGGAGAACTCTGACTTTCAAGGCTACTTCATCAGATGCTTTGACCTTAGCAGAGAGGAGGACGCTAACAAACTGCACACTGACACAGGAAGGACAGCTGCAGGTTTCTGCCTGGCAGGGAACTGCTGGATGGATGAATATCTTTAAACCATACCACAGAGGAAAAAGCAACATCAACTCTCTGAAGCAGCCAAGAACGCCCCTTCTTAGAAGGACAAGAGAAATTACCCCCCATGGACTCAACAGTCCCTGTTAATTAACTGTGTCCACCTCTGTGCCTGCATGCTTCCTCATTTTAAATGTAGGCAGGTGCAGCAGGGTTTTGGAGTTAGCTGCTCAGATTTTTATTTCCCCTTTTACTGTACATATCTAATGCCCCGAGGCTTGTTCTAAATGCTAAGTCCTACCAGTAGGAGAGAGCAACAGCCACACATTTTCCTGACCTTAAAAGCAAACATGCCTCCCATGGTATGTCCAACGATCCATGGAATAATCCATAGCAGAAAACAGTGAGATTAGACACATGGATCCAGGAGAAAAAACAACAACAACAACAAAGGAGCACAGAGTATTTACAAACAACGGCGGCACAGTCTGTCTCCAAAGAGATCTCTGTGATCTTAAGTGTGTCGCTCATAAAATCACCAAAGCAGGAGCTCTGGTACATAATTGCTTTCCATATGGCAGCAGCTCTGCCAGTGTTTTCCTCCGAGGCACTGCGCACAAACAAATCTTTCCTTTCAGCAGGGGACTGCACCCTGATATCCTGAAGGTAACAACTGCAGGTACAGCACTACCTCTTCCTTTAGAATTGCTGCCCAGCCAGGTCAAAGATTCGCCTCTTAAGAAAATCACTGCAATTCCAAGAAAAACATCTTCCTGCAAAGAGCTTTAATGATGAGAGAAAATGAGAGTCTGGCACCTACAGGGAACATCTCTGTGGCAGACAGCAGCTGCCTCCCCACTTTGGCCCTAATCTATCTTGCATCAGCAGCGTTGTAGATGCAGAAGAGGCTGATTAGCCTTTTCTCTCACTGGAATATGGACTCAGACCACAAATGTCACATTATGAGCAACAGCCACAGCAGTCTGTGCTGTGAGCTGCCCCCATGACGTGACAGTCTAGGAGAATGAACACCCATATTCCTTTTGTGTAAGCTTCCATACCCCAGAAAAAGTAATCAGAGGCTACACTTAATAAGCTGTGAGCACCAGCAGGCAATGGGTCCGTCTATACGTCAGCAAGGAACAGGAGTTCAGAACAATGAAGCCAAATTCGCAGACAGAAATAGAGTTACTGGTAGAAAAGATTAATCCTGAGTATCAAGCTGAGTATTTTAGACAGCTGAATTAAAAGCACAGCTCTTCAGTTTCCCAAAGATTCAATCACGATGACTTATGGCAACAGCAGGTCAAAGAGGCAGGCACTCCTCCCCTCAGCACCAACGAACAGGAAGCATCAGGGCTGCTTCTGGGAAGGTGTCACATCAGCTGTTGGGAATAACACAAAGGAAGCAGCACTGCAGGGGTGAAAGAGAAGACTGGGAATTTGTTTTCCAGGTGGAACATCTCACAGCAGCTCTGCAGAAACAAACGTGGAAGGGAAGCTGAACTGCTTAGGAAGGGATTGGAATGAGTGGGAAGATCAATCCGTGGGACAAACAAAGAAGCCTATTTTCTTTCTTCACAGACAGCTCTGGTTTAACAAGACAGCTGCACTCATTCAAGATACTTTGTTGGGACACTGCTCAAGCCAATCTCTGTCCCTGACAACTGCTTCCTCAAAAAGAATGGGCAGACCAAAATGCACCACGCAGGACGCTGAGCACAAACTGATACCTACGCTGCACCCAATTCCCCGTCACAGGGCTGAGAAAGTTGGGATAAAGGCCCTGTGGTTTCTCCACTCTTTTCAGGACTTTGCGGATGTTGAGCACCTAGGAGAGAACAGAGACACGAATTGTGTTACTTCTCTGCTGAAAGAAAAACCAACATCAGTGGTATTCACCATCACTGAGAGTTCTGTCATTCACCAGAGTCACCCCCTGGCTGAACACAGCCCACAGCACTGTGAACTACTGTGCAAGCAGAACCTGCTGACATGGCTCTGCGGTGACAGACCTTCCTGCTGCACTCCTCAGTGCTATCCAGTTCTGTGGGATTCTAACAGTGGTTCTAAAAACCCTGCAAGGCCCCAGTTCTGCAAGCATTAGAAGCAGTTTTCCAGCACTGGTTCAGAAACAATCCCAAAGGGTGGAAACGGATGGGACATGGAAGGTGATTTCTGTTTTCAAGACACAAATGGACAGGAGCAGCAGGGATGAGTGACTCACACGGTGCTTACATTCACCATGTGGTCACTTCACGAGATGAGCTGGTGCCTTCAGTTCCAACAACCAGCAGCCCCTTTAATATGCCAGAACAGTCTTACACTCCAAAGCTTCTCTTGGCTTCACCCCAATTAAATCCAACAAGCCTTTCCCATAAGGGATGCCATTAAATGGGAAGCGGCATAAATATTCTACTAAAGCCTACAGAGCAGCTAATATGCTCTATAAACCTTTTATAAAATCAGACAATCTGTGCGTAAAAGCTGGCTACAGCCTGCAGTTGATACTTCCAACTAAGTCGTCAGGCTGCATAATATTTACTGAATTTTAGTAGCACGGTGTTTGAATAAAGACGCAGATGGATTTTACTCCTGCTAAAATCACACAAGTCCCAAGCTGCAAATTAATGAGTTGATCTGTTTCTCTGAAGTCATCTCCCACAGGATGAGCTGTTTGAGCCCCGATCATCCTACGTTTTCTCTCTCAGAGGGTATAAAGATGAATGCCATACAATTTCTGTAGCACAGAGCAGACATGGGCAGCTCAGGGGAGTCCAATACAAAAGTTCTGCCCTTACAACTCCACAGGCGTAAGAGACAAAGAGGAAAACACATTACATTGGGGACAGTGGCTTGGTTTGGCTCCAAATGCCACAGTTTGAACCTGGAATACAGATGCAGTTCTGATTGTCAGCGTTGCATCTTCTTGCACTTATTCTTTACAGTGCTCACCTCTCCCTTCCTTCCTTCCAAGTGATGGAAAGAGGCAGACGAAGGGGCTGGCAGCAAATGTAAATGCTCAGAGAAAACACTGGGGTTAATGCTTTACAGAGCCAATTGGTGTGATGGGACCCACGAGGAGAGCTGTTAGGACCCTTTTAGGGAGCTGGTGCATAGGATGCTCTGAGTCTTGTGACCTGCGCACCCTGCAGGATAGAGGCTCCTCAACTCATGTCCCACTCTGGAAGGTTTCTCCTCTGCAGGCTGTACTGGTGTTGGGAAGAGGGGACAGCTGCCATGCTCCCTGCTGCGGGCAAACCAAAGTGCTGCTCTACTCCAGCCCTGCTCCCACGAGGATGAAGTTACCAATGATGGAGTTGGAAGTACTTGCCTTTTCTGCAAACACTGGGTTGCCAGAGAGCTCGGTGAGGTGCAGGAATTCTAAGTGCAAGGTACCAAATTCTGCTAAGATGCTGCTTCCGGCAGATGCCCAACCCCAACTCCAACTCATGCCGCTGCAAGGAGAGAAATGGGAACCTTCAGTGCCAGGAAAACACAGCCAAAGCCTGAGGTCACCCTGCTGCCCCAGTGCAAACCACGTCTTTCCTTCTTGCATTCCACTGCCCCAGACCACAGCTCCGCACCTCTCTGAAAGCCACACAGACACTGAAGGTGACCTCTGCCCCTGGGTCAAAATAGCCTCTGCAGGTTCTTGCTGAGGGAAGCGTGGCTGAGCTACCTCAGAAGCAGCATGGCTGTTATTTTCACTTCTCTTTGCAAGAACTGCTTGTGGTTGGTACAGATGAGGCAGCACATTTCCAGTGTTTTTGGGGGAGAACAGCGGATAGCATCTAAAAGCCAGGCTATGAAAACAGAAGTGCTTATGTTCTTTAAAAGAGGCTAAAACCAACGATCTTTCTGAGGCAAAAAAGGTTTCTCCTCCATGTGATCCAAGGAAAACCATTCCAGGTCCAGAGCAGTTTGCCTCACCTCCAGGCAAAAAGAGCTATTAGATAAGCAACATGCTCCCAGCTTCAGACAGCTCGGTTGCTCGCTGCCACCCACCAGCCTTCCCTCCAAAGGGTCAGGATGCTCTGTGACCAACTTTTGCTTTGAAGACATCCTGGCTAAAAGGGGTACCCCAATAGCATCAAGTGTTAATGGATGAAAGCGTTTATAAATGGGCTGAAAGGCTCAGAATGCTCTACCCAGAGTAACACTGGTGTGGGTGACACGTTGGACACATGTGCTGAACCTGGCAGGAGCTGCCCCTAGGATGGGTGCACTAATTGATCCCTAACTGATTGGTGTTTGTTTATGTATCACCAATTACTGCACTGAAGGCGGATTGTAACAAATATGACCTCACAAGCAAACTGCTTCCTGAGCTAGTTTAGATGAGAGTTCAGAAGCAGCTGAGTGAGGCTGTGTTAATTGCAACAGCAGCTCTGTGGGGTCACAGTGGCTGACAACCCTCCCCTGGGAACTTCCACCCAAAAAAGGCAGCAAGCTGCTGCCTGCAGGGACCCTGCTGCCAGGAATCCAAGCTCTGGGTTACAAATCACAGTAAAATTCAGGGAGAAGCGGTCTGGAGGAAACAGAGTATGTCTGCTATTTGCCCTGGGGTTAAAGAACAGCCTAAAAATGACCCCTTGCAGGAAAACATTTTTTCAGCATTAAACTAGACAAACTGGATCTTCATACATGCCCTATTCTACAGCATCTCAGAAGAAACCACCTTTTCAAGGATCCTAGTCTGCAAGACAAAGGAAGATGCCTCTTCAGCCCCTTTGGGAGTTTGCCTTAAACACTGCCCAGTGCAGCAACACCAAAAGTGACTGTATCATCTTCCCTCAATCCAAAGCAGCAAAACTGCCAAGCCAAAAGAGAGACCAGGAGAGGAGGGTGATGAGGAAGGAACACAGAGAGCTTAGGGAAGCTGTGAAGAAGAGGAGCCAGGGAGCTGGAACAGGAGAGAAATCACAGCGTAACACAGAGTACAGAGCAGCAGCTTTTGTGAAGACGATGTACTTTAGGACCTGGCAGACAAGATGGCAATCAGATTGCCAGGATGGAAAACAAGATCCTCTACAGGATATGATACTGAAGCCTGTGTGAAAACACATGGCCATAAGGAAACCCATCTCTGGGGAGGGAACAAGAGCAAAATGCCCTGTGAGGTGTAGGAACAGAGAATGGCAGCCAGCTATAGGAAGAGCAGACAGAAATGCCTTTCTATTTGGGTCCTCAAAAATTGACTTAAAGCCAACTTTTGTTTGTTTCAAATTTCTGAACACCATTCCTACCCACCTACGAAAGCTACCACCAACAAAAGCCTACACGTGCTACAAGACCTGTGCTCTTGAGCTGATGAGGTCTCTGCAATTAACATATGCTTAGAGAAGTCAGACTGGTGAGGCAATCCCTCCTTGCAAAACTCTGGGCTTTGCCTTGGCCCTGACATTCGGGTTCTCACAGCATCATTTCTTTGCTCTGTTTCCATTTCCACACTCTATCTCAAACTGAATAACTCCCTCACGGCCTCTGGCTGTTCATCACATTCCAGCACCAGTAAGACAACACATTTAGCTCACATCATCCTTACTCCTAAATCAATTGATGCTCCGAGCCCTCACAGCAGTTTCGCAGCCCTGATGCCAGAGCCCATGCCATTAACATGGCGTATCGTGGGCTCGGTTTCATTCTTATTTTCTTTGCACTTAGAAAAGGTCATCAGCAAAACATTTGGGGAATGTCTAGCCAGACACAGATGGTTTCAACTGTCTTCACAAAGGGCACGGGAGGATTTGGCATTTCTGTGAAAGGTTAGTCTATGCCGAGTCTTCATCCGTTACAGAAGAAGCAAAATGTCTCTCCTGTAGACAGAGACCAAGTCCTGGTGGCAGTGGATTGAATTTTCAGCAGAATCACATGCAGATGGAACAACCAAAGGGTGACAGTGGGATTTAAGCAATGGATCACTAAGAGCCAAACATCTGACAGTCTTACACTTCACAGATGGGAGCCAAACAGGAGATCTGGGCTGAGAGATGAGTAATGATTTTCATGGCTGCTGTTCTGAGATTTGCAAGGGGGGTGGATGAAAGGCTTTTGTTAACCCACATTTCCTGCTGTCTGTGCCTCAGCTGGCAGGCAGCTTTTAGCCAGGGGAATTTGTCAGTAGGCATCAAGAAGTACCAACGAGCCCTTACTGGCAGGGAACAATGTCTGCTGGTGAGAATCAGAGACTGGGAGTCCAGCCTGCAAGTTTGTCTCTCTTTTCCAAGCGTCCTTCAACAAGCTATTTAACCCAGTTCTCCTAAAGCTCCCCTCCAGCAAGAGGCCACCACCTACCTGGAATCAAATGCTGTGGCTCTAAGTGAAGGCTACACACCTGGCTGAGAGCTGCCAGCAGGGAGAGAAATAGAGGATCTGTATCTCCTCCCTTTCTAGCAGCAAAACTGTCAGTCAGTCCCGTCCTGTTCCTTTCCAAATCTCTACAAAAATGGAACCTGGATAAGTTCCTGTGCATCTGATTGGGCACACTGCAAAACGTACAGACTACAAATAACCTTTCAAAGAAAATGAGAATGAAGAAAACGCTACTGCAGCAGGGAGGCCTGCCAAGAATTAGAGGAAGAAACTGCGGATAGTCCAAAATTAATAAAACACAGCTGGCTTTGAGTCACCTGCAATCTCTGCCAAGGCACTTCTTGGTTCTGAGTTGGCAAAACAAATGACCTCGAAGAATCTGGACTAGGGGGGGGGGGGGGGGGGGCAGCTCTGAGAAACTGCTGCTGCTCCTGCTTGGGTGCTGGTCTTTTACATTCAATAATAACATGACATGCTTGTAAGGACACGTGTCTTGCCTGCCCAGATTTATGACGCCACGTGGGATACCAGTGGGGGTGTTAAAAGCTGGCAAAAGTTTCTCTCCGAGTTCCAGAGCTTTATTCTTGAACACCTGTTAACAGAAAAAGAGAAGATAAGTGTCTGACGGACTGCTCATGAACACGGGTCACCCTGGATTCTTTTAAGCCCACCTTTTCAAACCAGCCACTATAAAAAACATAAAGCGCTGCACCGCACAGCTCCACCACTTCAGTCACAGATCCGCTGCGTGACAGACCTGAACCAAAAGTCATAATGAACTTAGCTCTCTGTTTAAACATCCTCCAAAAAATCCATTCTCGAGTCGCCTGCCAAACCCTCAACCTGTATGAGAGCACACAGTGATCCGAACTGACCCAAAGAGTGTTCTTTTGGGACAAGCTCTGTGATTTTCCCGGTGTGGAAGTGCACGCTGAATTAAAATCAAAAGACATCTTTCTAGGGTGAAGCCTTGTCAGATTTGCAACGTGCTACTCTACCCATTGTAGAGTCTAACCATTCCCAAGGAACAATCTTTAACTTGCAACTCAGTTCCATGAGGGATTCACAGTTCCATGGCTAAGCTGTTCCCTTCCCATTCATAATGCCCGAGTTTTTGAGCTTTCAAATCAAATTACAGCTTATGGTGCCTCGCAGCACAAAATCATCATACATAATTATTTTGGAACAAACTGCTGTAAGCACTAATCTTTGCTCCAGAGCTTAGTCCAGATCAAGAGAAGCTTGTAGGTGACTTAAGAGATAAAGCAGAAGCCTTTTACCTCTATCCCCCTCCTGTATCAGCCCAAGCTGTCACAGTAATTCCAAGATAGAAGGAATTTACTGCTCTAACATTACAGCACTGAGGAAACCTGAGCTCTCCTGGGGGCTATCAGCCTACTGATATGCTTACAAGGAGGTAAGGATTTGATTCAGAAATCAAAGCCAGAAGACACGGACTTGAATTTTGCCAGGCTGAACCTGGTGCAAATCTGACAGGTACTGCCCTGGCTGCTGACTGCACTTTAAGGGGTCACCGCTGGAGTTTTACAGTTTAATGTGGTTTCTTTTTGCTGTTGACCTGAAGGCTGCTGAAGCAGTGACTGGGCATGGCCTTGAGTTAGGGCACTGAGTCTCTGAGAATCTTCCCAGGGCAGAAATCACAGACAGAAGTCATTCCTGGAAGTCATTTAAATGCAACCCAATTAACAGAGCGGCTGCAAGGATCAGCGGTGCCACTTTGCAGTGATGAGCCATCCCATCCTACTACAGTGGACAGAACACAACCACAGTCAGCGTAAGGCACAAGAGCTAAACTCTCATTTAATAGCCAGTCTTACAGCTCTTTCACTCACAAAACTCCCCCTTGGAACAGAGTTGTTGCTTCCCTAAGGCCTCTGGGGCAAAGCAATGACCTCTTAATCTCTCTACAGCCAGCTGTAAAATTCCAGTCTGGTTGTATTACAAAACAGATTACGGCACTAAGCCCTCGCCTCTATCAGGATTGAGAGAAAGAAGGGAAGCGGGAGTGAGAGCCTCCTGCTTTAACCAGGACTGCAGGAGGAAGGCAGCATCCACGAATGGCCGCTCCACCACACCACAATGTGGGCTCAGCCCCCCAGCACACACCTGCTGGGCACCAGCACACAGCATGGAGCTGTACCGCTTTGTCACACGAGCTGGCAGGATAGAGGAACCCTGCCTGGCAGCTTGACAGGCCCTCCTTCCCTGTGCCCCAGGGCACTTCATCTGACAACTTAATGCTGCAGACTGTTCGGGCAAAGTTTGGAGCAATTGCCACCGACCAGTTGCCTTCCTTTGGTTGGAACAGGACTTGGAGTGATGTTTGATGTAATACTGCCCATGTTTAGAATACAGAGGAACAACAAGAAATACAAACATCACTGCAAGTGGCATTTCAGTGCAGAACAACGTATCCAAACTGCCCACAAAAAGAAAACTCTGTGCAAATGAGCCACGCAAAGTAATTACAGGAGAATTAAAGAATATTAGTGGCGTTTCGATATACACAAAAACAACAGGTTTAGCCTGTTGTTATGGTGAGATCACCCGATGCTCAGAGAAAAGCTGATAGAAAAACCCTTTCAGCTCAGCCTTGCTAACAGTGTGAGACACAGAGCTGCTGACACAAACCTCTTCTCCAGTTAAGTAGTACGCAGCCAGCAGTCCTCCGATGTAGCGGATGTTCACCTCGAACAAGGATGCTTCTCCATTCTGAAAGCACACAACGATACACCTGACTGCCAAGTCCACACACACGAATGGCAGCTTGGAATGGCAGCAGACCACAGGCAGATCCCAAAATCTCCCAGTCCTACTGCAGGACTCCACACTTTCCCATCTCGATTGCACTCCGTTCGCTCTACAACGACAGCAAGAGCCCGAGGGGAGGAGAAGCACCCAAACTGCTCATTCATCTCCAGCTAACAATATCTAAATCAGTTAAGGCAGATTTATTGCCCAGCCATTCAACTCTGTCTTGGGTTACACTTTGCAAAACTCTATGGGATGTACGTTTTAAAGAACAAATTGCACAGCCATATGGAAGAGCACTCTATTTTTTGGTGAAGACTGCATTGCATTCAGTAGACCGAAGCACTTCCTGCACAAGGTAGGTTCTGTCATTTAAAGACTCAGCCCAGTTTGCAGGATCAGAAAGGCCCACAGCGTGCATGCAGCCACGGGTGTGCTCAGAGAGAGACAAACTGCATGACAGCCATCTGCACCAGAGACAGCAGACAGAGCTGGATATGGTTCACTGAATCAATCCCTCCAGAACCACTCACCTGGAACAAGTGTTGCTCTACCTACCCAGCCGATGATCAGTAAATGTCAGAAGGACTGCACTCAAAACTGAACGCAGGCTCCTAGCTGGTCGGTCTGCATGATAAATGATTCCTACCCTCATGCAAATGCATAAAGCCACAACATGGAAAGATATTTTGCCAACGCAGCACTTTCAGTCAGCGGGGCAAAGTGAAGGGACACCTGGCCCTGTGCACCAGGCTGTTCCCTCTGCAGGCTACAAACCAGAGCAAATGCTCTCTTAAGATGAGGATTGCAGGAGGCAGCGCAGGGCACCCAGTTTCAAACTGGGCCTTGGGAGTCCCTGCCTCACTCTTTGGGACTGTCAGTGTCACTTGCACAGAACCATCTTGATTTCACCTCCCTGTTCCTCTCTGCTGGGCTTTCTGACACCACCAATCAACCCACAGCATTCATCCTTGTCTTTGCAGATCAGCCTATCCCACAGACTAAGATTAAAAGCTTTTATGAGATCCAGATGAATTATTTCCCAGTTGATTTTGTCCCTTGTTTATCGATTCAGTAACGTGCTGAGAGCATTCATCACATTGATCAAATGTGGTCTTCCTCTTATGAATTTGTGAATGCCAGTCATGCCCACTCGCATGATGAGGTAACTGCATGCATTTTTCTTCATGGCAGACAACTAAGCTGGCATTGAAACAGAAAAGTTGGAGCTGTGGTTTGATTTGAACACTCTCTGCATTCCACTGACATGATTCCATCAGCTCTCCCAGGAATCACAGAACGGTTTGGGTTGGAAAGGACAGCAGCAATCATCTACGTAGCAGTTAGGACTGGCCAAACATGCACTGAGGGTTTCGCGATACAGACAAGCATTCCCAGTAACAGACTCACCACATTCAAGTCAAAACTCTTCTCCACCCATGTTTTTGCTTCTTGGAATTCCTCCTCCAGTTCCATGATGTACAGAGTATCTAAGGCATCTACCACTGTAGCTCCTCGAAGACCTCCTGCATTGCAAACAGAACAGTGTGATGAAGGCACTCTTTTGTTTCTACACGATTCTGCAGGAGCTGAGATAAGCAGGCATTCCTAGTCCCAACAACGGGGATGTCTGGATAGGACCCAGAGTGATCACAGCTTAGGCTGACATCCTCTGGGAGGTCCCATGAGCTCTGCTACCCAAAAGATGTTGCTCTGGAGAGGCCAATTTTCAAAGGCCTGATCCTGCTCAGAAATACTACCTCCAAAGAACAGCTCAAGATCCACACTTTAAACATCAGCCATGACTGCAACCCTTGGACTCGTTTCCCAGCTCTTGTCCCAGACAAAACGTTTAGGCAATTCCAATTCTAACCTTTGCTCAGCTGCAAACCCAAATATAGCCTCTTTCTAATTCAGTTCTAAGCACAGCCCTCTTCTGAGGGAAGAGAACTGCATTTGCACTGTGCAGGAGCACCAGGACAGGACTCCGATCATCGTGTCCTGATGTTCGTTATGCGATGTGTTCATTATCCAGGGCACAAAGTACTTTTGCACCACATCACAGTGCAAGGTTTCCCATCAGCACAACATGCAAACCAAAGCCTGAGCTGTGGGTGCCTCTGGGGATGGCACATGGAAGGCAGCAGTTTGGGCGCTTTGAAGCTTCGCTGTCATCCCTCTGTGGATGCAATGCAGCAGGGCCATAGGCACAATGATGTTTTTATTTGGCTCACATCAGCTCCTTTGTCTCGCTACCTGACTTTAAAATACCACCCCACATTCTGCCAGCAATCCCTGCCTGCCCACGCCAGGCTGGCACTTCTGCAACACCTTCAGTTCTACTTCAGCTGTAGTTTTGTTTGAGAGGAAAACCCAGCCAAGGAACTACTGGAGAGAATAGAGGAAGGCAAAGGTGAGACACGTGTTATAAATCTTAAGTATTTGGCTTTTCTCATTAAAAAGAGACAGTGTCTGATACACATCATACCCCTACCCAAAGAATTGCTCGGACCTACCCATTTCTTGCAAGGCTCATTTATGCTTTCAGTACTCGTCTCCTGCGCAAAAGGCATCCTGCCTTATTTTGTTGATGTTACAAGCCTGCAGTTTTGACACTTTTCAGCCAGTCAGCACATCATTGCTTTAATAAAAACCCAACCAAGACTTCACTGCTCAGCCACAGATTGCTGGCTTTCGGATGCTGTCTGCATGAAAAAACAGGGACTGTGGAGAAGAGATGAAGGCAGTCTCTAGAAATCCATTTATTCCTACCAGGCTTGCAGAACGTTCATCTAACTGAAGCTATCTTCCAGCGTGCAGTAGATGGAATCAAATAGCCACTCGATCAACTGATGGTTACCAAAAAAGTCAACCAAGCTGAGGTTTGTGTGGTGTGTTTTCCAAAAGCAGCATTGCTGCACTCAGAGCTCTCTTTATCAACTGTAATGATTCTTCAGTATTAAAGATCATGCCTTTTTATATCTATGTATATATGTATATGGAGAAGAAAATGTGGACACAAGCAAAATGTTTCAAAAAGAGAAGGAAGAGGCACAGCCTGTGACAATTCTAATAACACTAATGGGGTTGGTTTGATTTGATGATATCCCTCCAAGGTCTCTGCTTGGACTTTGTTTCATCAGATCATGACGGAGCTCATAACACAGCGTCCAATGGCTGGGGCTGCACTCAGCTGTCCAAGGGCAGTGCTGTACACATCCTGGCACGTTTGTCAGATCACACACACAGCCACTGATAACAGCACGGATATTTGCTTGCAGTGCTGATTAATTTGAAAGACATTAAAAAAGAATCCCCTTTCCAGATCTATACCATACAATGCAATGGATATGACCAAAGGGGAAGCAGGTTTGGAAGGAGAAGGAATCAAAACCCACCATCGCTTCTGACTCTTACTGACACTCCCCTGCCCAGCAGCCGCTTCCATCCTCACTGCACTCCAGCTGAGAGGGTTCTGAAGCACAAATCCTTACATACAAACCTTCCAAAGGTGCCCAACAAAAATGTAGCAATGACATTTAACAAGACTTTGAGTTTCCGCCCGCCTCCATGAATCTCTGTGTGCCAACAAAATCCCCCCACCCTGCTGATCCTGCTGCACAGCTGGCTCGGAGCGGAGCTACACCCTGCTTGGAAGAGGCAGGTCATGGTTTAGCTGGTGGTCAACAGGACAGCATGTGCCCAGCAAACAAAGCTCTGGGATCCTCATGAGCTCCTACATTGCCCCATGAGAGTGCATGGCCACCGTGAATGGGAAGGAGGAACCTTTTGGTAGGATGAGGGGAAAGCTGGGAGCTCAGGCAGAACACGGTGATGCTTGTGTGGGGATCCCGGTATTTGCAACTGAAAGACTTTGCAGTACCACAGCAAGCAACAGGGGCTCCGCCTGGAGCTCCATCTGTGGGAGAACGCAGCGGCTCATGGAAGCAACACAAACGTTCATCTCTGTGGCCCCCCAGGCTGAAGGAGGTGCCGTACCACCGCGTCCCAAGCTGTGAGCATTTGCTCTTTTATGCACGAGAAGAATGGAGACAGCCATATAGGCAACAAGGCTGCTCTGTTCCCACTCCCACCCACCCAGGGCGATCACCATCCATCACCCTCACTTGCGAGCACTGCCACAGAAATCACAAACAAATGTTACATTAATTAACTTAACGCCCGTGAAAGGTGCAGAATGGAGCACGCTGCAGAGAGAAGGAGGCATTGTACGCATGCTGTCCCCCATGGAGCCTCTGTGGGAACACGCTGTGATGTTGGCCCAAAGGAGCCAGACTGTTCAACTGACACTATCTCAGAGGAGCCTTTGGAAACCACCCTTAAAGCCCATAGCAGCTCCTTCCAGTTCGAGGTGCATTAGCTGAATAGAAGGTTTTGGGATCCCCTGCTCCCCCTCTATCCCTGACTCCTTTCTGGTGCCTGCTAGCTCACGTGCCCATTAAAGCCACCTGCAGCAAGAGTTTGCAGAACAAAGCACACTCCCAAAGATTCACTGTGAGGTTCAACACACATTGACCAGACCAGAGGGCAATGCTTTGGAAGACACACACTGAATCTCAATAAACGGGGTCCCCTGACACATGCACAGGTCTTGCCCACTTGCACATCCCACAGCCCTGCTCCTTCTGCAGGCTCCCAGCAGGCCCACGTGGGGAAGAGAAAAGGGAACAACACTCTTCTTTTCAATGTGCAGTTTAAAGGAAGGCCATGAGAGGCAGTCAGAGGTGGAGAACACCAGCCCACCACCTGCCAAGCATGCAAAGACCAATTACAGCCTGAATAGCACTGCAAAGCACCAAGCTGGGACTTACACCAACGGTGGTAACTCAACTGCTGCCGCATCTGCGAACCTCCTTATAGCAACCCATTATCAGCAAATCAAACCCACCAACTCAGGCACAAACAGTCCAGTGAAACACACCCACAACAGAAACTTCACGTTTGATCATTAGCAGATTAATGAGGGCTGACATCTGACTTGGTGAAGCTCTCAAAAACCACCAGTCCCACATGTGTCACCCAACCAAAGCGACCACATTCCACCTGCCCGTCCTTACCAACCATGGGACTGCTGCAGGTTGTGCTGGGATAGATCCAAGTGCTGCTCTCACACCACAGCAGAGCTGCTCCATTACAAAGAGGACAGGATGAAAGTTATTAAGTGGTAAAGACAACGTACTGTATGCAACAGATCCACCTCTTGTCAGCAGACTGTGATGGTACCCCTGGTTTTTCTCTCCTTCAGCCTCACTGCAAGCTACGCAGAACAGAACACAGTCATATCAGAGACAGCACAAGTTTTCATATGGCTTCTTGCAGCCAAGGTGAAAACCTTCAGCTCAGAACAACCTCTGCCTCCACTTCTCCACCCTACACTGCAAGGTAAAGCACACAGCACTGCCCAGACTTAACAGCAATTTTGTGACCAAGGAGCAGAGAGCAAAGGACAAAAAATCAGGGAAGAGGGACAGAAGAGGACTGCAAAGAAAGAAAAATGACAGACAGACTGCAGAGCGCTTGCAAAAGCATCCAGGATATTTTCAGTGCGTTCCCTTGGCACCAGGAAATAAATTGCAGTTCTGACTGCGTTCAGAAAGTGGTTCACCTTCCCTGGCTGTGCTGCTGCTCCATCAGTTCCACCTGCTGAAGCGCTGCCTGTAAGTGAGGCAACCTCTCAGCTTGCTGGTGATGGACCCTGAGCCTCATACAGTCTTGTCAGCTGCCATCCCAAAAAAGCCCCATCGCACACCTGTAAGTGGGAACAGGGCCTGCGCCCTATGGCTGCTCTAACAAGGTGTCAGTGACTCACTGACAAGGGAAGAGAGGATGCTTAGGCAACAGAGTGACTCACCAGCAACGAAGTGTGATTCATTCACCTTCATCCTTCCTCAAAGGCTCTGTATGAAGCAGGATGGAGAACAGCAGGCCCAAGGAGAAGGGACAGTCAGTGCAGCAGCTAACATTTCAGGATCTCTCTCCAGAATTGCATAAGACACTCCTGCACGCTCTCCTCCCCAAGGCACTCCCAGCTCCAAACAGCTCTTCTAGCTAACGGGCACCGCTTTGCAGTTGCACATTCAGGGGGTCAAACAGCAGCCATTAACCAAAACAGGTGGTGGTGTGGTCCAATGGGGCATACAGGAAAGCTGGGTAGGGGCTTCTTTTCCAGGGAACATAAGGATGGAACAGAAGATAACGGTTTTAAAGTGGAACCAGGTTGGATGGGTTCCTGGACAGCCTGATCTAGAGGAAGGTGTCCCTGCTAGGGGCAGAGCAGAAGCAGGTTAAGGTCCCTTCCAACCCAAGCCATCCTACAATCACACTACTGTTACAAACTGTCACAGAGACAGATGGAAGCCCCAGCTAACCTCAGCATCACAACCACCCAGGAGGCAGTGCCAATGCACCAAGCCACTACAGCAAGCCAAGAAGCTAAAGAATATTATCTCTGAAGTGCTGGAGACAGAACCCATGGGGCCCTGCCATGCCATGTGGCACATCATTCGTTATGAAATTTCTCAGTGAAGAGAAACCAGATCCTGCATTTCCAACAAAAGCATTTAAAATTATATATATATATATATAAGTAAAGGAATGCCTTGTGCCAATGCTTAAAATGAACAGTACAAGTCATGAGGAAGCCATCGTACTTCACCCTGCACATAGCAGAGTTGTGTAAGTGCTACAGGAGAGAGAGTCAAAAAGCTTTTTGCTAATTTTAATCACCAAGTTTGCAAGTGAAAGGCGAGAGTACGAGGGGATGGAATTCAGATCAGTGCAATGCAGACCCAGATCGAAAACGAAAGGGCCCGACTCCCACTGTTCCCATGTCACATCACATTTGTCAGAACAAAAATTAGTGCTGAAATCTTGTTAGGAATAAAAATTTGGATGCAGTTCCTACCAAGTATGACAAACCTGTTAACTATTCAGGCACAGGAGACTCCAATCATTAGTGGCTGTTTATTTTCACCTCTCCGAGGGTCGGCAACACAGGGCAAAACAAGAACGAGAAACACTGAGATCCCTTCTTCTCATCATGCTGGTGGTGAAGGCTTCAAAAGACTGAGCTGGCTTTGATTAAAATCAGTGCCTTGTTAAAACAGGCGTCTGACAAGCAACCATTGCTGAGCACTGCTTTCCTTGTTCCCTTCGGTTCTTTTTGAACATTGATACTGCTTGAAGACCGGACTCAACTCCTGACATCCATCCGGAGGTTTGTGCAGGCTGGGAGCTACAACCACACAGCATCAGGAAGGATGGAAAAGGCCTCTAAGATCACCCAGTCCAACCATCCACCGACCACCAATAGCCCCTCACTAAACCACGTCCCTCACTCAGTACAACACCTTGAGCACCTCCAGGGATGGTGACTCCCCCACCAGGCAGCTTCTGGGTGGTGGACAACGGCAGAATTCTAGGGGGAACCTTCATGCAGGCTTCTACACACCTCAAGGTGATCTCAGCAACAAGGTACATGGTGAACATCGCAGCACAGCTCCTTGAAAACGTGCTCTGCAGTCAAGATTTACCAATCCTCTCCGTGGGGTGCTCTGGGTCAGACAAAATGAAAGGTTGGGAGCCTGGTCCTTCTGAGATATTGATCTGCATTTAGGTCAGAGCTCCCTACCCACTCTGGGCCACTCTTATTACCCACTCTTATTTTTCAACCTGCAAGCCTGATAGCTGTAACACAGAGTAATTGCATTTTCTTTATAACTACATCTGAGCAACAAGGAAGCAGCAAAGAGAGAGAAAGAGGACATGAAATTAGTTCAAGAATTAGAAACGACCTGCTTCTTATCAGCGTGTTCTCAAGCGAGCTTAAAAATGAAAGGTCCTTCAAGCTTTCAGACAACCTCATCTTTCTTTGCTTTCCAAATAAAGCGCTGCACCTGTACTTCATGGAAAGGAGGAGAAGAAAACCAAGGTGTTTGGCATGAAAATGAATTGCTCACCACAGTAACAGCCCTTCAGGTAGCTACTTCCTCCAGCGGAAGGAATGACATAATAAGCATCTATTGCCAACTGATTATTAAGCATTTAATACCTGGCAGCACCCAGTTTAATATTTTCCCCCCAATTTCTCCAACCACCTTTTGACATTTAGTGATCCTCCATCAACAGGTGATATCCC
Organism: Alectoris magna; assembly: GCA_030625065.1. Taxonomy (NCBI): domain Eukaryota; kingdom Metazoa; phylum Chordata; class Aves; order Galliformes; family Phasianidae; genus Alectoris; species Alectoris magna. Next base: position 3,465,014 of record CM060583.1, on the reverse strand, counting down.
ATCATCAGGTGACTCCAAACTCCCCAGCCCTCAAATCAAACTGTGTCTGCTTGTGAGTGCCACGGAGGAAGAAGTGCTTTGCCTGAGCCTCAGGAATACAATTCTCAATACAGAAGAGATACTGCAAATCCACTCTCCGTGTGTATTCAGGTTCCCATGGCACAGATTCTATTGCAGGCAGACTAAGTTGGCTACGGAGAGAGCTCAGTGGGAAATGGAAAGCAATACTTGTTCAAATGCCCCTTTGGGAAAAGAGATTTTCTCCTTTGTTTTGGCTGCTGGTGAGCCAGCAGGGATTGTTTTGGGGAAAAATAGGTAATTTGACAAGCAAGGAGTAATTCTGGGTTAAGGAGGTTATAGGGAAGATGACGGCAGCAATACTGCTGGACAAAACACTGCTGTCTCTTCTCTTCTGGATGTTTGAAATTAATTTTAGGCTGGTTAAAGGTAACCTGATTATGTATTATTTATTGCTTCGTCATACACCTCCTTGAGGACATGCATCACTTAACACGAGGGGCCCCAACAGGCCTATTAAAATAAACACGCACATTCTACCTGCAACTATTATCCACAAACTTTGAGAGATATAGGCAGCAGTTAATGAGCAGAGACTGCTAATTGATGTTAGAATTCAAAGGTGAGACACTTCATTATAATAAAAGAGAAGGTGCCCTTCTACCTTCCAATCACACAGCCCAGAAAGTGCCTATGGCAGATGCGTTGTGACAACACAAGAGGGAGATGATCAGAGATAAGTCAAGGTATCACTTTCCCTCAGCAGATGAGACTCATCCTGGCGAGGCTCTGCAAAACAGACACTGCCTTTCTAGGTAAGGCTCTAAAATCTTAATAGTTTGGGTTTTCACCTACAGTCCAGGTGAGCAAACGTTGCTTCCCATAGTGTGTACGCAGCAATGCTCCGGTCCTTAACAAAGCCCAGTTGTGAGAGCACGCTTCAGAGATATAAGAAACTGCCTTTTGCTTCAAACATGCATTTAATAGGATTACTTATGCCGTTCATTACGAAACTGAATGGAAAGATCTGCAGCTGGACATCTCCTTTCAGACCAGATACAGTGAAGCTCTCATTACTGGTCATGAGCTGAGCTAGGTGAGCAAGGAAAGGACCTAAATACATACTGTTTGTGAATGCAGTGGGTCAGGAGAATGCACACGGTCCATTATCACATCTAAGCCGATGAGCAGGAACACATTAAGCCATTTCAACTCGGAACCATCTGTCCATATTCCTTTCTTCTCCCATGAGGAGAAAGTCACACCAACAAGACTGCAGCTGAAAGGCTCCAAACGCTCTCCAGTGTCTTACAGAACAGGATTATGCTTCAAGATAACCTTGAAAACTGGGAAAATCTGAAATAACCAGGATGCAATCCAACTGGAACACAAAGTATTTCACCCAGAGGGAAGAACAACAAAGCCTAAGGAATAAACGGTTAGACAGCACTTTGCAAAGAATGATGCCAAGGCTACAGCAAATAACAAATTCAGCTCAAGTCGACGCTGTAATGTTGCAAAAGGAACAAACCTCACCTCACGATGGGTAACTGGTGTGTGCTGCAAGTGGGACACGGAAGGGCTCTCACACTCCACCCTGGTGGAGGCTCAGCTTGAACAGAATCCATGTCAAGAAACACATGGCTCACGTGGAGAGTTTGGAGGGAAGCAAAGAGCAGGAGAGCAGGGTCTTAAAACTAAAGCACGGAGGCAGAATGGCTCTACTGAGTTCCCAGCATCTGGTATCTAAGGCTTAAGAAGGGAAAAACTACATGTTCCTTTCCATCCTGTGATCGCTCATTAAGGTGAATGGGAGTTGCAGGTGAGCAGGAAGCCTTGTGAAGGTGCCCTCTTGGAGATGCACCAAAGCGACGCTGAAGAAAGGAAGTGCTACACCGAATGCTTTCTGATCCACGCAAACCCCCGAAGCTATCTTAGTGACAGAGCACATCACAGCACAATTTTGGATGTACACAGAAGTCAGGAAATTAAAAGGGCTGGTTCCCACAGCAACCAGGATGCAGCCTGCCAAGAGAGAAGGAACGTTCCAGCCTAGTCAGAAAGTGCTGATTTTAACACCTACATGGGGCAGCTTCCACTTCCAGGTGCCTGAAGAGGGCCTCAATGAGGGCAATGCAAGTTCTCCACTCTCGCCTGCAGGGAAAAGCTTGATCCTTCGTTTCCTTCATCTTGAATTATCGGCTCCTGCTTGCAGAACGCAGCACAGATTTGAGTTTGGAAATCAAGATATGACACAGACAGACGATGGCTGATGTGAAGAGCATCACCCGGAATGCTGTGCTCACGGACCACGCTACACTGAAGAGCTCACTAACTGCTGCCTTCCTATCCTCCAGCTCCACGAAGAAATGGTACTGCTATGTAATCAGATAGTCAAATTAAAGCACTACGGTTAGAATTAAGCCTAACTTAGGTGTTCTTAACTGCGTGGCTCCATCAGAGCAAGGATATTCTGCGCACGTTTAAATTAGTATGGAAACAATCTCTGCCTTTAGAACTCTCTCACAAAACACCTTTATTTTCCAGCATTGACCTTTTTCCTCATTACTTCTATTGGGAGCTGCAAATACAGTGGCAGGGTGAAGCAGGTTGGGTTTTCTTTGGATAATAAAACATCACAAGAAGGGTGAATGATTTCACTAAGCCCCAAAAACCCTCCCAGTTTTTGCACACTGATGCCTCCAGCAAAGGCTAAGCGGTTTTCCTGAACTTACAAAGAAGAAATTCTCCCTGGAGAGATGAACAATCCTGAGGGCCGAAAGAGTATCTTTAATAATTATAAAGTTCCTCAAATGAAAAAATGCCCACCCCAACACACAGACCCAACCCTGACGATGCTGAAACCTGAAAGCTGATGCCCTGTGGGATGATGTAACATCTGCTGATCAAGAGAGGTAAGAGACCTCCCTCGTCCCAAAAGGCAGCAGAAATGAAAAAGTAATAATACCAGAAATGAGAACTTGGCAAAATTACAGAAAAGGAATTTCTGTAGCAGAAACCATTTTAAATGCAATCTCCTGAAGGCAAACAGAAAGCTGTCAAAGTTTAGCAGTAATCTGGATGAGTAACCAGCGAGACAGGCAACCAAGGTGGCAAGAAACTTCAGCAACGGCACGAGAAAGCATGTGATAAAGCAGTTTAGTTCTAAGTGGGAAATCCAACACAGCAAAGCCAGGTCTGAACCTGTCTAATCTCTTCAGAATTTCCAAGAGTGAATTAAAAACAAAGAAAATAAATGGGTTTTGCTGCCACGCAATTTAGAGCTACCCATCCCCTCTGAATAAATGAGGAAAAACCAAACACGGGAGGATAAGATAAGGAAGCCAGAAGTCTCTGGATAGTTCAAACATAAAAAGATGTCACCGAAAACACAGCTTTTAATTTTTAACTCCTTCTGCTCCTGGTGGCAAACGTCTGCAGGTGGGTTCGTGTCTGCAACAGGAATTACACACAGTACCCAATGATGAATGGCAGCAAGAAGACTGAACACCCTCAGCACTTCTGCAGGACGTGTCCTTTCCAAAGCAGAGGAGCTGCAATGTTTGTATTCAACGCTGTATATCCCACATCATCACCCAGCTGGCACAGAGGGATGCCATGGAAATACCTGGGCTGGATGCTGGATGTCAGCTCAAGCCAGCTGGAAGGGCCAACCCCCCCACATTGCATTCACTGTAGGGTTGCCACCAACACCTCTGTAACCTGGAGAAGCAGCAGGGCAGGCCAGCGATGCTCACTCCCAGTTGGCCGCCTTTTAATCACACGCTCAATAACTCTGCAGATGAGACAATTATTTCTGCATAATTAATGCCTGGAACGAGGCACAAACAACACATATACGGGCAGCATTAAAAACGAGCCTAAAGACAAGCTCATCGTATCCTTAAACACGTTCCCCAGTGAGTAAAAAGAAGGAGAAAACAAACAAGAATTCGTCCCAGCCCATCCACACAGTGAGAGGGTCGCTGCCTCCACAGCTCCTCTGCGCTCCTCAGCATCTTGAAGTCAGGGCCCAAAGAATGTTCCCTAAGCACAACAACTCCAGAGGATTTTCCCCCTTCTGGTTTTTATTCGCTGCTTTATTGGCTGTTTTTCCTAACTTTTTTTTTTTGTTAGTTTGTTTCCTTATCCTCCCTTTTAGTGTTCTGACAGATCCCAAGACACTGCCCTACTTTTAGGCCTCATTAAACTCAAAACTGTGCTCGGGGTCAATGGGAAGTTCATTAAACTCATGAAGGAGCACGGGATGATTAACAGTTTTACTGAGGTAATGTGAAATTTGTTCCATTTCTCACCAAAGACAGGCCAAGACCAAACCCCAGCCATCCAAACTTTGCAGCTGTCCTCACATCCAAAGAGCTGAAGAGAGATTGCAGATGCAAACAGGAATACTGGATCGCGCATCTGTGCTTTGCTTCTTAGGCCAGGACTCTTCCCCCAGGTTTGCTTTTATTGTCTAAGACTTAAATCTCAGTCTTCAACTCTGAAGGGACTTCAATCTGTTCGGTTCAAATCAAACGTTTCCAAGAGCTGCTGAACACAGCAAAGCAGATCTGGTCTACGTCAGCCCCAGAATAAGGATGTTAATAGCAAAGGTGTTTGAAGAAGCCCACAGGACACGATGTGACATTAATAGTGCTTTTGTTTTTCTCCTGTTCCAGCTTTTCAAATGAGCATTTCAAGCTGTAATAAACACGTCAAAGCTTTCACTATTTTTGTCTGTTTTGTCTTCAAGCTCCTTCAGGAATTTTGACATGCTTACCAGAAAGAAGTTGTAAAGTGCTTAACTAAGAGCTGAAGTTAATGCAAATTCTCAACTCTGGGTATTCTTGGGGTGGAAAAAGAGGAAGGGAAAGGAAGAACAAACCCAAATCACTGCTCCTGACGGAAGTGAGACTATGTAAGTGCAGTATCTGGGCATATGCAGCCTGTGCAACGCAGTGCTCACTTCCCAAACTGTGTACTCCAGGCCCCCCAACAACTGTTAACACAGCTTCCACGCAACTTACAGACACCACAGCCCGATGTAATTAACTCTTCTGGCATCTCTGCAGGAACTGAAGAGGCAAATGCCTCATCTGCGGCAACAGAAGGATTCGATAGCGGTGCCACAAGCGGAACCCACAGGTTTCTCCTCCCAGAGCTGTGGTTAAACTGCAATGCAGCCCTTCTTCCTCTGCCATCTCCACCAGGGGATCTCCTCAGCCGAGCAGCACTGCTGCTCTTCAAGGTTACGAACACCGTGGGGGACACAAGAAACTATTTCCACCTTCAAACATCCACTCACACACACCTCGAGCTCCCCTAAGCTAATGAGGCTCCTACAGGAGGCTGCATGTCATACAACCCACATTACAGAAGGGCTGGGACACCTGGAGAGCATCACACCAGAATGAGCATGAGAACAGCGCTGCAGTTACGCAAGCGGCTCACAAAGAAAAAAAGTAATTTGCTAAAGAGTAGAATTATGCAAGTAACCACACGGCATAAAGAGCCTGAAATATTCATTCACCCATTCAATATTTCATGGAACTCCCATCTTGCTCAGCAGTGGAGCAACGACAGAAGAAATGCTCAGTTTGGTCAGGTCCTGATGTGTATAAACTTAAGCAAACAGCGGCACTGACAGATTTGGACCGACTTTATGTTTTAATAAACACACAGCTTGGTTTTAACATTACTCCTGGATGTGTCTGGTGCCAGATCTGCACACAGAGATGATGCAGGTTGAGCGCTCTGCTTATGGGAAGGAGATCGCCAGCAAGAAGGCACAGGTAGAGAACTCCTAGGAGCATCACTTCACAAAAATGGAAGAAGAAAGATCAAATCTGCTGCAGACCCTTCACTGCACTGCTGAGAAAGGAGGGACATGGACGTGTGACCTTAAAAACGAAGACGAGTTCACACTGAAATGGATGCACAACTCACCAAACATGTTACCGATGTGGCCATTCTTAGTCAGAGGTCGCAGCTCGTTCTTGCCAAGCGCGTACTGCTTGTAGTTATCCCAAGCAAATTTCATCATCTGCAAAAAGAAAAACTGAATTATAGCACTGAGCTACAAGTTTTCGGAACTTCAGTTCTGGGAAGGGATGATATTTTCCCAGATGCTGGTAGAACTGGCAGCCGGCGGCTCGTTAATTATAACATCCTTAATCCACATGGAACACCGAATGAATGGGGCTGCATTCAGCACTGTGCTGAGCGGTCTCAAACTCAGCTCTCCTGGTGCATTTGTGAAGTACTGCAGTGTTAAACACACCAAGAGCCTGCCTTTTACCCTACGCCATGCAAAGCAAGCAGGAATTCTGTAAACGTGCCCCAGGTTCTGAATGACCAGTACCTACTGGAGGAGCACTGGTGTTTTGGAATGGTAATTAAAATGGGCTAAAAATGTAAGGCTGAACCTGATGTACACCGAAATACTGAGATGTTCAGTTCTGAGTTTTCGCATTTCTTTATGATATCGACAACAAAAGTCAACTGAAGTCTAAGCCCACCCACCCACCCCCTGCCCACCTGACAGCAGGGACTCGTACGGCTTTGGCAAAGAGGGACGCAATGTGTTCAACACTGAGCAAGCAGAAAAAGAAAATGGTCTTTAAGGACCGCAGAGCAGCTTCCCTTCTATTAACAGAGCACCTTCACAAGGAAGAAAGGGGAGATCCAGGGCATTTGGGCATCTCCCCATCAAAATTCAGCGGCGCTTTCTTACCAGAGGCCTGCAGATGGGCTGGGTGTTTTCTGAGGACCCCTTCCAACTCAAGCAATTCCTTCTGGGCTATATGAGCCATCCTGCCCACGCTGAGCACATGAACCTTCCCCGGAGGATTGCAAGGTTTGTGCGCGTTCCAACACACGCACCAGCACAGCTTTTCCTCTCCTCCTGCCCCTTTGGCTTCATCTCGTTGGAAAAAATTAAACCTCTCTTCAGCTAAGAGAGACCAGGATTTGTCAGCTCCTAAGGAGCGCTTCAAATAAAGCTCCCTTTCATAACACACAGCCCAGCTCTGAGCAAGTTCAGCCCCAGCATCTCAGTGACCCACCTATCCTTTGATTCAGATAGCAAAGGGAAGAGGGCAGCTTCAGAAAACCAACTACATTCTTCTCCAGCACCACTCAACGAAGTTAAAGAGTCTTCCAAAATCCTTCAGGCAAACAGGAAACGTGAGAGAAAACAACAGCTTAAAACAAACCTTGGAGTGATGCTGCCTAGCAGCTGTAAGAGCATCCACTGCTTTATTTCAGGACAAGACGACACAGGTTACTTCAGTCTGAGGTTCCTATTGTCATTTCAGCTCTTGCTTTTGTCCTTCTCTCTGGCTGCGCTTTCTACAAACCCAACACAGCCTCAGGCACAGCCCTCCCTCATCAGCACATGCACAGAATGCCCACCTCCAGGTTCCATAGCAGAATTCCACCCAGTTGCTCACATGAACTTGGGAAAACATGCACTGACGGATAAGACTCAGACCCCCACACTGCCAGGAGAAGGAATGGGGGACAAACCAAGTCTGCCCGGGCTCTGAGCACTCACTGAGGGTGAATCAGTCGCTCACATTCACCATCCTGAGGAAAAGAAGTAATGATGGGGGAAGGAAGAAACCCTCCATAAAATGCACTTGAATATACACCAACCATCTGCCTTGGAATGTTCAGTTCATTCCCTATGGATCTGGTTGTTTTGTTTTTTTTTTTCCAGTGGCAGCACTATTCCAAACGGGGAGTTTTCTTTCTTTACCATCATAACAGAACCGATCTGTAAGGAACTCACAGCTTTACCTTGCAGCTTTCTGCAGGACAGCTGGTTTGGTTTTTTTTTTCCTCCATAGAAGTGACTGACCGGGTTTACATGCAAAAAAAGGAAATAGGTGGGCAATCTTTTCGGGTCATTTCTCTTCTAAATGAGAGCCTAGGAAGGACTCACCCTTCCCGCACACGGACAGGATGTGGAAACGACTACTTGGCTGCACAGAACTCCTCACACTGTAATTCTGAGTCAGCATCATTTTAAGCCAAGTAGGAAATTTCAAGTTATTTCCTTCCCTCGCCAGTTCTAACCCCTCCATTTGAGAAGGTCAGAAGGCTCTTCCTCAAAGCACACAAGAAAACCAAGCTCCATTTTTCAGGATGGTACAAAAAGTCCCACTGTGAAACGGTTCCCTGGGCTGTGCTGGCTGTAGTGCCTTCAACCTTCCTGCCCTGTTCCGTCCCGCTCTGCTGATCAGGCACACAGAGATGGATGAGGCTGGATGTTCTGCCTACTCGTACTAAAGGGCTGTCAGTTTTCCTTTGCTCACTGCCTTTTAACCCCATGCACTGGAGGGGCAAAAATGCGCAACGAGACGCTTTCATTTTCCAGGATCCAGCTTTCACTTTGCTAGCAAAGCGATCCAGAAGCAGCAGTGGGAAAAGTTAAAAAGCACAAAAGCATCTGTGCCGTTCTGCTCCTTCTGCTTTCTGCGCTTGTCCTTCCATTCCAAATTCAGGAGTACATCTTCCAAACCACCAAAGAGATCCGTCACGTTTCTAGAAGCGGGGGACTTCATGTTTCTAAGCTGTATGGGGGACTGAGATGTACTTTGCAGGATTTTCTTCCTGCCAAGTCTCTAAGCACCAAGCTGAAACAGAAGGGGATGGAGCTGAGATGCTCAAGATGGAAAACTGCACGGTACATCCACATAAACAAGGCATATTTTATGCCATTCTAATCATGATAGATCACCACACATCAGCATTAACACGATGTCATTTTAGATGTGAAAAACGGCACCAGAACCACGAAAATCACAGAGACTGATCTGTAATTTTAGGTTCTGTTCTTACCATGCTGCCTGCCATCTCACAGGCAGCAGTCCCAGCTTTTAGCTGATTTATAGCAGATGCTTCCAGAATCGTCAGAGAATGGCTTGGGGGTGGAAGAGACCTCCAAAGATCAGCTTGTGCCAATCCCCAGCTCTAGGCAGACACCTTCCATTAGGTTGCCCATCCAACTTGAATACTTCCAGAGATGAGGCATCAGCAAGTCCCCCTGGGCTGCCTGCTCCAGCATCAGACCATCCTCACAGAGAGGAGTTTCTTCCCAACATCCAACCTAAACCCACCCTCTTTCAGCCCTTTTTCCCTTCCCTGCAGCTGCAGGAAGACCGGCTGTCACATCAGCTCCGAAAACAGGACCTGCTCTTTCCTATCTCCTCCCCATCTCCCTGCCAGCTGCCCCACAGCCCTGTTCAAACCCAGATCTTCTCTCCTGCTATATGATGTTGAATAGTTTCCCCAACTGGGTTAAAAAGATAATTTGACAGATGACAACAGACAGATTCATAGAATCCTCAGAGTGGGAAGGGACCTTTAACAGCCATCTAGTTCAACTGCCTTGCCATGAGCAGGGACATCCACAGCCCCATTAGGCTGCTCAGAGCACATCCATCCTAGCCTTGAAAGTCTCCAGGGACCACTTTTATCTGCTGCTTTTTCAGTATTACTTCAGAGTTTAAAATACCCATACAAAAACCACATCAGAACGTTAGAAGGCAGCTAGAATTTATCTGCAAATCCGCAACAAAGCTGAGCTACCTCTCAGGCAGCTGCTTTTGCCATCATTCTACCCAGCTTTTCCTTAAACACGAGGTAAAACCTCACGTTTCCATACCCAGAGCCCCAGCCTGAGCACACAACTGCAGCCAGGCGCTCCAGCTCCTCCTAACAGCTTCCACAACACAACTCAAACCCTTCTCCACTGAGGGATGTTTATCTGCCCATGGTTTTATGTTAGATGGTAAACAGATACTCTGCGTTATTTGCTTTAGTCAGGACAAAAGCAAGGCCAACAGGCTGCTCTACACTGGAGGAAAGGGAGAACAGCACGGAGTGGCCCAGTGCTGTTACTGTCAGCAACAGGGACAGAAATAGAACTCAAGAGTCTCTTCCTGACGCACAGCCCCTGCTAGGAAAGCTGAATGGGAGAGAGAACAGAAAAACAGAATCAAACTAGCTCCTAATTAAACTCTTAACGCAACTAGATTTAACCATGTCAAGAGGGGAAAAAAAAAACCCCAACCATTTGATGGGACTATCTCAGGCATTAAGACTCAGCTGGATCCAGCTGCATCTAAATCTGGAAGCATCTCAGCAAGAGCAGCTGATTCTGCAGTTACTGTTCCTTAACGAGATGCTGGGCTGTAAAAGGATGACAGTGGGTTTGAAAACAAATTTGCAAGCCTGGACCAAAGCACAGGGCAGTGTACAGAGAGGAGAAAAGCTGTAGTCCCACCTTCTTCACTTCATAGAATCAAAACTTATGAGAAAGTCTATCAGAAATGAAAGTTACTTGTGCTCTTGGCCCCTCCAATACCACCAGCTTATTTTCTTCAAGCTTCTACGATGGATCAATCATGCGATATTTCACAATGCAATCAAAGCTGATGCTGTAGTAACAAAGGCAAACTCTGTTTACGAGGGTGGATAGTGACAGGACAAGGGGGAATGGATTTAAACTGAGACAGGGGAGGTTTAGGTTGGATCTTAGGAGGAAGTTTTTCACCCAGAGGGTGGTGACGCACTGGAACAGGTTGCCCAAGGAGGCTGTGGATGCCCCAGCCCTGCAGGCATTCAAGGCCAGGCTGGATGTGGCTCTGGGCAGCCTGGTCTGGTGGCTGGCAACCCTGCACACAGCAGGGGGTTGGAACTGGGTGAGCATTGTGGGCCTTTTGTACCCAGGCTGTTCTATGATCCTATGAATAACAGCAGTGATAAAGATTCCTCTGCCCCTATGCTTAGGCTGCTACTCAGGCACTTGCTGTCACGATGTTCAGAGAACTTGCATGAGATTGCACTCTGTGATGTACAAGTTGCACCCAGAGGAACCAACTCTCTTAATTGTGCGCATCTGGAGCACTACAAAATGCTTTCAGAGGCAGAAGATAGCAGAACGCATAGAAGCAACAGCAGAAAGCAGGACATCCATTACCAAGAGGGTATTTTAACTTGTGGGAACATACCTACGAGCCACACCACGCTGTGTGATGCCTCCCTGTGATGCTAGCCTCAGGAATTACTGCGTGTGCTGCTGTTTCCAAGAGGAAAGGTGCCACGTACCCACATGAACACATACAGACTTTCATGCACAAAGAGCAAGCAAATGTTTTGCCCAGCACTACTGCAACGTCAGAAACCATTACCCTTACAGGCTAATGTGATGCTTCACCTCACAGGCTTATTTTGCTCACAGTCACATATCAGGAGACGTCTGTCAAACACGCAGCGATTATTTCCAGGGCTGCTGCTGGGGTGGATGTACAAAGGCAGACAGCTAGAACCCAAAAGTGAGCAACGTGCTTTGTGTGATGCTGTTACTCGGGTTCCTTTTTTAACTCCAGGTTGGACAGTTTGGTAATGGTTTTTCTTAGTGCCTACTACTTCATTCCAGCATGCTTTGAGGAATACCTGAGCAATGAGTGAGGCAGTAATTGTACTTCTACAAATGTCACCTTGAAGTTCCCCTCTGGAGTTCTGTGCCTGCAGTACAAGTCATGCAGGAACCCCCCCCAGCTCTGTGCTGTACCCGCAGGCTGCCTTAAGGCTTCCTACATCTCAAGTTCATCCCTTCACACGCACACAGTCTTCCTAAATCCCAGTTACACACACAGACTACAAATTCTCTTCAGAAGTGACCAACATTCCAGATGGATTATATACAACGAGCAGCTGAACCAAGCCAGAATCCATCTGCTCCTCACCAAGTACCCCCACATTCACGGGCAAGGTGGGTGGAACCACAAACACTGAGCAAGATTGCTTTCCCAGACATGCATTACGACAAGGCAAGCCATTTTCACGTTCCCTAAAGACACCATCTGAAAGAGATTCTCATTTCTGGAGAGCCAGAGCCCAAGGGGATGCTCTAAAAGATGCTGCTGCCATCACTAATCAAAAATGAGCAGATTGTAAGGAAAAAAAAGTGGCAGGGACCCCTTTTTTTTTTTCTTCTTTCTTTCTAGAAGGAAAATAATAAAGCAAACAGGAAAAAAAACCCCACAGCTCTAGAAGGTATCGGGCCTGCCTGTCGGACAGCCTGGGGAACAGATGTCAAACAGATGAATTACTAAAAGAAACAGAAGATACAAGGCTTTGTACTCCTGAGCTTTGGATGTGCGACCACAACTGGCGTGCTTTGTTGGTATGGAATATAATTGCCACCAGGATGACTGAACAGGGGCCAGAATCTGCGCATAAATCTGCCCCTGAGCCATACTGAAGTCAGCCAATAAAGCCTTCCTTGCCCACAGCAAAAATATCCATATAGTCACTATGAAGCACGGTTATGAAAATTACAGTGCACCAGAAGGCTCTGAAATCAGCAGCCCAGAGCTCCCGTGCAGCTGAAGCCAACATTTCCAAAGCGTTTTCATACGTAAAAAGTGAAGTCCACCCTCACAATTAAGCACATCCTCTCCCAGGAAGAGGAGATTCTCAGCCTGGGACACAACAAAATGCTTTTGAACAGGAGAAAGACAGAAGTCGGCACAGGGAGCCAGGCGATAAACAGAACTGATTTACACCACAGCTTGAGGTGCGGTCTCAGCCAATGACAGTCTGAAATAACTGAACCTCTCACAGCCTTTCCTCAGGAAACGCAAATCACAGCTTCGAATGCAGCTTTGATCCATGCTATAAGAAAGGAGTCCTTCTACATTGGGGGGGAAAAAAAAGGTTAGCACAGTCACAGGTTCACTCAATGGCTCAGCACTTCCTTCTTTCCATTTCAGGACCAAGTATTCAATCTGCTCTCCCAACACTATTTGCTGTGCAAACTGTGGAATTGCTTGACAGATGAATGACTCGGGAGCCCAAAAAGCACAGTCATAAGCAGATGAGAGAGCTGAAGGAGGAAAGAAACAAACCAAAGGGAAAATACAAGCAAGAGGTACCCTGCATCACTGCACCCAATGTTCTGCATTGGGAGAACTGACACGGGGAGCAGAAGAAGCGTGTTTGAAAACTGTCTTCGTCTCAGCCCAACCACTGAAACAGGAGAACAGGGGGAAGCGCAGAGCTGCTGGCACACCTGGTGCTTTGTCTCACTATGGGATGGCTTAGCAGGAGAGACTGCGAGGAGGAGTTGAGTTTCATCATCTCTTGCTTGATCACCTGCTGTCCATCTGTCTTTGCAGAGCTTGCTCAGAGGGACAGATTGAAGCGCTGCTGTCCTCTTCCCCTTTCAAGAGCTACTTGTGATCTGAACTTCTGAAGAGAGGAATAGAGCAATCCTTAAGCATTAAGTAGTCAGCAGAGATTACTTCAATGATTTATCAAAGGTAATAGCTAATAAAACGTACAAGAAACTCAGTTGCAGCCTTCCTATAGCCTCTTGTATGAAAGTACTTGAAGAAATTCTTGAACCACGGTAGCAAGTTTATTAGCCAGAAGCTGATAAACTCTTTCAAGAGACCCTCAGTCAACAATAAATCACACAAATGAGCTTGCAAGGACTGGATCTTTAATAGAAACGGAGCTGGTGGAGTGGATGTTCGAATGCTGCTGGCAGGATGAAGAGGAATCACTTTCACATAGCCTCCCATCACAAGAGGGACCAGGACTTCTTCTATTCCACTACTTGGTCCCAGCACCACTCCAACACCGTCTCAGACAGCTGCCACATGAGAATCATTAATTCAGCAGGCGATGGCTTCCCTGGCTGTTGGAGGGCTCACAACACTCAGAACAAATGTCTGATAGATAAGATAATCAAACCCAATTATGACGTTTCAGGACTGAGGAACCTCATCAATTATTCTTTGCAGCTTTCCTCTTACATCAGCCCGCACATTAACAAGCAAAAAGAAAAACACAACAGCTGAAGGAGCATCTGACAGCAACACATTGCCCTCTTTTACGTTCTTCAGTGGTGAAGAAGGGAACGCTGCTCAAGACTGTCAGAACCACACAACGGGAAGGCAGCAAACCAACAGCAAATCGCTCTCCACCAAAATCCAAGTCCTGAACACGTTTCTACTTTTGTCAATTACCTCTAGTGACAAACTGTCAAGATATTTGCATTTAGAAGACTGATTTACCTTAGTATGTGCCTGCTAATCTGCAGTGATGCAGAATAACTGCGTGCATGGGCTCTGACAGCCTTCTCTCCCCTGGGATCTGATTATCAAAAGCAAACACATCTTTAGAGCAGCGTTAAAAGAGGCCAGCAGGCAGCAAGGGGAGGCAAAGGCAGGTGGAGACGAAAAGAAAAGCCAGGATGAAAGGAATTGCTGCGTAAAACAAATGGGTTTCAGTATGACCAGTCCTGGAGGACACGAAGGCATGTGTCAAACCTTAGAGCGCTACTCCAGAGGAGGAGTAGAAAAACTGTCTGATTTTGGCATATCCCCCCTATTCAAAAGGGACAAAGGACACTGTCAGGTTAAAGTATGAGGTGCGCTCTGACATCAGGCAAAGAAACTTTCCTTTTGTACCTGAGGAGTAAAAGAACCACTGAACCTACTTCACCAGTCACGGTTTTTTCCTCCATCTTCGTGACTAGAAGAAAGCCAGCTTGTTCCACTTCATCCACGGACACTTTCTGCTCCAGCTGCTTGCAGTGGTTGCTCTTAAGCACTAGATGGTATTAACAGGGTTGGTATAAAAATACTTTACAGTAATGCCGCTCTCTCTCCCCACTGCTTCCTCACCTATGAGACGCACAAGAGCACGACTGCAGGAAGCAGCTTGTTCTGCTTCATCCATCATCAGCAAAACTGTCAGCTCAGCTCCAACAGCAAAACCTTTATTACTTGTTATGATGCGAAAGGCAGAAACCACACAGTATGATTTTCCCAGATCTGAGGCCGAGTTTGCAGCAGCAGCAGTTGGAGGGGAAATCATTCTGACTTTTCACTGAAGCAATTTGATCTGAAAATTGTTGAGAGTGAATAAATATGGAATCCCACTGTGGCGTTTTTGCAGTCACTTTCTGACTACAAACAGCCTGTTGTTGTTGTTACCTTTTGAATACCAGTTATTAGCTGGTTTTTGGCATGTGCTATTAACACGTATGACGTACTATTCCCTCCGAAGCCACGCACGACTGATTACAGAACTAATACATTTTCAGACATCAGTTTAAGAGGTGAATAATCAAAGACCCCTTTAAAATTTCCCAACCTCCAACGTGGGGAGATGGTTATTTGCTTCTATTGAAGTCTTCTGCGAGAAGTCTCAGTGCCCACCGCACTCAGCTGCCCACAATAACACACAGCTGCACCTCCCAGGCAATCTTCCAGCTGACCGACGACCTTTTACAGAGCAGTCTATGCAATACAGGTGCTTTCGTTTTCCTCTTCAGGAAAACAACTGCTTATCGATGCCAGACTTGTCTTTAACAAGACAAATTGAAGCTAAGAAGCCTACCACTCTAAGTTACCCTCCAGTGCAAATGAGAACACTTGCACGCACATGTCAGCTCAGCTAATTGCAGTACTTTCTCCTAACAGGCTTCAACACCTCATTTAAACTTACTAATCTACTTCCTCTCCATTCTGTACCACCATTAAAACACAGCACTCAAAGCACAAAGAGGATACATACCCCCTATTCAGACTCAATCTGCAGACAGCTCTGCTGCTCCTACTGCTGCCAGAGCCCTCCCAGACAGCAGCCAAGCAGAAGATGCTGAAGAGGTGAATTTTACACTCCAGACAACATTATATTTTAAGCAGAGTAAAATCTAGCAGTAACACATTAGTTGGCAGTTTACACATAGCCTCAACACTACAACCACATCCTCTTCTTTGGTAGAGCACCAAGAAGTTTAGACGTGGGGTGGTGAGGAGGACGTTCTTGAATCACACCATTATCCAGGTTGGAAAAGACCCTTAAGATCACCGAGTCCAACCACCACCCAATGCTACCCAGTCTGTTAAGCCACATCCCCGAACACCACGGCCACACATCTCTTGGGTGGACTCCAGCACCTCTTTGGGAAGCTTCTTCCAACACCCAAGCTCCCATTCTGCAAAGAAATCCTCCCTGATACCCAAAGCAAACCTCCCCTGGTGCAACCTCAGGCTGTTTGCTTGGGTCCTGCCAAACGAGAAGAGGGACCAAACCCCTCCCTGCTACAGTACCAATGAACTCCCAGGACTTCTCCTTGCATCACAGCTTTGTGCCTGTCCATGACTTTGATTTATAACAACGTGTTCTGGAGACAGTAACCCAACGTGTAGGTTTTTTTTTTTGCTATAAATTACCCTGCCCCTCCAACACACAACTGCTCTTCCAGCAATTTGGACACATTTCCTGCAGATTTCCTGTGCCTAAAGCTACATCATCACATTTCATTTCCTCCTGAAGAAATACCACCAGAATACCTTTAATCACTGAGTTTTTAATCTTAATCACGCGTGTGCGTGGCCACACTCTTCAGTTCAATGGACTAGAATAACCTGATGGAAGTTTTCAGTAGCCTTATGTCACTACGCCTGTTCATCTCAAGCCAGAATGGGAGTGCTGGAATTGGATATCGGTAAGGAATCTACAGAGGAAAGAGAAATAAAAACAAGCATGCATTATCACTTCCTTTCTCCCCCCCTCCCCACCCCGTGGTGAAAAAACGGAATCTATAGTTCTTGGTTAACTGGGTCACGGATTGCAGTGCAATGTCTGTAAGGCTGCCAGGCTTTTACGCACCAAATGTGGGCACAGGGCCAAGCTCTCCCCTCCATCACACCCACGTCACCCTGCTGACGATGGTACCAGCCTTGTTGGGGTCTGAACCAGCGCAGGCTCAGGACTGCAAGCAGCGCCCTGAGGACAACTCCACCTGTATCTTACTGAATCACAATGTCTGAGGTTAGAGGGAACCTTAAAGATCATCTCATTCCAACCCCTGCCGTGGGCTGGGTGCACCCCACCAGCTCAGGCTGCCCGGGATCCCATCCAACATGGTCTTGAGTGCCCCCAGGGATGAGGCACCCACAGCTCCGGGCAGCAGTGCCAGTGCCTCACCGGCCTCTGAGTAAGGAATTTCTTCCTAACATCTAACCAAATCTCCCCTCTTTCAGTTTAAAGCCATTCTCACTTGTCCTGTCACTATCAGACCGTGTAAGTCAGTCTCCCTCCTGCTTGTACTCCTTCCAGTACCGAAGAGGCCACAGCAAGGTCTCCCTACAGCCTCCACTTCTCCAAGCTAAACAAGCCCAACTCCTTCAGCATTCCTTCATAGGAGGTGCTCCAGCCCTCTGATCATCTTCCTGGCATCCTCTGGACCCGCTCCAACAGCTCCATATCCCTCCTGTGCTGGGGGCCCAGGAACGGGCGCAGTACTGCAGATGGGGCCTCACGAGGGCAGAGCAGAAGGTAAATCCCCCCCTGCCCATTGCCACCCCTCTGCTGATGCAGCCCGGCATACTGTCAGCCTTCCGGGCTGCGAGCACACACTGCTGGCTCACGTCCAGCTTACCCCCACCAGAACCCCCAGGGCTGCTTTCAAGGAGCTCATCTCCCAGCAAAGCCTTCTCTCTGTGACCACGAAGGCACATCCATCTGTACATCCCCGCAGCCGGGCACAGTTCCATCATCTCCCACCAGCTTTCACGTTTTCAAACACCACATCTCGGGTGGGAACCTCTTCAACAACCACACCAACATGTTTCATTTTTTCTCCTGAATAACACTAAAGCTGAAATCTCTCCCTTTCGCCTGAATTCAGTGCTTTCCAGCCCCACGCTGTTACACTACCCTAAGAGCAAGAGGTGTGCGTGTGTACACAAACATCACACCTGCCAACGTGTCACGGGAGGGAGCAGCCCACGGGCAGAGATGCTCTCCCTCCCCTAACTCATCATCCTCCCTGGATGGAGAAAGGAGAGGTGACGGGGCCTGGTTTGGGAACTCAAGGAAATGAGAGACGTGAGGAGTGTGGGCTGACAAGGGGTGATTAGGACAGGGCTGTGAGGGGATGGACGGAGTGACAGAGCGGGGCAGGGCTGTGAGTGGGACAACGCAGCTGTGAGGTGAGGAGGAAGCCTGACCGAGGAGGAGGAGGGGGAGCAAGGTTGTGAGGGTGCCCATGGCAGGGGGATGAGGGGAAGGAGCCAGCACAGAGGGCACGAGGCTATGAGGTGAGGGCAGGGCTGGGGCACGAGGCTGGAGGAGAGCGGTTCGTGCAGTCCTCACCTCTTTGATCTTCATCTTTCGGGCTCGGGTGTCGGGGTCCTGGTCGGGCCGCCCGCCCCGCACCGGGTGCCGAAGGCTTTGGCGGAACCGCTCATAGTCGAAGTGGAACGGAGCTCTCGACTCGCGGGGAGCCCCGGTGCCGACCTCGGCCGTGCGTTCGCCGTCGGGTCCCTGCGGGCGGGATGCCGGGGCCGTGTGTGCCGCTGGGGCGGCGTTGCGGGCGCGGAGCTTCTCCCGAAGGCGGCGCGGGGCGGCGGGGCTGGCGTGGCGGGGCTCGGCGGCGGCGGGCGGGCTGCGGGGCAGCTCGGTGTCCCGCGTGGACGACGATGATGATGAGGAGGATGAAGAGGTGGCCCGACGGGGCAGAAAGAGGCGTTTGAAACGAGAAGAGTCAGGCAGGAGGAAAAGGGCC
Organism: Alectoris magna; assembly: GCA_030625065.1. Taxonomy (NCBI): domain Eukaryota; kingdom Metazoa; phylum Chordata; class Aves; order Galliformes; family Phasianidae; genus Alectoris; species Alectoris magna. Next base: position 3,446,392 of record CM060583.1, on the reverse strand, counting down.
CCGAAACACAGCGTGAGCAGGCCCGAGAGGAAGAGCAGGAAAAGGAACTTCTGCGGCAGCCGCAGCCCCAACGTCGCCGGCCAGCCCGGCATCCCCGGCAGCTTCCGCGGCAGCACCATGGGGCGGCGGATCGCGGCCGACGGGTGGGACCCTCCGCCGCCTCCGCCACCACCACCGCAGCGAAGGGCTCAGGGACGCGGCGCCGCGGACGCCTTCACGGGGCCGCACGTGGGTGGGCGCGGAGCGCGATGCGCCGCGGGGCTCCGCCGCTGCCCTGAGGTCCTGCGGGCGGGCGGGCGCTGCGGGGCGGGGCGGCGGCGCTGCCCGAGAGGTTCGCGGGGCGGCGGCTCAGGGTCCCCCCGCCCGGCATGAAGGCGGCGGGGAGCGCATCCCGGGGCGGGCGCCGGACGGCGGCTTCCAGGTTCGGCTCACGGAGAGGTGCCGGGCAGGCGCGATCCCGTCCCTTTAGGCGGTGGGTTCATGCTGCGGCATTTCTGCGGGGAGGAGAGGGGGAAGAGCGTAAGAGCGCGTTATTTCCACGGAGGAGCTGCAGCCCCCCCGGCTGTTCCCCCACCCTCCAGCCGCACCGGTTCGCTTTCGCCCTCTCCCTCCGGGCTTCCCATCAACCGTCGGATCGCTCCGCTCCGGCGGCCCGGGTGGGATCTCCGGGCCGGAGGTGAGGCATTTTGTTTTGGTTAAATAGATCCCAGCGCATCATCGCTCTCTCAAATCTCTGCTCGCTGTTACTCACATCCCCTCGCTCCCTCCTCGGGTCTACGGGAAAAGCTTAACTTTCAGACCACGAAAGCAAGCAGGAACGATCCCAAAACGCGTTTTAAAGCCTCGCATCGCAGTGTTTTCCCCGGGGCACCCCGCTCCCTGCCCCGCTTACTCACCCCTCCGACAGATCCGAGTGACAGCGAGCGCAGCCCCGCTGCTGTCAGCGCCGACGGGCGCCGTTACATCAGGAGGAGGCACAGGGCAGCGCCTGCCCGCAGCTCACAGGGGGAGCCCCGCTCTCCCGCCCACCCATCGCTCAAGAACGATCTAACCGCATCGAGCCGCTCGGGGGGACTTTTCTCGCCCCGTCCCTGCCGACGAGCTCCACCGTGCTGAGCCACGCAACCCGCACAGCGCCGCACGCCTCCACCGCCGCTCACTGCGACAGCTCCCGCAGCCCCGCCCCTCCTCCCGCCCGCGCCCTCGGTCACCGCGCCAGCCCAACGGCCATTCGGGAGGCGGCCAATCAGCAGCCCGGATCCTGCCCGCCGTGACGTTAGCCCCGCCTACCGTCTCGCCCCGCCCTCGCCTGCTATTGGTTAACGGGTGGAGCTCGGCCTCGCCCATTGGTTCTTCTGAACGTCAGGAAAGCCGGGAGGGCCGCCCGCTTGTTTACCACAGTTGCTGGGCTCGAGGAGGCGGCGGGCGTGCGGTTGTCCTTTTCAGCTTTTTGCCGGCCGCGCGTCGGCTGCGAGCGGCGGAGGGCTCTGAGGTACCTCGGGCTGAGGCAACACGTGTGAGGAAGCGGGCTCGATGCCTGAGGGGCTCACGACCCTTACAGCCTGTCCTGGTCGAGGCACCCCTGGAAGGAGCCTTGTCTCCGTGGGCTGACAGCCACTCCTCCCTTTCTATAGACAGCATTGCCTTTCCTCATTTCCATAAACCCCAAATCAACTCCTGCCGTGGAGCACACCTGAGTCCCAAATCCTTAAATCGTGCACTATGCTCAACTGCACAAACTGCACTGCACAAACAGCAACTCAGTCTCCTGCTCACCTCGTGAGTTACCACTCTACCTGAGGCGGAGGTAGCAGGCTGAAGTGTTTCTGCTCATAAATGCTTATAAAAAGTACACATCTGACACAGGATGAGCAGTGAGAGTGAAAAAAGGCCCCCACCTAAACCCAAAGCCCTCCTGAGGATGCTGAGGAGCAGCACTGGGGGGTGGAGGGGGAAGAGCGATAGGATGAAGGGGAACAGTTTTAAACTAAAAGGAGGAAAGCTTAGGTTGGATGTTGGGAGGAAATTCTTGCTATTCCTTGCTGCCCAGAGAAATGTGGGTGTCCTGTCCCCCCCCCCACCTCCCCCCAAGGTGCTCAAGGTCAGGTCGGATGGGTCTCAGGTTCCCTCCAGCCCAACCATTCTGTGCTACAGAGCAGCAGCAGGAGGGCAGCTCCCAGGAAAGGGTAAACCACAGCCACGGAAGTATTGATGTGACTAAACTTAGAAAAGCTAAAAGAGAACATTTTGTAGGCTGCAGAGGAGCTGTGAGGAAAGAAATCATCTGCTGTTTGCATCTTCCTGCGTTCAGGGAAACAGGAGCACGTTCCTTCCTCATGAATAACTAAAACCACAGGAGAAAAAGAAGTGCTTTGATTTCTGGGTCTAGCAGGGGCCCACGTTTTAAACTGTTCAACCAATAATTGGTTCTGCTGACATTTCTTATTCAAAGTGCTGACAGTGCTATGAAGTAGGCAGGCAGAGCAGCTCTAGGAGCAGGATTGTGGAGAGGCTGTTGACCCAAGGCCTGCAACCATACAGCTTTACCAGCCTCCTTACACCCACACGACTGCTGCAGGTCTTCATCCAGTCAAAATACAAATAATAAGTAGCTCTCGTGTTTTTAGATCTCTGGTGGCTGCCCCGTGAACCTTGGACTCGTATTCCCTCAGAGGCAAAGCTGCACCTTGATGATTTGGTTTTGAATTCGCGCCATCTCCTGTGGTTTACAGGCAGGACCAGTTCAGCCTGAGTAAGGAGCACATACAGGCCACTTTCTCTGCTTGCTGTTCTGTCTGGAGCAGCTGCTTGAGGAGTGCTCAGTGCACTGCTCTTGTTTCCCTGCCCCATAGCTGCACTGGGGGGGAGAGGGGTACACGTGGCTGCTCTGTTGGACAGGTTGCATGGGAACCACGCTGAGTGCAGCAGACACTCCAAAGGCTTCTTGGAGACCAGGGGAGCTCTTTGCAAAGGATATTTTGGTTTTGCTTCACTGTACACCTTCATAATGCAGTTCAGAAGATGGGAGGAAACCTGAAAGCCACCTGCCAGCTCTGTTATTTTCAGCACCGGTTCAGTTGGGAAGGCTTTTATAGCCTCCTGCCTTTATCAGGGACCTATTTATCAGTACTCCTCTAAGGAGCATTGCTCCATGAGCTTCCATCATTCCTTCTCTGATCTCTTTAACACTCAGCTTCAGCCTCACACTGAAAGAGGGAAAAAACAAACAAACAAGCGTTCACCTCCACATCTCCTCCCTGGGGAGGCCGCAAGCAGCAGGCTGCATCAAAACAAACAGAACAACAACAACAGCATGCCCACTATTGTGGTGGTCCCTTGATCTTCTCAGTGATGGCCTCAGGACTGTAAAGGTCAGACAGCACTGCCTGCTAAGAGGATCTGGCAGCATCAGGGAGGGTAAGAAAATACGCAGCTGAGAAGAAATCGAAGGGATAATAAAACAGTTCTGAACAAACCAAGGGGGTGCGCTGAGCTCCTCTTTTTAGACAGCAGTAATAGAAAAGTCAAAGGCTTATATTATGATTGTGCCAGATGAAGATTTTTCTCCTTTGTGTTTAGCATGATGTTGTCTTGAAGGTAAATGCGTAGACATTAAAGGCTCTCTGAATGAGGTTAAATTATAATATCATTGTTCTTCTTAACGAAGACAAAGCATTGTCTTCAAGGTAAACGTTTAATTACTTTAAATATATATATATAACAGGGCAAAAAGCCCAGCCTGTGTGTACAAGAACAGTTCCAGACATCAGCAAAATAGTCACAGGGCTTGGTGCTGAAGGAGCCAGGAGGGTAGAGTGTAATTACTGGAGAGACAGAGGTCCCTGGTGACTTTTGGTTCTGGTTTTTAGCAGGGCCAGGAGAAATAATGTTGAGAAAATCACTTTTTATGGCCATAAGAAAAAAAAAGAGAATATAACATCTGCTTCTCTGTGAGGAAGAAGAGCACAAAGCGATAGGTAACACTGAAGGCAAACGTTTGGCAAAATAATTAAGCTCAAGCTCCTGCCTGTCTTTTAAAGTAGGTTTGATTTCTCTCCCATCTCTTACTGTAGAAAATGGCCCCTCTCTGGCTCCAGGAGGGCTTGGGACGCCTCTCTTGGGCTGGAACAGCACTCGTCCACAGCCAGAAAGCCTTCAACTCAGAAGAGCCACCAAGGATTTTTAGGTGTTACAGCAACAACAGGTTAGAATAGGCAGATGGAGGAGAGGCTCCATATTGCTGGTGGATAGTTTGAGTTAGCGTGGTTAGTTTTGTAACCAACCAGAGGGAAACAAACAAACCGAACAACAACAAAACCTAGTCTCAAACCACTCTTCCTCACCTGCATACAGCGAGGGCCGGTGTCTATTTAAGCGCTTAGCTACGTGTGAGCTGTTGCAGCTCTCATCGCTTTATCTAGCTGTGATCAGAAAAGGGAGAATCTGTACAAACTGGCAGATGCGTTACGCATACAACAGCCCGAAACTCAGCCTGAAGTGGGGCTCATCTGCACGTGGTGAGAATGAGCACAGCAATCCCTGAAGGCCTGTAATGACTCAGAACAGAAGAAATCCATCTGGTATTGATTATTCCAAGGTTTTAAGGCAAGCGGTGAGGACACAAGAGAAGCCTAGATAATTAGAAACTTTGTTACCTGCTATGTGAATGGGAATTGCAGATGCACGATCCATGGAGTAGAGTTGCCAGTGGAGTCTGCTGTTAGCTTAAGGCACAAAGCACTACAGCATTGTTAGGTTAGACCAGGTAATGATGCATTGCTGGGATTGGTTTGGTAGGAGCTATTCTAAAAGACAACTGAAAGGCTTCATTGAAATAATAACATGGCCATGGCAACGCCACCACAGCAGTACAGATACACAGCCAGCTGTGCTCAGCCAGCAGCACAGGTTCCCTCCAACGACAGCGTGGAGTACCAACCTATGCATGGTACAAGAAAACCAATGCATAAAGCAGCCGATAAAGATGTAGTAAGATGCTTCAAATGCATGGTGCTTTGGAGATGCCTTCCTCTACCTTCCCCACACCCCTCCCCAATGACCCTGTCATCATCTGCTGATCATCTTGCGCTGCCAAGGAGCAGGCTGAAAGTAAGGAAGGAAATCCATGATTTCAGAACAGGACCTGCTCAGAGTCCCTGTCACGTGTTACAGATGTTGGGCAGAAGCATCCAGAGCTCCTCGTGGGTTTTCGGTTAGCCTGATGTTTTGTATCCTGAGCTTTGCTCTGAGGATGCTGTATTTTTAAATGCGTTTGCAGCTATCTCTGTAACTCTGCTATGTCGGGTAGGAAGTAAAAAGAAGCAATTTTGAGCTCAGCAGGAATGTACCTCCTTATGCAGTCTGGGTAATGAGACAAGAGAATGCCTGTAACTGAAGAGTTCTGCTCCAGCTTCTGCTGGCTCTTCATTAGTCCTGGTCCCAAGAGACCGTGCCCTCATTTTCAGAGCATAAAAAGCACGACTGGAAAGGCACGGGGCATCAAGGGCAGAGGGAAACACCTGTGAAATACAATGAGCTGCACTAGCTAAGATTCTCCCATTGCAGTTGTAAAGCAACTTGTGTGCTTACCCTACTTAGGGCCTATTTGAAGTCCTTCAATAGCTTTACCAGAATCTGTTCCCATTCTCCCATCATATCCCATAGGCATCAGGTCAGCACAATACATAAACGTGAGACCACAGCAAAGCAAGCAGCTCAATTCTGACAATTCCCCCATAACTCAGTCTCAATTTACACAATGCCAGCTATCAACTGGATCACAGTGTTACAATCGAGATGAAAAAAGCAAGGCCCACCTGCATGTCACCCTCAAAAGGAAAGGCTTGGCCTTCTCAGTGCTGTTTGGACAGTCATGTTTTGCTGGTTAACTCCCACCTGCTGCCCAGGCACCCACCTTACCAGCAAAGGCACTCCCAGGTACCTGAGGACAGAGCCTCTGGGATTCATTTAATTACTCTGAGCAACGAGAATACGAGCTCAGAGAAACCCTGAGTCAATAAGCTCCACCTACTGATTAGGGAAAACCTGCTGCTAGATCCTGTGCCTGACACTGCACAGCTGAGAGGCAAGGCCAGAGAGCTGCTGGCTTTAACTTGCAGTCTGGCAGCAAAGGTCAGGGCTCAGAATTTCTGTACGACTCTGCATGCTCAACATGAGATGAACATTTCTGACTCCTGCTGGACCCAGGGCTTTAATAAATCTACGTGAGAGTGAACTGGATTATCTTCTGGCTCATGCATCCATCACAAAATTACAGGTTTCTGTTGAAGACCGTTTAAGAGTCCTGTGATTTCATAGCAGACGCAAAGGAAAGAATGTGATTTTAAAACACGAGCCAGATCTGCAGGTCTGACATATTTTTTTGCATCATTCTGCCTTCTTTACCCACCCACCTTTTCTTTTTTAACTTGCATACAAAACCAATTTGATCTGGAAGTCACTGACAGACGCTACACCAAGTTCCTGTAACAGCATTTGCTTGGCATCACCTTGTTGATAACCACCTCCAAAACCTGAAAGCTGTCTCCTCCGAGCCTGCTCCTTTTCAGTGCTTACATGACACTTCCTTACAGGTAAATCAAAACAGGAAAAGAACCCCAACACATTCTCTTGTTTCTCTCAGTGATCCACAGCCGCTCGTTGGCACATCAGCTGTTCTTCTGCGGAGGTTAAATGACAAGTAACGTTCTGTGTGTCGAAAGATTGCCTAATTCAACAGTAATTTGCATGTTCTGCTCTGCGCATCTATCATCCTTCAATTGCAGCCTCCTCTGGGGAAAAATGCAAGAAATTATGAGCCAGGAACGTACTGCACAACAGTGGGCAATGGAAGACATAAAAAGCAAATTGCTGAACACGAGAAGCGTCGGATACATACAAAGCTTTGGTTTAAGATGGTGTTGTTATGTACGTGAACACTTATTAAGTCTCGATTCTTTGCCTGAGATTTCTAAGCATGTAAAGACAGTTTACTACCACGGTTTCAATTGTAGTAACGCATGAGCTTGGAGGAAGGCCATCAGTGTGTATTGGTGGGGCTTTTCTCCCGAAAGCTAGAACTGCTTCAGGTCAGAAGTGGTCAAGGAGACTCAGATGTAGAGACAGCATCCAAGACTGGGCACAGTTTCACACTGACGGGCTTTTACACATCAGCTCTGTTGGAGTCACTGTCTGGGGATAGCAAATAAGAATTCTACAAGGAGAGAACACATAAGATCGACTCTAGTTGCCATCTAACAGGCAGATTCCCAACAGAGCAAGCTGAGCAACCCTTCCCCTCCCCTTGTGCTTTCCCTGAACACTTTCAGGCAGAATTAACATCAGCTGAACCTGATGGAAATTCTCCAGTTTGACATGATTTAACCAGAAGGCTCCAGCTCAGCTGATAAAAACTCACGTGAAGCGAGGATTGTAAGAGCAAGCCTGAATTCCCAACTCCGTGTAACGAAGCATGCTGGCAATTATCAGGTTTAGATCTTCATGTAAGGAGAATATTGATGGAGAAAGCGCTGTGTATACAGTTGTTTATTTGAAAAAATAATCCACAAAATAATCCATTAAAACCCTGCACCTCTGGGACTGCCTTTGAAAGGCATGTGATGTGACTCAAGTTAGAGAAGTGATCAGCCTACAATAATTTCGATGTTCCTGTTGCTATGGATACTTTTTATATTTCTTTTTAAGTGAAGCATACCATTATAATTTAAATTTCCACTAACAACAGCAACAACGGAAAAAAAAGCAACCTACTAAAAGTAATAAAAAATGCCAGCGACAAAATTGTTTTATTTTTTACTGTCAAGTTTTATGCTCGTGCTGTGACAGCACCCAGAAGTGATAAATTTGCCACATCTGAGGTTTAATGCTTTTACACTTCTTTTCGTGCATTGCTCTGGCTGGGGCTCACGCTCCGAACACGCAGTGCAGGCAATAGCCCAGTGACGGGCCCGCTGCTGAAATGTCACATTAAAATGCACGCTGCTCAACAGAAGGAGGGTTTTGTTTGAGGCAAGACCTGAGAAGAAGCAAGTTTGGGGGCTGGTGAGGCTGTTAGGAATATGGAAACACAATGGTACAAGTCAAGCAGCTCCTGCAAAGTATCCCTGCATAAAAAAGGGGCCTGGAGTGGCATGACCAGAAATAGGATTATTAGAAACTGCCCGTGATTTGTAGGGAGAGGGCATTTCTTCGCTGACTGCAGGCAGTGACAAAGCTTCATCCTGGGATGCTTTCCTTTCACACTGCTTGAGCCTGGAGTTTTTGTTGGGGATGAAACTGCTGATAGCGATGGCTGGAAAGAGAAACAACCCTCAGAAGCACGGAGTGGGAGATCTGCATTTCAGCTTGCAGAGTGGCTGAAAGCCCCAAGGGGATGGGATCACCCAGAGCTCATTTCAAAACAAACGGCCACATCCAGCAGCAAAATATGCTATTCCATGTGTAGCCACTGACGTTCTTCTGCATGGATGGCCCTGCAAACAACCTCCCCTTCTCCAGTTGTTTCCAGTTGCTTACTGCTATGCACCAAGGGAGAAAGAAAACCCAACCAGGTAGAAATACAAAGTTTTCTACGCATTAAAGACGCCGTGGTAAAAAAGTCAAGTCAAACCAGCACAAACACTCAAAAAATAATTAAAAAAAAAAAAGTAGAGCTTTTATTTTTCTCCATACATTCTCTTTTTTTCCTTAAAAAATATCTACATACATATATAGCACTGTGTATATCAGCATATGCTCCTCGTATCTCTAGAGAAGAAAATAATATCATGGTACAGAGAAAGCCTCGCAGTCCATTCCTGCAATACGATTTCCTTCTTAGCGAGATGAGCACTCCCCAGAGCTCAGCACAAGGCGTTTGCTACCAACTTCAGTTCTTCTAGCACTGCTTCTGCAATGGGTCCACAGCCCTACCTCTGCAGAACGGGCAAACTTTAGGTAACCCCTTCGATCACAAGAGGCTGATGCTCCACATGACACCAAGTCACGGGCGCAGTAATTTGAGGTCTGCTCTGAACAACGGACAGTGTTCCCTGTTTATGCTGCAAAACTATTAAGAGATGCGATCAGTTGGCTTCACAAGTCATCAACACCTCATCGTGGCAACTGGCAAAAAATGAAATCTCACTTAGTGTCACTTGGCTGTTTCTTAAGAAATTCTTAGAGCTGACCAAGATTTTTGTTTGTTTGTTTGCAAGCAGCCTTAGGAGCTGTAAGGAGCTGTCTGGGGAATGAATTAGTGTTTCAAAACAAAGGTCCGAGTTAACAGATCTATAAAACAGCTTAGTATACTTCACAGAAGGCCACAAACACTGCAAACTGTCAGTGCGACTATTTAGGATCATTAAACTTAATCTTTTAATTGGCATAAGCTTTATACCTCCATTACTTTGTTTGAATTTCAGGAGCAGATGAAGACAGCTTCCCAAGCCTCACGGGAGATGCAGCTGTTGGGGGAAGAGGACTGGAGCACCACTGACAGGGGCACCTTCTGCTCATTAAACATACAGGTATTGGTCTTGCCTAATCCAATTCCCTTCGAGTCTATTGAGCAGGCAACTACCAAATGCTTCTGAAACTGTCAAAAGGCATGCACAGCCAAATCCACTTAGCAGAGCTCAGAACACAGATCTATTGTGCTACACAACCTGCAACTTCCAACGCACTTTAGAAAAACAGATTATTACTGCCTGCTGTTTTTTGCTTTTAAACCGACCGTGCAACTGAGCCTTAGTACTTCAAGTCATAACAGAAACAATGAGTGTGAATAGTCAGTTTTGAAACAGCTGCAGCACTGTTGGTTTCTTTTCGGGGGGGTGGGGAGGTAAAGAGCTTCTGAAGAGAAGTTACAGGCACTGCTTACTTTGCCATTTTGGACCATTACTTTCAGCTCAAGTTTTAAAGTGCAAAACTTATACAGTCTTTGGATAAGAAGTGTCAATTCACTTAAGAAGCTGGCAAAGAGAAAAGCCAGAACATGTATGGGTGATTGACAACTGAGAGTATCACATTCACAACAAAAGCAAGATCTCTGCTACCTCTTTCGGCACTGATAGCAGCTGCTGCAACTCTCCTCCCCTCAGCCTAGGCAGGTGTTGTGCTGTTCAAGAATCAGTGGTCGTGCTTTCAACTGCGTTTCCATCTGCAGACCTTTGTCTAGAAATGTGTATACACAGGAGCTTTGGTGTTGCATAGTATTTGTCAGGGAGGAGCAGGCACTACTGATGGCATATTGCCACCTGATACTGCAGATGCTCTACACACCTTTCAGTAATATATGTAAACGGTAACAGCTATGAATAAATACCTTCAGGAGTATCTCATGGTTTAGATAAAAGCAAGGTAAAAAACAATCCATGTTAGATTTCTAAAACTTTGGTCTAAGCTGTGCTGTAACTTCATCTGACTTGGTGAAGACCCCTCAGAAGAATCCCTCGTATACAGCACCTGGAAGAGCACAATCTAGTCCACAGGCTTTTAGTGGTTATTCTATTATCAGCTGTTAGATGAATTTGACTTCAAAACATGAACAGGTCATCTTTCTCGCCTGTATTTGAATCTATTTTATTCCAATCTACAGACGAGAGCATTTCTGCACTCTGGATGTCTTGAGCCGTCAGTCCTGTGTCGAGAACGTAAGGGTTTGTTCTCGACTGAGCAAGTCTAAGAGGGGAGAAAAACAAAAAGTAAGAACACAAACGCATGCAGTTCATATAGCTCGGATGCTTGACACAACTCTAATGCCAAAGCCAAACTTCGAAGTCTTCCAACTGAAAGAAGTAATTCAACAAGGGGAGAGATGACAACATTTGCAGCTCTCTCAGGTTTGTTGCAGCTTTTCTGCTTGTTTATCCTAACAACACCCAAAATCCAGTGAATTTGCAATCTGGACGTCCCATACATTCATACCGTGACACAACAGTGCCTTTTTCCTCCTCTGAGCACTTCCTGGAGGCTGCATCACTAAGTGGGATCTTATCTCAGCATAAAGGCTCCGTTGACCAAAGGAGCAGCCTCACTGCAATGACTCAGAAAATACTGCCTTACCCAAAGGCCAAGGGTAATGTGACAGCACCGCGTCCAGCAATGCAAAAGACTGCAGCCAACACTTCAGTTAAGCAGAGCAAGGAACAGAGCTGAGAAAAACTGATGACATTACGTCAACATCAAGCAATCCCTTTACAGAACAGGTCTTGGGACGGGGTTGCCATGGAAATGGAAGTTGTAAATCATTCCCAAAACCTGAACATGACAGAGAACTCCATTTCCTTAGGGCTAAGCAAGTAGTTTTTTCACTTGGCCATGTGCCTGTCACCCTCTACAAGCCTGCTTGCACGAGGGCAGGCAGGATAACTCACCTGAAAAAAAACAGATTTGTTTAACATTGCTGGATTGCTTGGTGGCAGACCCCTCAAGGGCAGATCTTAATTTGGACTAGAAAGTGAATTAAGCCACGTGGCTTTATAGCCATAAACTCCGGATGTGCTCAGGTACATCAATTCAACAGTGGTGCACTAGAGTTGCCTTGATGTGACCAAGCTGCAACAGGCACCAATGCAACAGGATTTGTCACGGAGAGAGCATGTTGCCTACAGCATTTTGCTGTCGGTTTGGGGAAAGATAAGACCAAGGTACCAGGATTTGGCCAAACCTCACAGAGGGAGGAGAGTAAAGATCCCCATACCAAAAGCTGGGACCAGCACTGCCACACCTAACACAGGGGTTTGAAACAATCTGCTTCAAACATCCCTGAAAAGTAAGGGTGGACATGCTGGCTGCTCAGGGAATCAGATTTCCTATCACGCACAGCCTCTCTCCATCCTTAAAAGGTTGTCAAAATATATGGCTTATCAGCCAGCCGCAAAGCCTATCTTTCAATTAAGAGTTGAGGTACTGATGGGGCTGCTGCCTAGGTCAGATCATGACAGCTGATTAGATTAGAAGCATTATTAAAAAACACAGGCCCCCCTGGGCTAGTCCCCAGTGGTGTGAACTTGTAAAGGGTGTTATTAGAATTACCTTGAAAATGCCTCGTCGAGATCATCATCCATTTCCTTTTTCAAAGAGATAAAAAGAGAGAGAAGTAGTTGCTAAGGGAATGCACAAAAGTGTATTTAGAGATCTGGCTCCACACTTCAGCACAGCAGACAAAAATGTATATATGGACCTCTGAGCACCCAAAGCAATACTCCTATCAGCAATTTGCCTCCTTAAGCAGGCTTTATCTCACTCTCCACACAAGCCACGGTATAAAAGATGTAATTCCGGGAGGCCCAGGCTTGCTCAGAGCAGGTCTCAGGACTAAGGCTGGGGATGCTGCACTCCCCTTGCAGCTCTGGGACAGAGGAGGGGATTGGCCCTTTCCCACTGTCTCCAGATCAGACTAATTCTACATTGCTGCCTGCACACACTGGATCTGGCCTATAAGAGGAAACAAATTGCCATCTGGGCCAGCCGGACCCCTCTAAAGAAGCCAATGCCCCTCAGCTCCTTGCTTGAAAACTGCCACCAGGCTCCAAGCTGAGAGCTGGTTCCAAAGCATCTGCACGCCGAGCCCTCCACCAACCCCAGCCTGCTCTGCTTTCAATGCAAAGCAGAAGATATTGTTTTGACTGAAAGCATCTGTCTGCTCTCTATGCAGAAAAAACATTTTGGGCAGAGCTGATAGGCAGCAACTTAGCACTGAGCAAAGGCAGCCATGGCCCTCAGCTCCTGCCATGCAACTGGCACACGCCGTAGGTTTTTGCCAGCAGGATGAACCCAGACAGAGCTCAGCAAGAGGTTTGGGCACTCCCCAGGGCTTTTCTGGATCAAGAACTTGGAAAGCAACAGTGTACCAGCAAAGGGCTGGACCTGTGTTGTTTGAAAGCAACTCTGTGATCCTTTTTTTCTCTGATCTGTTCTTTGAAGGGTTCCCAGGGAAAGCTTTTGAATTGATCAGGGGAGAAAGGCTTCCTGTGCAGGAACACAGCCCTTTGAGGGGGCTTTGCTATGGGCAGACTTGACTATGCCGAAAATGTTATGATGCACTGGCAGATGATGTAATAAGTAAAATATGAGAACTCTGCAAGAAGGGAGGATCAGAGACTGCTGATAAGCCTGCAGGCTTTGGAACTGATCTTCAGGTTTAACCTGAAAAGCCTCAGGCTCAGACCTGGCAGACTCAAGAAACAGGCGCCATGCAAAGGCCATTATCATTCAACTCCCAAATTTTAACAGTGTGTTTCCAGAGAGAAAACATGGCAGGGCCCAGGTCACAGGTTGGAGATGGTGGGGGGTCCAAGATCAGCCCCTACCCTGTTGGTGATGTAGCATTTTAGTGTGCAAGAAACTCCCCCATGGATGCACACTCAGATACATCACCTAGATTGTTACTTTTCTATTACTGGTCCATGAGACAGCTGAGCCAGATGACTCCGGACATTTTAGAGAAGCCATCCATGTTCACACAAACAAGACAGTTACAAACAGGAACAGGGGAAAACTAAGATTAATAACAAACATTAACACAACCTGGTTTTAGTGAACAGTAAGCAAAAGCCATCAACACAGTGGTTTTTCCCCCGGATAGGACAGTTAGGCAGTCTCTCATTTAAGTGACAAACCATTGAGAAGCACTATGCGAGAGTAAGTAATAGTCAATTATCTGACAGTAGCATTTTTTCACAGTGGCTTGCAATTGCTTTAATTTATTTACTGATCCTAACAAGGACTCACAAATTAAGCAATCATTTCTAGTAGGACACCAAAACCCAGCTCGCTTGGGCAAGTCTGAAATCCTTAATAAGCAGCTCAGCTGCCTGAGAGCTCCCAGAGGATCTTGTCCAAGAGAGGGCACCAAAAGAGGACCTGGAGCACACAAGGATTGAGGTAGCATCACTCCCTGCCAGCTCAGCAGATTCTGTGGTGCCCTGGGCAAACTTACCCACACCACGTTGTTATTTACAGAGGAGCTGGGCCCAAACATGCTGTTATCTAAATGTGCGGGGTTTTCGCTGCTGGTAAGGATCAATTTGGCAGGATCTTCTAAATCCAGCAAGTTCCCTGTGGCTGCGGCTGTGAACAGAGAAGAGAGAGAATGAGGCAGGAGAGGAAAAAAATAACACAAAACCAAGCCTTTTTTGCCGCAATTGCTTTCCCTTGAGGGGAGAAGTCAGGGGGAGGCAGTGAACTCCTTTCAGCACAGCCCTGAATTTTAGTGTGGAATAGCTGCATTCATACTGGTTAAGCCTGTGGTTTCCACCCACATAATTCAAGATGCTCCTATCAGGTACCCAAGACCCCTGAACAGCAATGAAGGGGAGTCAGTCAGCTTGTCCCTCCATCAGCCATCAAGGAAGGCTCCTGGGTACATGCTTACATTCAAAATGGGTAATGATCAGACCATGGCAAAGCTGAGACATCCCACCCCAAAGCTTCATAGCCCAGGGCCAGGCTGGGAACAGCAACCACAGGGTGGGAACCTGGGTGACATCCTCAGCTCAGCCCATGGCATCAATTCAGCATCCTGCAAAGAGGCATCTTTATTCCATAGGATGAAGGGGAAATCCTGCACTAGGTGAAGAGCAGTTCATAGCCTGATGGCTGCTGGTATACCATAGGCTACGTTCTTTCAGGGAAGCCTTCAGTCACCCCCCATAACCCGGTGATATGAACAGATGCAGAAATGCCCCAGCTGCAAAGTATCAGCATGTGGCCAGGCAGACAAGAGAGCCCATTTCTATACCACTTGCAGCCTTGGACCTCATTTGTTCTGATCTGCCACTGTTTGTGACAGATTCCTCCAGTCCCGGGCCTTCATATGAAAGAATGAGATGTGCCAGTCTGGGATTAAGCCCAGTTTAATGCTATTTTCCTCTGTGTCAAATCCTCTTATCTCCATGGCCAGCACAGAAGGGAGATTAGCCTTTTGTCCCATTTCTCCCTGGCTATGCATCTATAGCGTTTCAGAGGACCCCTGGCCAGACACTGAACTATGAGAGCTTTTACCATTTATTTTATTTCCACGCAGCCAATAGAACAGCAAGTCCTTCAGGTCCGACATAAACCCCAAATTAAACTTAGCATGTGAGGATCCATGCAAAGTTTGTAAAGACATTACAGCCAATTTGCCTCAGGCAGAAGTAAACAGATTTGGGGTGACAGCAGCTGTGTACAAAGGGATGTAAGAGATACTTAAAGGGAAGATAGATCTGGCAGGCAGACACTGAGTCCAGGGCAACATCTCTGCTACAACCAAAGTGTTTGCTTCTTACTGATCAAAGCCCTCCTAAGAAAACGCCCATTTGGGGAAAAACCCCACAGACATGAGGCTGCTTCCCATCCCCAGGGCTGAAGAAAACCTTTGCTGTTGGTGACTTACGTGCATCAGGGCAAGCAGAGGCAGCTGAGTTTGGGCTGCTCACCCCTTCTCCTTCCAAGATGGACCTTTCCCGTTTCTCCTTCTCTGCAAAAGAAGGAAACCCCATCACTGCCTGCAGAGCACTGTCCCACATGCCTTTTGAAAGAAGAGCTATGACAGTCCACCAGGTCTCCTCTGCCCAGAACAGCCCAGGTCTGAGTGTGTTTTATAATTTGCTGGAAGGTAAAAGCAAAAATATCGACAGTGGTAGGGCTATATGAGGTACCACAGAGAAGCACTCAGCTCTCCAAACCCCACTTGCAAGAAAGGAGCACAGCCAAAATTCAGCCTGATTTACAAAGCTGTCTAGAGAAACCTGGATGATGCCTTAAATCATGCCAGAGATTGGACCAACCTTAACAGCGGCCTTGAAATTGGGAGCTGGAAAAACCCAAAGTCATTCCTTGAACTTTCATGTGAAGAGTGGGAAAAGGAATGAAACTCACCTTCCTTGGAGGCTTGCCAGAACTCGAATGCTATTTTGAATGCCTGAGCTACAGTGAGGGTGACTGCCTGGGCCTGGAATGAGAGTGGTTAAGCAGCACGTTAGTAGATGGGGTTCTGCTTTGCAGATTGACATTAACATGGATCCAACCAGTCCTCCGCTCCGTGCACTTTCCCACTGCCTGGCTGTGGAGGGGTGACAAAATATTGATGGAAACAGCGACTTGCTCTATGTAGGACATGGAGCCCATTGTAGACACGTCTTTAGCTGTAACAGCAAGATGGAGGAGGCAGGGAGATGGCTGTCAGAGGCATCGAGCTGACAAGCAGGGAGAGAAGAGCCCCTCCCAACCCCAGGGCACGCAGCTCTTCATGCATCCCACACCTAAACACAATCTCAACAAACACAACCGCTGCACGGCTGCAGGCTTGTGCTCATGGCTCCCTGCTACAGGGCCAGGCTGTGCAACACCCACTGCAGAGCATCACCCACCAGAACAACCAACACTGCCAAGGGACTGAGCACCCAAACAGCCCAGACCACACTGCTGTCAGCAAGACATGCCAGAGCCAGGGAAGGATGCCACCCATCCCACCTCAGCACTGTGCCAGACCACGTGCATGAGAACGCTCTGAGAGCAGCAGGCAAAAGGCAAAATGCTGCTGGACAGGAAGCAATCGGGGAAGTGAGAAACCCGTGAGGTCTTCCCCCTTCCCTCAAGCTAAGCTGGGACCATACAGGCTTAAAGCAATAATTCAGGTTTGCTTTGGAACAGTCTTGAGCTGGACAAGCACACAGCCAGGGCTGCAGCAGGATACCTTCACCTTCAGTCCCTTCATTCCTCCCCCAGCTGGGAACCTGAGTAGCATTTAGGAAAAAAAAAAAAAACAACACAGCAACCAAGCATACCTTAAATAACCCACATTGCTTGAGATATATAAATAGTGACATAATTGCCAGTTTCATTAGGAGAAGGCAGATCTCACTGGCAGCTTAAAGTGCAAGGAGATAGCAAGTAACACAGCAAGGCTGGAATGCCGTACAAGCCTTGAGGCATAAGTTTATGAAGTTACAACCCAAGCAAACCCAGATCCTGGAGTGTAACCCACACACAGCCCCCTGTGGTTTGGGGGGAGCACTGAAGAACAAACTCC
Source organism: Alectoris magna (assembly GCA_030625065.1). NCBI lineage: Eukaryota > Metazoa > Chordata > Aves > Galliformes > Phasianidae > Alectoris > Alectoris magna. Next base: position 3,429,375 of record CM060583.1, on the reverse strand, counting down.
TCCCAAAAGCCACGTGCTCCAGCATGGGAGGAAGAGAGGAGTCACAGCAAACCTATGTGTGCCACTTAAGCCTTGCAAGACAGGAGAGCTCATTTGAATGTCAGAGCTATTTACATCTTTCATCAAAGTGCAAATGTTTTATGGGAAAAACGTAAATATGGTAATTAAGTATGAAACTCCTCACAGCTGTTTACAATTTAAGCTGTCACATCTGAATCCAGTTTAATAGACCCAGCTACTGTTGAGAATTACTCATGAACTAAAAATACAGACTAATTATATGCTGTTGACTGCTAGCAGTGCATATGTTCAAGGACCCTGCCCTGAGGAAGGGACAGTCCCTGGTCTGGGTGCAGGACAACACCTCACCAGCATGAGCTTCCAGCATTTCATAGACGAAGCAAAGTATTTCTAGATTTTGCTTGAAAAGCTCTCGGAGAACTTCATTTTAGAAGGAGATGGACTGAGCTGATGTACCACTGAGGTACATCCTTTACAACTGGAGTTAAATTTCAATTTGCAGAGCAAGGTTTATCTTCACCATGCAAGGATGGGTGAACAGGCTTCAGATGGGAGATACAACTTGTAGCTTCCATTACTGCCTCCTTAAGAGAAGGAAACAAAGAACTGGGCAGTAGTGGTGCCACTGGCTTGCCAGAGACGGATGCTCACAAGGTCCCAGGGGTTGCTACTCTGGATTGCACCAAGAGGAACAGCTCCTGCAGCCTCTTGGGATGTTGCTTCTGTGCTAGGAAGGAAGCAGATCTAGGCTCTTTGCTCAGGCCCAACAGGTCCCTCCAGAGGAAGGATTGCTGTGGCCAAAGGGTCTGATCTATCCCTCCTCTGCCACTTATTGCCAGGCCTAGATCTTGTTCTACTTGAGATCCCTGAGGGCTTTCCCCTCGTCATTATGTGGAGACAGAGCCCAGTGACCCACTTCTCTCCTCTGCTAGCTTGCAAAATGCTGGATCCCTGCCCAACGGAGAGCCTTCCCTCCTCAAGATGCACTGAATCAGCAGGAAAAAAGTCCCAGAAGCAGGTTTAAAGCAAGAAACAGAGACTGGTTTCTCCTTCAAACCCTCATTTCCTGGGCAACCTGATCCAGCACTTGATCAGGGATGGCAACCCTGTCACAGCAGGGAGATAGGAACTAGATGATCCCTGAGGTCCCTTCCAACCCAACCATTCTATGATTCCTGGCGTGCAGTGCACTGCATATTCTAATGCATTCTTACGGGGAGGACACAACTGTCTGCAAAGATGTCACTAGGAAATGGATGGGGAGTTTTGATAAACAGCGAGGAAAACAAACAAACAAAAAGACCCACCAAAGAAAACAGCATGGTAAGCCTAGTGCCACTGGCTAAATGCCTCCCACCACCAAGGCAGCCCCCAGGCACCTCCTCAGAGACCTCTTCACCTGCCTCTCCAGAGAGCAGCACAGCCAGACTCCAGCAGCTCTGGGAAGTAGCTGCTGAGCAGGGAAAAGAATCCCAGAACCTGAGACTGCAGCAAGGCAGGAGGATTTCAGGTCAATTGCTCTCACCACAGCCCCAGATCCTGGGAGCAGAAGGGCTTTTCCTGTCTGAGTGAGACTAGCTGAATCCAGCCTTGAGTTCTGCCTCCCTCCTCCCTGCATCTGCTCCATGGCAATGCTGGGTCCCTGCAGAGATCAACTGCTTGTCCCTGGGTAGCCATTAACTGCCTGCAAACAGGTGGTAGCACTGCACCAGAGCACGGCAGCACCCGGGTGGGTGCCCTGCCATGGTCTTCGGATGAGGAAGAGCCCTCCTTCACTACAACTACGTTCAAAGCTGTTATCGCAGCACTGACGCAGCCCCTCTGCTTCCTCCTCCTAAAGCCACATCCCCATTTCTTCCTCTGAACTGACCATTTTCCGTTTGGTACAAAGGAAGGCATGGCACTCCAGGTTCTCATTGAGCTGGTTCTGGGCAATGTAGGCAAACACTTTATCGTGGATCTTGTCTGCCGTGCAGTAGGATATCCTGAAAGACAGAATGAAACGTCTTGTCTGGGGCACTGGATGCACAGATCAACCAACCCCTCCAAAACCTGCTCCTGCACCAGGTCTTCGAGCAGCACGGCCAAGCAGGGAAGGCAGAGGGAGCACAAGAGCATTACCCAGCTTTGAGGCGACAGAGGAGTTAATGCCACTGGTTTAACTGCAAGAGATGCTCAGTGCAACTGCTGGCCACTCTGCAGCCAGCCACAGCACAGCACAAACTGTGCTTGTGGCACAGAGGTAGAAGAGAACAGAAAACATTTCACTTTGCCAGAAAAGGACAGGTTCAAGAAGGCAAGTAAAGACTGCGGTGTAGCAGTCTGGGACTGCCCCTAACAAATGCTCTGCCTTCAGAGACTCCGGAAATTTTTCCTTAGAGAACAAGCTTACAAAGAGAGAAAAGGACTTGTTCTTGAGCTTCCCATGTGCTTGAATCAGGGCAGGAAACTGAAGCAGGATCTGTCAGAAAGGCTGAAATTCAGGCCTTGAGACCTACAGCAGCAGATGCATGGGATGCTCCAAGAGCCCTGACTGCAGATGAGCCCTGACCAAAGGAGGCTCAGCATCCTTTGTGGGAACATCCCTGGGACAGCTGCATCCCTCCCAGTCCCCCAGCAGGGCTTACTCCAGAACACTCAAGAAGGCTCTGAAAGAGCAACAGGCTGAGCAGTTTGGGGAGATCTTGTTGTGACCAAGAGCTCAGCTCCCTTCTACAGGGCAGCACGTCCCTTGTCACCAGCCACTGCCATCTCCCAGGGACCTTCTGGACCAGAAGCTGTGGGACCAAGCACTTTGTCTGAAGGCAGTAAGCACTGGCTGGAGCAGCCCTGGACATTTAGAGCAAGGAGGCAGGTGCTAGCAGCAAGCAAAGCCTCTTCCCTGAGCATGCAGCAGATCTAACAGGTAATACCGAAGAGAGAACACTCAACAAATAAATAGAGCACTTTCACCAAAGTTCTCCTATTGCCTGGCATTGCCTTTTCAGTTCATGTTTTTACTGCCCCAAAGACTTTGCATGGAAGGGACTGGAACATCCCAGTTCCCAGGAGATTTTGAGACTTAGAAAGACACACTGTATGTCTTTACACTGCGTTAGTTTCTCACTGTACGTGAGGACACCTCTGCTCAACAACCTGTGTTGTGTTGTACAGAGCTGAGCTGTGCTCTGGATTAGAGAGGCACTTGGTAGTTTACTCCTTTCTCCCATTTGTCCTCAAAGAAACACCACCACTCTTCTATTAACAGTGAGACAAGCTGTGAAAGGTCACCTGCACAGACAGGTGGCTGTTTTCCTGCAAACCCCAGCATTCAGCTCTCACTATGACAGACATTCTCAGGGAAAACAGAACTCACGCTCACTTCTGGAGTGAGCCAGTTATAAGCACAAGGGCTCGTGCAGCAGCACACCCAGTGACAGATGTCGAGTTCTGGCTGCTGCCACCCTGTCCTGCTGCCTGCCCAAGCACCTGACCTGGGGTGCTCACACCCAGCATCTCCCTGGTAGGTAAAACTGCCAAACAGAAGACAGCGGAGGTATAGAGGATCTCCCTGGAAAGGGTACCAGGGGAGAGTGAGGGAATGACCCCCATGTACACAGATCTCAGCTTTCACCCCTTCCTGCCAGCAGCTCTGGGGAGCAGCATCAGGCCCCACATAACAGCCTGTTCAAGCTGAGCCAACTTCAGCCAACTGAATCAAAGGAATGTTTGTTTACAAGCACTGATGGGGAGGAACAGTTTTACTGCTGGCGGTGAAAGTGTCTGGGCAGAATTTAAGGCAGCTTCCTAACATTTGAGGCTCACAGCTCCGCTCACATGAGGTTTTACACCATGCAGTGATACTGGTTTTGGTGTGATCACGCTCAGGGCTGCTTCACTCAGCTCCATTCTTTAGCAGCAGTTTCATCTCTGAGGGAGGTGGCTGTAGTCGATGCTTAGTAAGCAAGTAGGTTAATAGTCTTGCTAGAGAGTGCCCCAGCCTAGAGCTCCCCATGTCACATTTAGCAAAGTGGCACAGCACGTGAAGAGTGAGAGACAGAAAGTGGAGTGTGTGAAGAGTGAAAGGAGAATGGATAGAGGTGATGGAGAGGGACAGATCTGGACTTAGCTCTGCTCCTCCAGGCCTGCATCTGACTCCAACCGGGTACTCTTTGAAAATATACTTACAAAATCCAGGATTGAATATGGGATAATCCAGTCTCACCCTCCCCTCCCACACTGGTATTAGGTCTCAGCAGCTGCCTAAGCCCTGCTCTTTGTCAGAGTGATGTAAACACATTAGAGGCAAAAAGCAGGGCGTGGAGCAGCCAGCCCCAGAGCCTGCGTCCTCATCTGTTCAGCAATGCTCTGACCATCCTCACATCCACCTCCTGCCCTTACCTGCTTCAGCATTTCTTCAGCTAAGCCAACCGTGACCACGGGGTGCTTGGCTACAGATCAGCAGCGTGCCCACACAAAACACTTGGGATCATCACATCTTTCTTTATCCTGCTGCTGGACACACTTAACACAGGATACATCTATTTGTCTTAAATTTAGCAACCACGTTGCTTTGCTTTAAGATGTGATGGCCAGAGAGATGTCAGCTCAAGCCTGAGTGGAGGTCAGAGCTCAGATGCCAGCGCAGACTGGCCCCTCACACTGAGCACGGGCAGACAGGAGGGCTCAGGGCTGTCCCGTAACACACCTGTATATGGAGACGTTCTCAATCAGCTCGTTAGTTCCACTGTCATTTAGCACGATCCCTCTGGGTGAGACTTTCAGTGTAACTTTCTGCAGTTTCTTTCCACTTGCTTTTGCCTTTGGAAGGAAAAAAGGGAGGGGAAAGTTACAGGCTTTAAGCAGAGATATCCAAAGCTATACCAGCACAACTGATCAGTCACTCTAAATAGGCAAGAGACACTACTAGCAGCCATTAGCACTACAGCCTGGGTTTACTACCAGGTGTGATAAGGCACTTGTTAAAACATTTCCTTCCCCCCTGCAGCAATTTATGCTTAGTGAGACAAGGACGTTTACCCCACACAGTGGGGAGGAGCCAGTCTAGCCCCTCCACCACAAGGAGGCCATACGCACAAAACCACGGCTGCTCTGCCAAGCTATGCAAAGCTGTGAGTGGCTTGGTGGAACCTGAGGGAGTTTTCCCTCTAGGGACAGCTCCAGAGCCGTGGGGGCAACGGTGCAAACTCGGAGTCAGGAAGGTATGAGTCCTCATGGGAGCTGTGCTGAGAGCAGGGCTGCCCTGCAGGATGTGGGATCCCAAGCAGTCAGCTCCGAGATGCACTACCACATCCTGTTCAAGCAGCAAGGCATCCTTTGTACTAAGGACAGGATGCTAGCTTAAAAAGTAGTGATTCAAGTGCCACTTTCTTTTATTTACTACTCTGCTTTCAGGAAATAGGCTACACGCAGCTTATTGCTGATTCTCTCCAAAAAAAAAATATCCAACTCATTGCAGCCCAAAGACCTGAACCAGTGGGAGCGTCACCAGAGCTGTGTCCAGATCAGCTGATGATGAGTCCTGCCCTCCAGGGGTGGGCTCAGCCCCGGGGCATTTATTTAAAGGCTCCATTCTCACTCTGTCAGAGCAGACATGAAGGGCTCTGTCAGCATCTCCCGTTTCATAAGAGCACTCCCTTCCCTTACAGCTCAGCATAAGTCAGGAAAGGATCCGTTGTTACCCAGCACAGTTCACCACCCCATTGTGTCTTATGGCAGTTAACAGCACAACTGGGTCTCTGACTCATTCGGATTTATAGTGGTTTGAAGAAGCATTAATTTTACTTGGACAGCCCAGCAAGCAGGGGCACTGGGGAGGCTCGATTACAGGACAGCTGAAAATCGGTCCCTCTTGCACCAGAGATTAAAGCACGATGAGTGGCTGCCCTGTCTGAGAGTTCCAGGCTGGATGTGGCTCTGGGCAGCCTGCTCTGCTGGTTGGTGACCCTGCACATAGCAGGGGGGTTGAAACGAGATGATCACAGTGGTCCTTTTCAACCCAGACCATTCTATAATTCTACGGAGCAAACTGTCCTGCTCCCTTCCTCCCTCTTAGTTCTCTAAATCCTGGGAAAGAAAACCAAAAAATGCATACCAGGCACAGGCCCAGAGCTTGGTCACGTGCTGGCAGCGCTCAGAACGCTGTCTCTGTCTTCCATGAAGAGAGCCTGATGTTCCCAGGTCACAGCTTTCTTCCACATCGAGTCAGCCAAGCTTATCAAGCAGCACCAGAACCCAGACACACAAACAGCTTTCTGCATCACAACCCCCTGCAGGCCGGGGCTGGCCTGAAAGGCTTCCCAGTGCAGCCCTGCGTTTCTACCTGCAGTGCCAGATGCTGCGGAGAGGCCCTGCACACCTCCAGACAGGTGAAACTTGCAGCCCTGATGCTCCCAAGTCTGCACACGGAGCGCTTTGCCTCCAGATTTGCAGCTTTTAAAATCATCCCCAGTGACAGAAGGTGATGCGGGCCTATTCTGCAACGTTCTGCAACCGCGGATACTCACGGTGGCAACAATCCTTTTGACAGCAGCTGCAGAGAGCTCCTCACCCTTTGGCTGCTCCACCAGCGTCATGCCCAGGTACTTGAGGCTGAAGAGCACCCCTTCCAGCAGCGTCTCTCGGGTATCGGTCCAGTTCTCTGGGAGTTCTAGTGAAGCAAGAAAGAGGCCCTTAGAGTCCCAAGCACCAAGAAAAGCTTGCTGGCTGGGCACTGCATTTTGCTGGCTGGCTGTGACTTGTTTGCCCTGCCACGATGGATTTCATGAGGTGCTGGAGTGTGACGGACCTGTCCTGGCACTGCCTGCAGCGAGGGGTAACTCAGGCTGGGGAGGAACCAAGGAGAGCAGCGTGGGAACCTGCAGATACAAGCCACCAGGCTGGATGCATGCAAACAGGCTGCAATGCAGGGAGTGTGCACTGACAGACAGGTGCTGCTCCGCACCATTCCATGAGAGCAAAGCACACGCAAGCTCTGATGCAACACCCCGTGGTTGGTGGGCAGCAGCACTCCTGCGAGGCACGGGTTGGTGAGCGAGGCCGAATCCCCACAGCTCAGGTGCTCTGCAGCCTGACCCTGAGGGCAGCCGCACAGCCCGGCTCGGGAGGGGTTTCTGCCTCACCTCGTGCAGCCGCCGGCCCCCGAATCCTTACAAAAAGGGGCAGGGATGAGAACAGTCAGGAAGTTCGTTCCCAGCTTTCCAGGCGCCTTCCCATAGGGCGTTCCTTACAGCCTCGTAACGCAGCGCTGATCCTCAGAGCCCCCAGATCAGCCCGAGCCGGGCGGCGTCCCACCCGACCCGCAGTGCCCCCGGACCCCCAGAGCGCCGGTCCCTTCGGGCCGCCGGGTACGGGGCTGGCCGCCTCCCACCCCGAGCCGGGGGCAAAACAGGGCCCGAACCCCGCGGGCTGCGATGCGGGAGCGAAGGTAAGGAGAGCGGGGCGGGGAAGGGAGGGAGGGGAACGGGAGCTGAGGGGAAGGGGAGGCGGAGGGAGGGCGCGGGGCGGCTCTCACTCTGGTGGCGGCCGCCGGCCCAGGGCGGTTTGGTGACGCTGGGGCTGCGCAGCAGAGCGCGTCCCGCCGAGCGCAGCGCGTCCATCCCCGCGCGGGACTTCGGCAACTTCGCTGCGCCGCCGCTCCGCGCATCCGGAGGCGGGGCCTGGGGGAGGGGGGCAGCACAGCGCGACGGCGTGACGTTACGTTTACGCAACGTGACGCAACGCGACGTAACGTGACGTAACGACGCAACGCGACGCGGCCGTGAGGCGGTTGGAGGCGGAGGCCGCTCTGGGGCGTTCCGTCGGGCGCGGCGCTCAGCGGCAACTCAGCCTCTTCCACTGGGATCGAGTAGAAATGGATTCTCGCCCCCTTTTTCCCCCTTCCCGTAGAGCCGATGCGGACGGGGGCCTTTCTTTCCGTACTGAACTTCGGTTGCATACGTGGCTGCACTCCGATGGCAGCAGGCCCTGAGGTGAGGAGAGCGCGGCGGTGCCCTCACTGCTTTTTCCCACGCTCACATTGGCTGCAAAAGGTTCTGCACGGGATCTGCTAACAGCTGTAACCCCGCGGGAAAAAGAATGCAGCCAAGGCCAAATGCTGAGTGCAAACGGTGGCGAAGGAGGCAGCAAAATGGGGAACCTCAGCACAAAAAAGATGAGTGATGCTATTTCATGTTCTGCACAACGATGGGAGACCTCCAGCAGTTCTGAGTAACACTGCCATGGCGAGGATTACAAAGGATGATCCAAAAATGCAACTGACAGCAATGTGCACCCTCCAAGTTTATCCCGAAAGCAAATATCTGTGCTGGACATGATGAAACTTTAATACTTGTACTGCCTTGTGGGTCCTGCTTCATTGTTTTTTTTTTCTCCTAGTCAGGTGCACCAGTTAGCAGGAAATCCAAACAAAAAGCCTTTCACAAGCACTTTGTCTTTCCAGACTCCACGTTTGCAAAACCACAACGTTGGGTTCATTCTGCTCGCCCCCGATGCCGTTTTGTTTCCCATCCCTCCAACCCGCCCTCAAAATAACCCGCAGCCCTTTGGAAGTCAGCAGTGCAAACATTCGTTCTACCAACCTACATCGCACATTTTAATTTAAACCTTTGTGCAGTTGAAAAGAAAAACCTCTTTAAAAACCTCCTCGGCACAACGGCTGAAGAAATAAAAATGTTCAGCTCCGTTTAAGTTTTCACACACGGGGTGATAGAAAAAAAAGTAATAATAATAAAAAAACCAGAACTGCAGCTTTTATTAGCCAGCTTTACAGTCTCTTGTATACAGTACATTGCACAGCTCTGCCTTCACAACGCTTCCTGGGTTAATATTGTGCCTTCTGTGATGCTGTATCAAGGCAAGTTACAGAACACTGCTGAGTTTATATCGAAATAAACAGAAGATGTAACCTTGGTTTATAATGAACATCCAAATTACCATGTACAATTTGCAGCAGACTCTGTAATGAGCTTGATATAAAGCTAGATGACAGCGAAGGGGGGAAAAATAGTTTAAACTATCAAGTTTCCTCTTGAAATGTCTTTTCCCAAGGCACTGTGAACAAGACTGTCAGCAGTTCTCAATGACCAGAGACACCAATGGGAGCATAAATATTTCACACAACGACCACCTCACCCATTTCCTCCTCCTTTCCCTTAAGCAACACCCCTGAATTTTGTTTGGTCCTTGGAGGGGGGAACTCAAATTCTCTTCCTCAACACCGTATGTTTGTATTTAACACACCTAGCAAAGCTTTGTTGGATTATTTAACCCTTTCACTGTCAAAACAAAAGGTTTTTCCTCACTATTTCTCAATGGATCCGATTGGCAAATTCAACTCGATCGTTAAAAAATAAAAACAACGGGAGAAGAAAGGGTTCAAAATCAAGCAAAGCCCTGTATTTTCAAGAGGAAACCATGCACAAGTACATAAGAAGGCAAAATTGGCTACTTGAAAACCAAGAATTGTTTTTAATGCATTGGCCAAGGAAAATAAATTGCAAAGTTCTGTGAGGTTCTCTAAAAATTTACAAGAAAAACTGATGGGCAGCTCTGGGCGATCCAGATGGGTTTTTTTGTGGGTTTTTTTTTTTTTCCTGTTTTTAATGACAACAAATAACAGTCTCACACAATACGATTTCATCTCGGACTGCAAGAGACGCTCCTGTGTGAAGCCTTCGGCACGGCAACGTCACCGGGCAAAACCAGAGTTGGCATTCATTTCTTCATGGGCTGATAAACAGAGGCGTTGGGATCAAGTCCAGAAGGGCTGGTCTCCACAAATTTGGAAGAGTAATGTGGGGAAACGGGGCTCAGCGTGCTGGTGGCTGCGGTGTAGGTTATGCTGGGCATCACCGCCATCACTTCGGCAATCTTCTGTTTTAGCTCCTTGATTTCCTGATCTTTCTGAATGATTTGCCCTGCAATGGCAAAAAGCATCGCTGAGGAACAGCTGCGCCTTCCCACCTTCCTGTGCTCATTCTGTGACGAGCTGCTGAAGCCAAACACCCAGAACGGATTCAGCTTTTTGATATCCTAACAGCAAAAGCAGACCCGGCGTAGCTGCCCCTCCGTGCCGATGAATTATGTTTAAGGTACCACATCACACAATCGGATCTTCTATTCGATTTTGCATTGTTTGGATCCACAATTGCACATCTCACAACCATCTCGGGGGGGGTTGTTATTAAATGCATCATTTCCCTTATTTTCAAAGCTGTCCGCACCATTTTTCTACACCCCCCCCCACGTTGTGCACACTCACAAACTCATTACAGCACTTTACGTAGCTACATAAAGAGCACAGGAAAAAAGATTCTCGTTCTAAGAAAACCTTCCTGCAAACGAACTCCTTCGAGGAAACTCGACAGCTACTAAACCAAGAGCTCACTTCCTTTTGCTCCAGGGCCTGCTCAGCTAACAGCCAGCCCAGCAGGGTTAAATGCTGGCTCCAAGCTCCCTCTGGTGGCACTCCAACACGGACACCTCTCTGCTTACCGACAGGGGGACTTTTGGGTTTTTCCTCCCCACATTTCAGTTTATTTGCTTCAGAAGATTCATGGACAGGGATAACAGACAGCACGACTATTTTATCTTCAAGCTCTTTCAAAGAAGTTCCCCAGCTTTGAGGAACAGGATGGCTTGGGTAGGGGGCTGGACCCCAAACATTCCCCAGCCCCAACCCTCCCCACCGCTGCGTGTTACCTTGGGCAATCTCAAGCTGTCGTTTCGCATCTCCTAATGCAGAGAAGAGATCCAGCTTGATCCGCGTCTCTGCGCTCAGGCTGTTCTCTAAGTGCTGTGTTTTATCCTGCATGGCTGAAAGTGCTGACATCAACACCTCCGTATCCTTCTCATTTTCCTTGTACTTCCGCAGTTCCTGTAGGAGCAACGAGGACGAATATTATTCCTGTAGGTTTCACGGATGAGATGTACCGAGAAGTCTTTCCCTTCCCTACAGCGCACCACTGGGCCTGGTATTAATACAGTCAAATTAAAACGATGGTTAATTGAGGATGCTATAATATCACCTGCAGTAATTACACACGACCATCACACAAGCGATTAAAGCCATGTTGTACAAAGAGCAGTTGCGGTGCAGTGAGCAGGTCCCATTTCTTCTGCACCTCAGCTCCTTACTGTCTGTACCACTGAGACCTTTCACCCGTCCCTTCCAGCTGAGAGCTGCACAGTGCTCTTCTGCAAGCAAAAAGAGCTAAGCTGTGGAATATGAAAGCAACTAGAATGGGGACAAAGCCCTTACCAGAAAGTTTAAAGCTATACTAAATGAAGACTGACTGCATTGTAAGCTATTTCAGGTGTCTGATGGGAGGGATTTCTTCATCTTCGCATGCTTCCCAAATTGACTGAACCAAACTGATGCAAACCCAGAAATGCAGAAAAGTGAAAAGGCGAGTATTGCATGGAAGAAGCAGTCACCTTGTGCTTGGGAATGGCTATTTCTGGATGGCTGGGGGTGTTTTTTGTTGTTAAGTTCCTTACTTGCCAACAGTGACATTTATAACGACACAGACTGGCAACAAGGCCTCACACAGAAGGTGTAGCGGGGTTTCTGTTTTCCTCAGTCTATCCTGACCACTGGTTTGGGAAAACCCAAATCATTTAAACATATGGAGCTGAGACCCATAACCTTTCTTATCCCCATCTCCTTACAAACCCTGATGCAAGACATGCAAGAAAAGGCATCTGAAGGGAACAACTCTTGAAGGTGCCGATTGCCTCTTGTGTAGATCCAGCAGTCTCAAGGGTCTGAAAGCACTCGCTGTGATGCTGCTCTAAGCTCTGGCGCTTTCTTGTTACCTGAACTTTCATTTCTAGCTCTCGTATCTGATCTTCTTTCAGCTTGATGTCAATGGTCAGCTTCTTGCACTCTGTCTCCAGCTCTCGGATACGATTCCGTAAAGTTTCGGTACATTCTCCTCTGCAGGAAAAGCATTAAAAGAGAAGACAGTGAATAAAAGCAGGAGGCTGTCAGCCCGGGATTGCTCATTGCATGAAAAGTACTATCAGTATTGAAGGATAAGAAAGGAAATGTAACTTTGTTCTTTTCAGTAAGAGATTTCCCCTATGGCATCAATGAAGAACTCCAAAGAGTTGCCCAACTTCACACCTCGAGGACTGGGAAGTTGCCTGGAGCGTTTGTAAACGATGGAGAACAGAAAAGCTGAGATCACGCTTTTCAGACATTTGGGTCATTGCAATCATCAACACTTGCACCGTATTTTCATGTTAAAAACTACTCCATCTTACACCTGCATTAATACTGAAATATCACTGTGCTGAGCGCTGGCAGTCATGGCTACAGCAGAATATTTCTGAGGAGCGAGATAAAGACCATTTTGGCCAAGGTCACCGCAGGAAACCTTGATTCACAGCCCCGTGTGAAAGGGGGGATTTCTGTTTTAAGAGGTCTGACCCACACAGGGCACAACAGCTCTCTGCCAGTGCAGCCACTGTACAGCTGGGAACTCATAGAGTGCATTCATCACCTGGGACATTCTCTGGAGCTGATGTCCCTCCTGGGGCAGAACCACATACCTTGTAGCAGCAGCAAATGCAACAGCACGTGCAGCAGTCGCTTCTTCCAACTTCTTTCTCTTCTTTTCTTCCATTAGTTGTTTTTCTACAAAGGCTCTTGCCTCTTGCTCTGCCTTTAGTTTCTTCTCCAGCTGGCTGATCATTTGCTTGTCTTTCTGTTTCATCTGTACAGCATTGTGCAATCTGGAAGGTAACAGGTATGGGATTTAACACAGGTTTTCACTGACAACATACAAATTGCTGTCACTGTTCCCAAGCGAGTCTTGCTTTCTTGCAAGCAAGCACCTCATACTTTATGAAGTCTTTAACATTTCCCCCTCCAGCAAACCACAGCCATCAGCACCCAACTCACACAGCTTTGCAGAGCACATACTTGTTCTGGAGCAGTTCGTTTTCCTGCCGGAGCTGTCCGATCTCAGACCGAATTCCCCGCTCTGTGTTACTCAAAGAACTGATCTGGCTACGCAGCTCCTGCTCGATCTGCCTGCTTGCTTGCAGGTCAGCCTTTAACTTTTTAATGTCTTGTTCCAACCTAAGACAGACAATTTTAAAAGAGAACGTTCAATTTAAAAGACTTCCCCGTTACCCAGAGGTTCCAGCATATCAGATGATCAACTTGGAAATGATGCCTCTCTTTGCTGTATCATCTTGTAGGTAACGACACACACAGCTCTACGTACAGCTATGCACACACAGGAATTCCGTTCCCCTCCATGCACTGCAGCACTGTGGAAAACCTGATGGAATCACCTCCTTCCCTCCAAGCAGAAATGAAACCGATAAGGCTGAGAAACCCCCAGGGCTGACAGGTGACCACAGGAGCCCATTCTTGCTTTTCTCACCTAATTCAGGCTGTGTTAGCGACGCACTGCACTCCTCAATTCTTACTAAACACGGTTGGGTTTTTCCCTTGACGTACAAGGTGTACATGTGTTACCTTATCCATAATTCAGGACTCGGTGAATTTAGTTTCAGTTCCTCCTGAACTGAGAGAATCTGCCTTACACTTAAATGCAGCCTTAGCAAGTCATGCAAGCTTATTATATATATTTTCATCTCAAATGGGTTAAATAAACGCAGCAGTTTGTAATGAGAGGCCTCCAGCTCACCTTCGTGTTCCCCACATGAATAAAAAATACATCCTGTATGTATGCATAGGTAGAAGAAAAATTGTAGTGGGCAAGCAGGAATGGCACCAAGCAATGAATACTTCGTGCTGAGGACAAGTTATTTCTACACCTTGAGCTTCGTTGTGACAAGGAGACAGCAGGAAAGTGCCCTCCCTGGATGAGTTAGGAAGCCAATAATCCATCACAGCATAAGGACCGAATGTTTCCTGCCTGGTTTCTCTCATTAAGACATCTCAGATCTGCCAAAATTAGTGGTACTTCATTAATAAAAAAAGTTCATTTCCCATTAAAAAATAAAGAAGCGCACTTCTTGCATTCTCTGGTGTGAGCCACGTGCTCATCTTCAGCCCCCAAATGTTCTGCTGTAAAAAAGCAAGTCCAAGCTCTTCTCTGTACACAGAGCCAAGGCCGATTTCTTCCAGTTTCTCATTACTAGAAACACAGACGTGCTTCTTTTTTTCTTAAGCACTGCTGCATATCATTACCAATCTCAGTAACGAAGTAAATGACAGAGCAGTCACCCCCCAAGATGGCTCCTTTTCCTTGGGAAGGCAAAGGCAGCTCGGGCTGCTGCTTCCAGCCGTCCACAACCCACTGATGAATCGCGTGTCCCTTCGTTTACACTGCTCCATCGTCACCTGGCTACAAAAACCGAAGCTCTACATGCCCCACAGTGCTTTGCTAAGAGACCCGTTCTTTGTTTTGTTCTCTCGTGGCCCCATCTGTTGCCGTGAGCCCCTGCTCCCAACGTGAGCATGCAGCACTGCAGTTCTGCTGTGGGTTATGTGCCATTGCTAGCAGCTCCTCAGGGCACACTTCAGGTGAGCGGACATCAAGATGTGACCTCTCCCATCTTCGCAGCTCTGTTAAGGTGCTGTGGCCTGCATTTACACTGGCATGTTAGCAGTTACGCACACAGCAAGCTCGAGTTGTTGCTTCAAGGAGTCGTAGGGCGGCTGACACTTTGCATCTGTCCTTGTGAATTAAATGCAAAAGCCAAACATTTCAAGGGGGAAAAAAAGAGAGCCCACCACCAAAACCTGCCCAGGTTGCACCGAACCCCTCTGAATTCCCTGGGGATGTAAAGGTCACCCGGGAATGTTTGCCAGGAACGCATCCACAGAGCTCTGCAATGAGCATTCTCCACGTTTTCCTCACGCCTTTCCTCCAATGACTGTCACAGCCACCCACAAAGCCTCGCAACACCCCTGTGAGGTCGGTGAGGACCACGTCCCGAGGGACACAGGAAGCTGTTTGCTGAAGATTGTGTGGCCAACAGGAAGCAAAAGTCAGGAACAGAACCCCCAGCAGGCAGCCTCCTGCCTGTCTTACCCCATTACAAGCCAGTTCTGTCCTCTCTATGAGACGACAGATTACATTTCCCTTAGAAGACCAACTAAGAAAATAAAACCCAACAAAACCCCAAACGCACCCAATGCCCGGCACCACGACAGGCCGTGGACGCTTCACCCCAATGAAACTCACCTCACCAACGCATCTGGTTTGCTGAGCTGGTTATTGGGAATACAATTCTCCATTAAGTCCTTATGTGCACTCGGGCTCTTGCTTGGACACTTCTGTTTCTTCTCGTTTTTAGCGGACGCTGAGGGGATGCTCCCATTGGTCGCACTGTGGCTGCGGGGGGAGGAGTTCACAACTCCGCTGGCATTTTTGTAATTTTTGGATGAGGCAGTGCATGAGTCCTCCTTTAAGAGGTTTTCTGTACTTCCTACAAGATCGTTATTTAATCTTTTACTATTGATATGGTTTTCCATATATTCGATTTCTTGTATTTTAGAGTCTACGGGTTGCAAAATGTTGTTATTTATCCCAAGGTTGTGTTTCTTAGCATCCTTGTCCTTTTCTTTCCCTTTTTCTCTATATTCTAGCTCTGGCAACGTTGCGGATAACTTTTTGTTTGCTGGAATGCCTCCATTGTGCTGCAAAAGCATCGAGGAATCCATCTCAGATAACCCTTTGGCTGCAATACCAAAATAAAGGGGAAAAAAAAATTAATTTGTTAAAATTAATCAATATTTATGACACAAAGAAAAACGATGGAGTCCGCAACCACCTCTTCTGCAGAAGGCAATCGTTAAAGAGCCTGCTTAGCAAAAAGAAAACAAACCCAAACCCATGAAGAAAAATAGGGGTCGCCAGCAGGGACAGGGAGGTGATTGTCCCCCTCTGCTGGGCTCTTGGTGAGGCCCCACCTGCAGTGCTGCATCCAGGCCTGGGGCCCCCAACATGAGAAAGATGTGGATTGACTAAGATGGTCAGAGGGCTGGAGCAGCTCTCCTATGAGGAAAGGTTGAGGGAACTGGGCTTGTTTGGCTTGGAGAAGAGAAGGCTCCAGTGAGACCTCATTGTGGCCTTCCAGTACTTGAAGGGAGCGTATAAACAGGAGGGGGAACGGCTGTTTGTGAGGGTGGGCAGTGATAGGACAAGGGGGAATGGTTTTAAACTGAGACAGGGGAGGTTTAGGTTGGATAGCAGGAAGTTTTTCACCCAGAGGGTGGTGATGCACTGCAACAGGTTGCCCAAGGAGGCTGCGGATGCCCCATCCCTGCAGGCATCCAAGGCCAGGCCGGATGTGGCTCTGGGCAGCCTGGTCTGCTGGTTGGTGACCCTGCACACAGCAGGGGGTTGGAACCAGATGAGCACTGCGGTCCTTTCCAACCCAGGCCATTCTATGATGATTCTACAACAAGACCCACCCCAAACCAAACGAAAGGTTTATTTCAGCCCTCCTTTAGGATCACAATGGATGAAAGCAGCGCAGCTTTGAGGTGCTGGCGGCACACACAAAGCAGGAGGTGCAGCTCACCTTCCTCTGCCTCCCTCTCCTGCCGCTGCAGCATCTGCTGCTCCGGGGGCAGTGCTTGCTGCAGGAGCTGCATGTAGAACTCGTTCTCTTTCTGCACTTCTTTCTGTTTTCTTAAACGCATTTTGTAGCTGACGTAGCTTTTAAAGCCAAAGCCCAAACTGACCACAGGATAACCAATGCTAAAGGGGGGAAAAAAAAAGAAAGAGCAACTGTATGATTGTATTATTCCGTATGTAAACGAATGAACTGCAAAGCTGTGAGCGCATCTGAAGTGCAACTTTTCACACAGTGATCCACAGAACCTTTTTTGCTGTGCTACAGTTAAAACGTAGAGACTTTGTCACCAAGCTTCAGTTCGTTACAGGCAGACTAATTGTAACATAAATGATTGCAACAATGCAACTGCAGGGCGCACAGCAGTGCCAGCCGTTGGACAAGCACAAGGTGCAACTGCGCATCTCTCCAGGAGGTAACAGCCAACTGCAATCCAGTTTTGGTCCTGAAGGGCCAGGCACTGTAACAAAGCTATCTGCATTTTGAACACAGAAGGTGTCCCTACATTGGGGAAAACTCCCATCTAAATGACTGCATTAACCGTGGAAGTCTTCCCACTCCTTGCTCAGTAACAGCACTGTGCAATCTGCATTTCTAAGTACGCTTCCAGAATGCAAGAACCATTTGCATATGCATCTGCCAAAGCTCCTTTTGTGATGCTGAGCAAAGCCAGCTGTAGCTCCAGTCTGAAAACCCTGATGACAAGCTGAGATGTCTGCATCTAATTCAGCAACAGAAAGACTTTGCTTCACAGCTCCTGAACTGTTTTTTGTAACCTGAGCAGAATTCGGTTTGCGTTTAAGGGGTTTATTTGCACAGCGTGGACAACAGAAATGAAAATGACAGATGCCAAATTAATGAGGGCCGCCCGACGGGGAAACGGATCGAACAAAAGAGGGCACCCATTAAACCCAGCACAGCCTCGTGGTAAACTACAAACTTGCGGTAGAGAAGTGCGCCTCTGCTTCCTGAAGAAGGGGACAGAGAGGTATTCTTCATTGGAGAAAACCTTCTCAGCATCACAAATGTAACCACACCTGGTTAACGTGTAACACACATTAGGGATGCAGTGCCTAAGGACAGCTGTGAGAGGGAGAATCAAACAGCCGAACCCTGAACCAACATCCGAAGCCTTGGGTATCAAAATCCCTCTGGTTTAATAATAAGAGCTTAATAACAAATGGTAACGAGCAAAGGGGACTTACCAGTGTGCTGCGAAGGGACGACAAAGGTCCACGTGGAAGTTCTTTAAATCTTTAAATCTAATTGCTGCTTCGATATAAACAAAAAGTATCCACAGTGATACCGTTGGTAGACACACACCCCTCTCTATGGAGGGGAGAGGGGGAAGGAGAGACAAAGGGAAAGAGAGAGAAACACCTCAGTATTACACTACAAGCAGCAGGCATTGCGAAGCTGTTTTTAAAGGTTTCCAAAAGACAGCGGGCAATTTTCAGACATTTATAAACGGAATTGTAAGAGCTTGGGATTTTTTTTTGCTCCATAAAGTATCCAGGGTGTCTTTTAAAGCCGTTCTGAACGTTTGCCTCCTTATCTTGTTTGATTACAAGGCACCAGCGAAAACCAGCAGAGGTGGAGCAAACGGCACAGAGCGGCACAACGCCGTATATAGGCTGGGAATGTGAGTGGAAGGAGCTGCAGAAGATGAGCTCATGTTACAGCTGCCAACCTCACAGCCAGCACTGCTTCCCCACCCCGAGTTCGGGATCTGCCAGGCCCAGCACTGAGCAGATGGGCTCCAGGAACTGCTCATGGCAGAGGAACGGAGGGCAGCGCATGGATCCTTCCCTGCAGCAGCCAAGCAAAGCTCAGCTCAGCTCCCAACCCTCTTGGCCAATGGAAGCCACCACTGCTGCCTGTGTTACTGCTGCTGTCGAATTCCACCACTCAATTACGGCTCCGTGCCCCAATCTTCATCAAGTTCTTGGCTACAGGCCGACGTCAACGTCTCGTGTTCTTATTTGGAAACAGGTCTCCAGTTTGGAGCTATGGGTGCTATTTTGAGGCCCTGATGTGATTTGCTTTGCTCTATTTGCTACGCTCTCTACTTCGGTCTCTCCTGAACTGCTTTCTTCTACACGAATTGGAGACCTATGGTAAAATCCCTCTGCTACAAGGGACTGAACGGCTCTGGTAGGTAGAAACGCTGCCTAAAAAGGTCACCACTTTCTCAAAAGGAAAAAAAAAAAAGAAAGAAAGAGAAATTCCCATCAACTTAAACAAGCACTGAAGAAAGATTAATTCCTAAGGTTGCAGGGAAGCAGAGCCAAACAGCTGAAGTTCAACCCAACCCACCAGGTTCTGCCTTTACCCTGAGAACAACTCAAGGTAACACTTCGACATCTTAACACAACCCTAAATATAAACCCAGGTTTGGTTTGGTTTTTAACCTATTTTATATTGGGCAGCAACTGGTTCATAGTCTTTTCCGTGAACTCCCACACTGTCATTATTATTACCCATGACTAACTTGTCAGGGAGATGACTGCTTCCACCAGCAAGCTGAGAAGTGATCTGTGCTACCCTGCAAACTCCCATCACCTGACTGCAAGACCAACACGGAAATATTACCAAAGCCCCAACCATCAAAGTCCTGGGGGACAAAAAGCTGCCTTTAAGCAAAGCAAGGTGCCTTCCTGAATTAAACCTACCGGGATATACGGTGATATCCCAACTAAACAGCGTATAGGCTGAGCAGTGGGAAGGGAATCGTATTGTTCCAGAGTTCTTGCATTTGCTCAGTACTTATTGAGCTGTGCAGAAGCTTTCTGAAGCCAGGAACTCCTGCTTACAGACCTTCAGTTCCAGCAGTTAATCATTAAGTGATGATTAACCACGAGACGTACAAAGAGAGATGACATCGGGCGCACATAAGGATACCAAGGATACCAAAAAGAACATTTCTTACCTGTGCAAAAAATACATCAACGCAAATGTAACAAATAGAAGAGGGGGTTCTGCATGTTATTAAGAATTAATCAAGACGCATATTCCAATCAGTATGTTTTAGTTCAAGAACAGTGACCTACCTGTGTGCCAGACATACTGTACCCACACATACGTGCTGGCAGCAAAGAACAGCCATTGTATTGGTATGAAGAGCAGGCATATTATATTTGACGTGAATGCTACGCAAACAAAAAATACTGAAAAAGCCTAAAAAGAAAAGAGGGTGGGGGGGGGGGAAAAGAAGAACGTTTCAGTTTATTCCAGCAAACACCACCAGCGAGGCCGGCATAGAAAGCCAGCATAGAAAGCCAGCATAGAAAGCCAGCATAGAAAGCCAGCATAGAAAGCCAGCATAGAAAGCCAGCATAGAAACACGAGTGTTACTTATACTCAGGGTAAAGAAATTACTGCGCCATTAGGGTTGGGAGAGATCCCTAAGATCACCCAGTCTGACCAAACAGAGCAGCCTGGCTGACGGCAGGGCAGATCTGTCCAGCCATGAGACAACAGGTACGGCCTGAGCACATCTGTGCCCCAGCCACTCCTCCTGCAAGCCCCCAAGCTGCTGCATTTACACCTCATTTTGCCTGAAGATCACTGACACGCAGCGTTGATGTCGTGTTATCATTACCAGATTCTACCACAAATAGAAATCAGCGGGCGTCACTTACGCTCCCCCCCCGAGCGGTAAATATTTAACCAGGCGAGGGCTTAAAGAAAGCTCTAACAGAGGGGGATCTAAACAAATCCCCTTATCTCAGGAATTCAAACGCTATCTGCCTCCAGTGAATAATATGATAGCGATGCGTTCCGCTTCCACTCGCCGCAGATTAAAGAGGCAACGTGAGAAGGGAAGAGACCTGAGCACAAGTCACTTTGCCACCCGACAACTCCTTCTGTGGAACTGAGCATCAGTGCCTCTAAACAAGCTGAGGAACACGGAAATTACCCTGACACCTCACAGGAGTTCCCCACAAAGGGACGGCAGCTCTTGTGCTGTACTCACCAAGCCCTGGTATCTGAAGGAATCGTAAACGCTCCTGATGAAGAGCCAGAAGGGCCACAGATACTCAAATCTGAACTCCAGGACAAAGTCTGCTAACAGTACCAGTGCCCACACCACCAGGAACTTCAGGTACAGGAAAGTACTGCAAGGAACAAAGCAAAGTGATCTCAGTCAGCATTTCCAATACAAAGACTGGGGAAAAAAAAGAAGAGCAAGCAAACAAGTGTATGAACTTATGAACTTTTAGCTTTTAATTAACTAAAAGGTCAGGAATAAAAACTGTCAGTAACTGCAATACAGAAGAGAATATTTCAGACCAAATAATTTGACCGGGGGCTGTCTTCCATTAAAAAAACCAAGCCTTGTCTAACACAGCTGACTATGTTCAACTGCATTTATTGTCACAGCGGCAAAGAAGGCGGCGTGTCGCTCTGACCAGACGCTCAGCCTCGAGCTCCCTTTTGCTTTGCAGTGTATTTGTACAAAGCAACGCCTGGCAAACAGAGACTCTGCCACAGCTGCAGTGCTCCTCTCCTGCTCTGCACTCCCCCCATCCTCGGGGCTGAGACGTTTCTGCCTCCCCCTCCTCACACCGCAGATGTTCGCTCATTGTCTGCTGCGCTGAGCACAAACCCCATCACCAACAAACCAAGGTATATTTTAAGCCTTTAACTACAGCCATCGGGAAGAGCGTTTCGATGCTGAGCTGTCAAAGGGGGATATTTAAACATATCTACGTTCAAATGAATACATCCATTTAGGGGAAAAAACAACAACAACAAAAAGCCCACCCCAAAACCAACAACAAAAAGGGTGTATTTGCAGCACGCTGCAGCTGGCGGGGATGCTTTGGAGGAAGGCACACAGATCCCAAAGGCACACCGACACCCTCCAAATGAGATTATGTGAATAAAACCACGGCCCAAAGGCAGCGGCAGCCCCCTCCCTCCCCCTGCTTTCTATCAGCCCTCCCCAGTGCTGCTTCTCCCCCCGGTGCCTCTATTGTCCCTCTGTGCCATACACCCATGCACAGCCCAGAGCACCGCGCTGCTCTGTGACCCCACACCTGCAGTTCTGACACCCAGCGATGCTGCTGCAAAGAAATGCCTAAAATCCAGGCAATCCGTTTGCTGACCCACACGCAAAATGCTGGAGGAGGATCCTTTTGGGGGGGGAGCATAGGATGAGGGGGGTGGCTTTGCACCAAAAGAGGGGAGTTGAGGTCAGGTGTGAGCAGGAGCTTCTTTCTTTACTCAGAGGTCACACGGCAACAAAAAGGAACTGGGCTTTGGTGTGAAGGGTCCTCCTCTGCTGTACCACCCACGGGACTCAATGGGGACCACACGAGCAGTGTCGGCAGCAGAACAGTGGGGTTTTAAAGACATCAAGGATGAGGAGCGGGAACCAAGCGGCAACAAGTCAACTTCAATTGCTTCGACAACAACAATTAACAGCCCAAGTCCTAATGCACGTGCAGTGCCAAAGACAGAAAGATGCTAACTGCAAAATGACGGCAACGGAGCTGAAAAAGGCATAAAGCAAAGGTCTGAATGTAAACTGTGGAGACAACAAGAGACCTCCTGAGCCCCACTCACTCACCAACCCTTGGGTGGTTCTGGAGACCCGCTGAAAGAAAGCATGGCTATGTTTTAAAGATCACAACGTTCCCTGCACAGGTAATACCTGTAGATTTGCTCAAGCCTTCGCTCTGCTTTGCAAGTGATATTAGCTTGGGATTCTGCAGGACAGGACACGATGGCACCCAAAAAGCCAAAAGCAGCTTCAAGGATAGGGAGGGCTGCGTGTTTGCTGGGGAAGGTTGGTTGCCATGAAGGGCTGAGGGCAGCTGCTCCCAAACTCTTCAGCATCGCAACTCTCAGCTCCGCTCACCCCTCTGTGAGGGCACCGAAGGGTGGGAAGATTGGGCTTCAATTAAAAAGCAAACACAAACCCTGCAAGATTCAAGTGTGCTCATCAAGCTGTTTGCTCAGCCCGGCTGCTCTGTTTGTACCACTGCGATGCTGCCTCCCGATAACTGTATTTACTGGGTTTGTGTAAGCTGAGGGCAGCAATTAAGATAAGTTGAGTAAATAGCTACAGTAACCAGAGTAATTTTAATGACTTGGAATTCTGTCCTTATAGAGACACTGCCTGTACGTAACATCTCTGAATGATGGGGAGAAAGCGAGGGAAAAAAAGCAAAACAGGAGAAAAAAAAAAAAAAGAGAATAAAGAAACAAGGAAAGGAGCCCACAGTCCAGGAGGGAAAAGCCCCCAGCCCCACTCCCAGCCCTGCAGAGCAGCTCCTCTTCTCCTTCTGTGGGACAACACCTCGAAGTCCCCCAGTACTTCTGTTCATCAAAGCCCCACGTGAAACAAAGGCTGGAAATCCCACTTCTGAAACAAAGCACTCCAGGAGAAGCTCCTACAAGCAGCCTGGCACCTCCAGCAGGTCTTCATGCGGCAGCTCTGCGTGCTGCTCCCACCACCCTCAGCCTGCTGCTGCACACACCTTTCCCAGCTCTCCCTTTTCTCTCCCCCCTTCCCACCCTGTCTCTCCTCCGTTCAACGGGCAGCATGCAATTCCCACTGCTGACACCCAAACCATTCCACTAAGCCACCTCACGTAATAACTTCCAAGCAACGGAAGGCATCGCTTTAACAATCCAAGCGCTGCTCTCTCAACAACGGCAGCCTAAAACAAGACGCTCCCTCCTCTCGAGCCGAGATGCACCACCAGGTGAGCAGCGCACGGCAGCAACTGTCATACCCTGAGCTGCCCACCGCCTGCCTTCCTCCTGCAAAGCCAGCACCTGCAGCGTGCAACTCTGCCCCACGCTTCCACTTACTGCACAGCCAAACCTCTGCTGGGCTGGAAGCAGAAACGGGACGCTGTCCTTGCTACAACTTCCTAAAGTCAGTTTCCAGAGATTTTATAGACTCACGAAGGTTGGAAAGGCTACCGAGACCACGCAGCCCAACCATCGCCCCGTGACCGCTCTGACCGCGTCCCTCGGTGCCACATCCGCTCCTCTCGAACCCCTCCGCCGACGGTGACCCCCCCCGCCCCACCAACTGTACCAGCGCATCGCCGCTCTTTCCGAGCGGCTATTTCCCCCCGTACGCCGCCGGACCGCCCCCGCGGCCGTCACCCGCCGTCCCACGGCCGTTACCTGCGGGCAGACGGACCCCCCCCTCGCCGCGCCCTCCTCTCAGGGCCCCGCGGTCCCCGCCGCGCGTCGCAGCACCTCGGCCAGCACGTGCGGTTCAGCTGCGGGGCGGCGCGGCGGGCGCCATGTCGCGCGCGGCCCGCTGACAGGGCGGGGGCGGGGCGCGGCCGGGCCGGGGGGCCGCGGAGCTCCTCGGCGGCGTCCCCCCCCTTCCCCCGGACGTTCGCTACCTGCCGTAGATGCCCTCGGCGATGCGGTTCCGCTTGAGCGGCCGCCGCAGCTTGCTGCAGTCCGCGCTCCGCCGCTTCATCCTCCCGCCGCCTCCGGCCCGGCCCCGCGCCGCCCCGCTCACGGCAGCACCATGCGGCCCTCGGGTTCCTGTCGCGGCGCGGCTGCCGTCGTTCTTCTTTCCGGTTGTTGTTGTGGTTGGGGTTTGGGTTTGTTTTTTTTTTTTTTTTGCTTTTTTTTTTTTTCTTTTTAATAACCCCGGGAAACAAAGAAATAAAAATAATTCCTGGTCCGGCCCTCCCCGCCGCGTCCCCCCGCGCAGCCGCCGCGCAACGCCCCGCCCTTCCCGGCGCTGCCCAATCAGACGGCCGGTGACGCAAGAATGACGGCTCTCTCTACCAATCGGCGGCGGGGAAAGGCAGACGGACGGACGAGAAGTCCTATGAGAGTGCCACGGTGTTGGTCCCGCCCCCCGTCATCGAACGGCCTGCCCGCGAGTTTAATTGACGGTCACGAGAGCCTATCGCAGACCGGGGATTGTGAACTGACGGCTCTTCAACCAATCGCGAAGCAATTCTTGCTTTCCTCCCGCCTACTGTCCGTCGGTGTTTGACAGCGAGGCTGCCCAATGGGAAAGAGGAGGAAAACTCAAAGGACAGCTCAGCTATCCATTCGGAAGCGGAAGAAGGAGGGCTTAATTTCCTCTGTCACCGTAGCTCCGAAGGGCCGCCCCTCATACTTGATTGACAACCTCGCAGACAAATCGCTATCGCGAACCTCGGGGAGCGCCACAACAACGCAGCCCTGTCCCGCCGCCTCACAGGAGGCAGGGAGGAGGGGGGAAAAAACCAAAAAGCGGAGCGACTGCAGCAAAGAAACACATTCAGGAGAGTGGCAGGAGAGCGGCCCAATGGCGGAGCAGGAAGGGGCGGGGCGACGCGGCCGTCTCGTCTCCGATCGGCCCAAAGACGGACGGTGTTTGGAGATGGGCCAATCAGAGGCCAGGAAGGCAGCTAGGCTTCGGCCAATGGAAAGCCCGTCCCTAAGGCAAAGCCCGTGGGTGGGGTGGGCTCTCAGCGAATGGGAAGCGGAGGCGGAACAGCCGTTAACTCCGCCCCTTCCGGTTAGTCCTGCCTTGTCATGGGCGGCCCCGCCCTCCGGTCGTGCGGTAGCCCCGGGGTGCGTGGCGACAGTGCGGGGCTGCGTGGCGACCCCGGAGACCGAGTGGAGCTTCGAACTACGCCTGGCTTCTTACCCTCTGCCGGGGCTGTCTACGGGCCCTAAGCGTTTTCTGTGACCGGGATGGATGCACCGGGCTGAGGAGCGCGGCCCTGCTGTGGCATTAAAGCCTGTTCTGTTCATGGGGGAGTTTGAGGCAAAAAGCCCAGAATCAGCATTTATAGCGGGACGGGTGCTTCTCAGGAGGCGTCCTGTGTAAAAAGCCGGGGGTGGTGATGTAGCCTTTGGCGTGTGCTCCCCCAGAGAGTTCGTGCTGGCAGGAGATTTGGTAACAAGCGTCAAAGAAAAAAAAAGAAAGGGTAATTGTGCTTAATTTCACTCATGAATGGTGGCTGGAGCTCGGAATCCTGAGCGTGGTACCCAGGTGGTTGTGTTGCAGATGGGAGATGGAACCGCTGTGTTGGCGAAGCACATGGAGTCACTGCATCCAGCAGCTCTGTTTGTTGCTTTAGCAGCTGATAGGTGATCCAAAGCAGCTCAGCTGTCACTGAGTAACGCCTGAGCTACCCAACAAGGCTGTCAAATCCCCCCATACAGCAGGTGGATGTAGATCTTCCAGGGGATGAAGCAGCTTCTGCTTGTGCAGAAGCTTGTGTGCCCCAAATGCTCGCTTTAGTGGCTCCTTCTAGAAGCACAAAACGTGTGCCAACCCAAAGGCTGAGTACCCACAAGGCAGGGAGTACTTTGTAGCCACAGTGAGTGTGGCAACAGAAGTTGATGCGTTTCTGAATGCAGGTCAGGTCTGAAGCAATCAGGTTGGTTCTCAGTTAAAAGCCTGCGCTGTGTCTGTCTGCAGCTTCCAGGCCTGGGGTTACCCAGGGGGATGTGAGTGTTGGGTTGTAGCCTAACAAAGCTGAGAACCACAGCTGGAATCTCAGCGGGGCCTTTCCTGAGCTAGCGGTGGAGAGGCTCAGGTCTGGGGCGACTACAAGCAATATAAAGAAGCAATGATATCGCGTGAGCATTCTGCTCCTGTCAGTCTGCCTGCTTTTCTTGCCATTCAGCAGATACGTGAGGAGCCACAGCAGCTGGAGCAGCATGGCAATGGTATCCTGGAGAATTACAGTACCGACCGCTTGATGTGGCTCTCGTTGTGAGTACTTCTCAGTTTAGCCCATGTCAGCTAAGTTTGGGTTCCTGACGTGCACCAGATAAGGAATGTTCGTCGCTGATGCCTCTTTTGCTTTTTATCTCTCTTTTATTCCCGCTCCCCCCTCCTTAACTGTTGGTTTGAGGTGACACAAACATTGTTTATAGAAGGAAGTATTAACGTGCTTGTGCTTAAGTATCACCCGGTGCACAATGCCTTCTACTTACCGCAGCTTCCGATGCAGTGTGCCGTGGCTAATCCTTTTTCTGCAAGCCTCCTTCATCGTCCTCTTTTACTTCTCGTTCTCAGATGTGCATGCACGCGTTTCCCGTGCAGGTAAGACTGCTCACCTTGCCGTGAAAGGATGGATTGAATGCATGCTTTTATTTTGCACTGCAGTAGAGTTGGGATGGACGGCTTTGTGTATTTGTTAGTGAGATGGGGAATGTTTGTGCTGCCCTGCTTGTATTCTTGGTAATTACATATATGAAAGCGAAGGCAGTCAACAAAGTCCTACGTGACAGAGATTGCATTGCTCATCTGTTTTCTGCTGTCCCTACGTGTATAAATTCAAACTTCTGAGCACAGGCAGTGCTCTGGTGAGGTCTCAGCATGGGAAACGACTGTAAAACTAAGTTTCAGTATGGTATCACCTTTCTGTTGGCTCATGGAAGAGAAATAAAGCTTTGGGTTTCTTTAAAACTAGTTAATAACGGTGCCCGATCTTTAACGGAAAGATGTCTTAGTTAACTGTCGATTTTTAAACCAGAAATGCAGTCTGTTTGAATCACTTCACTGCTCTTCTGCTCTTTTCTGTCACGCAGACTTGCAGGATGTCAGCCACATGCTGATTTTTGGGCTTGGCTTTTTCCTGACGTTTTTGAAACGATACAGTTTTAGCAGCATGGGATTCAACCTCCTGATCATCGCCCTTGGCGTCCAATGCTCCATTCTGATGGACGATGTATTCGTTTCCCTGACAGGAAAAACACTGGGAGGTAACCGGAGCAGGTAATTAGTTCCTGTTAGAGCTGGAATCATCTGGAGCTGCTGATGGCTTTTATTCTGGGGTAATGCCTTGCTGCAATGACTGTTTTGTGAATTAGAATGGTCATCTGCTGGCTTTTTGGAGGGTTCAGTGCATTCTGCTGTCTGTTGTTCTTTCCTCGTTGCCTGAGCATGGTCCTGACATGGGATTGTATTTTTTTCTTCTTCTTTTCTTTCCTCCCTTTCATTACAGCATAGAGAAAGATGCTATGAGCATGGTTGCTGTGGTCATCTCCATTGGAGCTGTTCTTGGCAAGATGAATCCCATGCAATCAATTGTGATGACAGTTGTAGAGATAATAGTTTTCTATATGAGCAGATGGATCAACGTGTGTGTCCTGCAGGTACAGCAGTATGACTTCCAGTAACAGGGGGGGAAGTTTCACAGGGACTTTGGAAACGTTGCTGTTTCCACTGTGAATGATACACGAGCTCGCTGTGGACAGCAGAGGCAGAGCTGCATTTAACACACAATGTAAACGTACTCCAAGCTCTCTGCAGATGAACTGTGGGTTTATGAGCTACAGTGAGCTCGGGTAAATTAATGTGGCATTAAAAACCCACATTTAAAGCATAAACCAAGTGACTGTTTTTGACAAATTCTTCCTAGGGAGGTTGGATGAGTTAACTATATCAGGATCTGCGTCGAAGGGTTCCTGTGGCATAAGATAGGTTACAAATTTAATTACTCTATTGATGCAGGTTTCATACCACGAGAGCATGATGCACGTTCACCTGTTTGGGACATACTTTGGTCTGGCTGTCTCCTCACGTTTCTCTGAGCCATTACCAAGGTTTGAGAAGAATGCAAGTACTCCAAAATCGGACTTGTTGTCAATGTTGGGTGAGGCGTTTGGTTTAATGTTTCAGCTGGGAAAAGAGATTGCAGTGAGAGCACAAGGAAAGCGTAACAGCGGGTTGACTGTGCCCTCTCTCAATTCAGTTGTCTCTTTGGGGATTGTATGGACATGTTGGTCAGGGACCCATGTGCTGAGGTTATGACTTGTATTTCAGTAGCGCTTACAGTTCCCATCTGGGGCTGAAATGCTGTTTGCTACATCAAGGTGCTGTACGGTGATATGAAAATGCAGTCCCTGCCTAGTTCTGTCAGCGGTAAGATAAAAACGTGCTGAAGGGTGGGGAACAGGATACACTCAGGCCTATGAGAAAGGGTCTGAGTGGTGATATGGGAGTTCCATTTTTTTCCCTAAAGCAGCCCGTGTAGTTTCTTCATTAGTGTGACTTCTGCTGTGTAACTTAGGCTGCAGTGGCACGGGACGCCCAATGCCCCCAGTCAGTCTGGCTACAGGCTGATTTACCTGTGCTGTCTTCTCTTGCTCCTTGGCTTTCCTTCACTCTCTTGCAGCTGGTTTTGAACAGGTCCGTGAAAAGGAGCAGGAATTTTGACCTGAGGATCTTGGAGCAAGACCAAGATTGTTTCAGAAAGTTTCTTCTGTTCAGTAGTACTGAGTATTCCTGGGTGTCATTGCTTTTGATGCTATCGAAACCTGCCTTCCAGTGTCTGTGCAGAACAAGCAGACTGCTAATTGTTCAGAAATGAACAGTTTCCACTCATAAACCACTGTTTAAGTGGACTGCATATATGACAAAGTTGATGTCCAAGATGTTCCTGGGAAGCATTAAGCACATCCTGCCTTTGGCTCTATGAAAGAGGGGCTGGATCCCAGCAGAGCCATGATCTGGCTGTATGTGTGACACTGCAGTGCTGTTTGCAATACCACATTTCTGGTAGGTGTTGGAAGGTGTTGCTGTAACAGCCAGCTCTTGGGGCTGTCTTGCACTGCAATGGGCAGGAACTACTCTTCGGTCACAATGAAGTTGAAATGAATGCAGAAATATGGGTTGAAACCATTCAGAGACAGACAGTCTGTGGTAGATGTACTGTGTTTTAGGGAAGGTAATAATAATTGCTTGTCTTTGTCTCCAAGGCACTCTCTTTCTTTGGGTGTTCTGGCCAAGCTTCAATTCTGTACTGGCCTTGGAAAAGAAAACAGCATTCCTCAACACCTGCTTAGCGCTTGCAGTGAGTGCTGTAACTGCCTTTGCATTGTCTGGTCTGACCACAAAGGATGGAAAATTCAGAATGGTAAGACATGAGAGAAAATCCCGGTGTGGAAAAGCTGCTGTTCTGTTACTCTCAGTAATACACTGAAGGGTATAACAGCTATTAAATGAAAGCAAATCCCAGTTTCCAGCGTGGCGGTCATCATTAGACTGCCAAGCAGAAGACTGAAGAAACTGTAACTTAGAAACGGTATTCTAACCATGGTACGACTAATGGTTACTCCCAGTATACAAAGTCCAAAATCACCCTGATGTACTGCTGTACGACAAGCAATGACTGAATTTTCTCTCTGTTTTTCTTACTTTGTTTTACAGACCCATATCCACAGTGCAGCACTGGCTGGTGGGGTCACTATTGGTTATGCGGCAAGCAGCATCAAGTATCCCTGGATTGCAATGATTTTGGGTCTGCTTGCAAGTGTGATAAGCATATTAGGATCTTTCTGTTTACAGGTAACACTCAAAACCTGAAATTCCTTTTTGTGTAAATTATGTACACTTATATTCCAGTGTGACGTACCTCAAGGTAAGCCTCTTTTTTAAGAAGATGAAACCTGAAGTCTTTGGGATCGCAAGTTAAGAGGCCAAAGTTAATTTCCTACCTCTAAGACAGACAGTGTCCCGTTATCTACTTGTGTTCTTGCGTATCCCTTAATTTTTTTCCCTCTTCCCAGAGTTGCTTGAACCCTACTCTCAAGATTCATGATGCATCTGGAGTTCATTTCACGTTTGGTTTGCCTGCTGTGCTTGGAGCTCTTGCCCAGGTTGTTTTCTTTGTGATGGAAATCCAGCCTGCATTATCAAGGTACGTAAATGTTTGCCCTTAAGTGTAAAATAAGTTTATCTCATCATTACCGGAGGGTGCCCTGAGTGGTGTTCTCATAAATACAGAAGGCTTGGAAGTCTTCACAGATAAATCATGTTATGTTAGCTTTCAGTCCTAAATTTGGTCCTTTATATTAAGAGCAGTGCACATAGGAGATGAAGGCTGGGAAAGTGCATCCTTCCCAGGTGCTTTGGGAAAGCTTCATATACTAATACAGCAGGGGAGGAAAAAAAAAAAGATCTATTTTATCCAAGAGAGTCTTTAACACATAGGCAAGGCCTAACGCCAGTCTGGACACCCAGCTTGGAAATATGCTTGGGGAAACACCACACAAAGGGCTCAGGGGAAGATGGTTCTCCATAGGATTCCTTGACCTGGCAACGACAGCCCATTTTCACAAATCAAGGCCATGTTGGATCATACAAGAAGTTCTCTGGTTTTCTCAGCTTACACGGGAATGAATCACAGTCCAACATAACTTGGTTGTAGGCTTCTGCTCAGCTCTCTTAAAACAGCCAAGTGCAGCTGTATAAAGATTTGAAAGTGGCAATTGTGACGTGAGGTTTTGGCAGGAGATCCGTGCAGGGATTGGCAGGGACCACGTGGGGCAGACACATCCACAGGCTGAATGTTAGAGTCAGCAACTGTCAAAGGTGAAACACTTGTTTTGCTTTTCAGCATTGGCAACAAGGCCATATTGAACATCGGTGCTTTCTGTTTCACCATCAGTGCTGCCTTGGTAACAGGTCTTATTACAGGTAAGCACGAAAAACATGTTTCAGTAAGATCTTCCATGTTTTCCTTTGGGGCGAGGGCTGTGTCTTCCTATTGCAGCTGTTACTGTGTCAGCGTCCTTTGCAAAAAGACACCAGTATAACTGGGGTGCTAATGGATAAATCTATGGATATCTATGGATAAATATTTACCTAGAAGAAGCAGTTGGGAACATTTAACACCAAGAACTCTTCATGGACAGGCTTTGAAGAAGAGATGTATTCAGTGTAACCCAACAGCGACATTCTTTCACTGGTGAAATTCATTCTACAGACGTTTACAGCTGCCTTCAGATTACAGACATGAGATGTGTGAAGATGAAAATACATTTATGTTTTGGTGTTGTCTTGGTGACGGAGCAATGCTACCTGGAGCTTCTCATTTTTTAGGCCAGTTGCTGTAAATCTGCAGAGTTCCATTCATGTCAGCAGCTTGTGTGAGCCAGACGCTGCTCCTTTGGTTGCTGGGGGGTTGGGATCATTGAGTGTTCATGTGTTCCTCACATGGCATCCTGTTGGTTTTATGGCAGCTGTGGTTGTTCTAAAGCTGCTAATTCTGGTTCGAGGTGAAATATACTTTAAAATGATCTTTGAAAATGCTTTTTTTTTTTACCTATAAGCTTCTCTGGGCTTAAGGTCAACTTGAGCCATGGGGCTCTGCTGAAGTGTTTTGTTCTGATGTTGTGTTTTAGTCTATGTTACATTCAGATGTATGTTATAAAGAAGCCTTCAGTTACACAGCCTTCTCCTTTCCATGATACATGTACAGATGTACATCCAACCTATGTGTTTTTACAACTAGGTTTAATCCTAAACTTCAAACTGTTGAAGCCCATCCCTGTCTCCAAGTATTCTGAAGACCAGATGTACTGGGAGGTAAGTTTCTTTTCAGTGTAAGATTAACCACGTGGCAGTATGCATAGCATCCATTTCAGGCTACATTTGAATGCCCTGTTTGTTCAGCTGTTTGAAGCCTGAATATTATAAAGATACGTATTCTTCAGATCGCATTCCTGTTGGTGAGCACATGGCTAAATCTAAGATGATCTTTGTTGTAACACATAACATCCACTCTCAGACACCCTATGCTTTGTAGACAGGCCCCTGAAGAAACTAGAGTGTCAAAGAGAAGGATTTTTACAAGGCAGTTCTATGGATGGAAGGTTCTTTTTATGAAAACTCCTGGCCTTCATTGAGTGTTGAGTGCATAAACACACACCTTGTGCACGTTTAGGTGCTGAATGTGACCTTCTACTGAACCAGCTCCTTATAAGGCTCTGCATCACCTCCTCCATGCGTTGATTTGATGTCGATTGATGAAATGTTCTGATACAAGAATGTCTGTCTTCACAGTTTCCTCATTTGGCTGTTGGATTTTGAATGGACGAACCCAACTGGAAGACTTGACCGAGATCTGTATTTGTCACTAGAGAAAATGAGTAACTACGATGAAACAGCACTTAATTATCAATTAGCACACTTAAAAAAGCCTTCCCAATGGAGACGTGAAATATTTGCAACAAAATGTTCATTACTCCTGAACAATCAGCACATATAGTTACACATGGAGAACGTATAATCCGTTTTCTTCTCTGTTTTGATGATTTTACCTTAACTATTTTTGTAGCATGTGTACGGAAAGCTGCTGTCATGGCTTATCAATTAAAATGCTTGGAAGCTTTTAAAGCTGTATTTAGTTCTGAAGTTGAAAAGTCCAGATCTGTGCAGTTACGCACTAATTCTGATCTAGTGAAGTGCTGAAGTCCTTGTTTATAAGTTAAATTAATTCTGTTGAAGCCTTGTTAAGCAAAGATTTGATGACTGAGACGGAACTCCACACTGTGCCAGACTGAACTCGTGTTACCTCCCTAAAGAAGAGTCTGCTCTTGGCTCAGCCTCTTTGGAAGATCTGATGGCAAGAAATGACGAGCAGAACCCCCTGGGTTTGGATGAGGTAAAGCAGGTACCTGCTTGTAGAGTACTCCAGTTGAGACACGCGGGGGCTTTGGTGCACAAGGCACAGCCTGCTCAGTCAGAAGATGCTGTGCAAACGTGTTTTTAAATGGATGGTGGTCCTAAGCTTTTTCTTCATTTCAAAATAGTTGAGTATGAAATAATTAAAGAAGTGGAACCTTGGTTGTTTTTATTTACTCAGCACACTTAAAAATGATGAAGAAAACAGCAACACTGAGAACAAGAGATGGAGTATCTGATGCTTGCTGCAGTAATGTTTGCTGACCTCTAATTTATTCATTAGGGAACAAACAAAGCAGATCGCTGCAATTAAAGGAAGCTGAGACAAGAGTTCCAAGTTACTTGTAAAGGAAGTGAAAGTTTCTTATGTCACAAAATAGCCAGTGATCTACTTAGTTATCAGCTGACAGTGCCGTTCAGCATGGATACCTACCCGTTTATATGCCTCCTTATCACACATTTGGCACATTACTGCCCTGGCAGTACTGTCAAACAGGCTGAACTTGTGGCCTTCAGTTCCTTACATTCCAGCAACCCAATGAACATAACTTCTTACGTGTTTATGATGTCTTCCAGCAGGAGTGGTTGTAAGGAAGTGTATTTCATTCCTGTTTCCTCTCACATCTCTTTGCTCTCTGATTTCTTCAGCAAGTAACCAAGATGTATGTGTAGGAAGGGGCAAAACAGCTCTTCTTGTATCTCAGAGTTCAAACGGGCATGGATCAGAATTCCCTCTTGGAGGGACCGTCCCTGGTTTAACTGCCAGCTGAGGAGTGTTCTTCCCTCTTTTTATCGTGGTTAGGAATTAAGTTTACAGCAAGCTTTGTGGATGAGCTCCTTACAGCCAGAACCAGTACATAACTCGAACCTGTGCCTCTACAACGTCTGCAGCAACAGCGAGTTGTTCACTACCCTCACCATCACTGTATTAAACACTCGGGGAAAAACAAAGTCCAAAGCAGCACAGCTTTATGCAGGAAAAAACACGAACCAGTCAAATTTGAAAGTGAAGAACTGTTTATATTGCCCAGATATAGGAAATACTTAATAAATATATGTTAAAAAGTTGTCTTAAAGCAAGTAGGACTTGGGTTCTAAATATCATAGAAAGTGTTAAATGGTTAAATGCGTTCATCTTCCACTATTCTATTTACTTATAGCAAACGTCATACAAAAGTGACTTCCATTGCTGCTTGTAGCAGTTTTACGTGTCGGAAACATCACAACATTGAAATCAACATCACTTTTTGAGGGGGGGGGGGGGGGGGGGGGGGGGGTTCCTTTCAAAATAAAATACAACCAGGATTTTTAGCGCTAGGATTTCACTTCTCCATGTTTTACCTTTTGGACACGATTGAAGGGCACCGCATACAAAATGGTTGTACAAAATTTCCAGAGTACACAGCTAAAAAATGACGCGGCCAATGCACTTCCATCAGTGTGTTCACTGCCACAGATCCTCTGTGCGGCCAAATTTGAAGACCAGTCCTCTGTTTGAAACAAGAAAGGCACACGGGAGCATAAGGGGGCAGATTAAATGCCAAGTAATATTTTAAATACGTTCTTTCTGGGAGCAGGTTGTTGTATTTGTCAACCCACATCCTGTTCCCGCAACAGAACCTACGCAGGCAGATCAGTGAGTGCCCTCAGCAGCACTTTATTCACCCGCATCTAGTTGCGAACAAAAAATAGAGCTGAAATAAAACCCAGGCTGCAGCAAGCTTTGGGTTTCGATCATTAAAAACCAATTAGGTAAGAAATGAACAGAGGGTGAGAAGCTTACCCGAAAAAGATGAATGCATTCTGGAAAAAAACAGCAATTCCTGGGTACACTACTGCTTTCTCTACAAGAAAAACAAAACAAAACACTCCATTTGTTTTTCAGAAGTCCTTTGCTCTTCCAAGAGACCCCCATCTCACAACAGAGTCCTGCTGCTGCTTCCACCACAGAACGAATCTGCCTAAGATGGGCTGTTCTTTCCTAGAGTCAAGAGAGCACCGTGCATCTTTTGCATGTTTCATTCTCTGACAAGATGGTTCCCCCCCATCTGTCACCCCCCCTGCAAAGTAACTTCAATGGCTTTCGTGCCTCCCCTCCCCAGTTATTCAGCTTTCCAAATAACTGAATGATCAAAAGATGTGCATTCGGATCGTGAATCCTAACACTCATTATCGTGTGGGATTGCACATCCTCTTTGCAGTGCGCTTGTGCAAACTGATACACGTGTGCACATTCACTACGATGATAAGCCGCAGAATGGAGCACTAGCATGAAACGAGCGTGCCCAGGTGTCCCTGAAACCCCCCAGTGAACTGAGTAATGCCAAAACTAAAGAGAACGTAAACTAAAACCCAACCAGTGTGCCCTGATGAGCATGAGATTCACTTCATTTCCAGGGCTGAGCAACAGCTTTATGTCTGCTTACGTGTCCCTGCCAAGAGCAATCAGCTGCAGTTTCTATCACTTTCTCAAGACTCGATTTCATAAAATTACCACGGTATAAAGTAAGGTGTGAACTTGTGCCAGCACTTTGATTTTTTTATTTTTCGCTGCCTTAATGCATAGGCTTGGGGAACAACCTGCACAAAACCGGTCACTTTAATTCTGGAAAGAAGCGTTTGCTCAGAATTATTCCTATACAATGTAAGCAGTTCAATTATTTCAGTGCAGTCCCCCATGTGACTGAGCCCTCTGTTTCTACTAAGGCTAGCAGGAAGGTCTGTGCCCTACAAAACAGACTGACAAGAGCTTAAATAAGAGAAATGGGATCTTAAAATTCTCCATACATTGGAAAATAAGAAAAAAAAAAAAAAGGATAGGGAAGAACTAGAAAGGGTCAGGCCATGCTTCATGTTGTATCTTACCTTTAACGACGTATCCTCCAAACAGAATCCACATGGAAGCAATCAGAGAGCCAAAAGCCATCATAAAGCCAATGAAGAGCCAGATCCGAGCACCTTAAAAAAGAGACATGGATGTTCCGTGCCCATTCCTGGGTAGAGACGCCGGTAACTTTCAAGATGCTTCAGTTTCAGAGCACCTTCTGTGACCCACTCGAGCTATGCACATCAACCAGTGCACGCACTGGTACAGCTGTTACAGCCCTTCCAAGGCTTACTGCGTGCATTTCTGTGTGCACACCGCTTACCTGTTTGTCCCAGGCAGCCTTCGCTGTAACTGTCACCCCGCACTTGGCCATTAGACACCGCGTTGATCCTGAATGTGCAAAACAGGATGAAAAAGGGGAAAGATAAATAAAGCAAGAAGGAAAATGGTTATAAAACAGTAGGGGAAACTCCTCAGAAACTCATTTAGACTGTAATGCATTTCTTACATGTATTTTATTTTTTCAAAATGTGGAACAATGCTAAAACTTCAACACATTGCTCTGCTTTTCCTCCACTTTTAATGCTTTGATTTATATGCTACTCCATTTTTAATGGCTCCTTACCACAGACAAATGTAAGGCATGTGATCCTAGGCTGCATCAAATGAAGCGTGACCAGCAGCAGTTCTCCCCCTCTGCTCTGCTCTCATGAGACCACAGTGCAGTGCTGCATTCAGCTCTGGGGCCCCCACCATAAGAAGGGAAGGAATCCTTTTTCAATGAGCATAGGAATAGGACAAAGGGTTTTAGGACAGAATAGGAATAGGACAGAACGGTTTTAAGCTAAAAGGAGAGACTTGGATGAGATATTAGGAAGAAATGTTATCACTCAGAGGGCAACGAGGCCGTGGCTCTGCTGCCCAGAGCCGTGGGTGCACAGTGGCTGTGCCCAAGGCCAAACTGCATGGGGCCCTAGGCAGCCTGGTCAGAAGTGTCCCAGCTTATGGTGGGGGGGGGTGGGGTTTGGACCTAGGTGATGGTTAAAACCCCTTCCAACCCAAACCATTCCATGATATCAGCAACACTCAGACCCTGACTTGTTATTTTCACTTATCTCCCAAGTTAAAGACTACATTTTTTTTTTTTAAATCTGAATTTCACAGAAGTTCCAGGTGTGCACAGCTCTGATTCAAGACGTTACACTTACATTAGGAATGCAATGGTGGCTATAACCCCACAGGCATGATATGAATGGTTGAAGTCTTCCATGGTAGGGTACTTTACAGCTGCATCTATGATTATCCACCAACCTGTAAAAAACTATTAAAAGCAAAAGTACTATAGTTGAAAACACAGATAGAAAAGTTTTGACCAAAAAAAAAAACAAACCACCCCATAAAGTACAGCATGGCTGCCTCTACTATCAGCTTAGTTAGGTACAAGCTAAACACAAACCCCACCATTTAGCTGCTCCAAGAATTGTAGGGGCTGGAAGGGACCTCCAGAGGTCATCCAGTCCAACCCCTGCAAAGCAGGCTCCCCAGACCAGGTTGCACAGGTAGGCATCCAAGAAGGTCTTGAACATCTCCAGAGGAGCAGACTCCACAACCTCCCTGGGCAGCCTCTTCCAGTGCTCCGTCACCCTCACTGTGAAGAAGTCCTTATGCACATTTCTGCAGAGCTTCCTATGCTTCAGTTTGTGGCCGTTTCCCCTTGTCCTATCACCACGCACTGCTGAAAAGAGTCCGACCTCGTCCCTTTGCCTGCTGCACCTCAGATATTTAAAGACGTGGATCAGATCCCCTCTCAGCCTTATTTTCTCAAGGCTGAAGAGATTCACCTTACTCAGCCTTTCCTCATAAGAGAGATGCCTCAGGCCCTTTATCATCTCTGTGGCCCTCTGCTGGACTCTCCCCACCAGATCCCTGTCTTTTTCGTACTGGGGAGCCCAGAACTGGACACAGTACTCAAAGTGAGGCCCGACCAGGGCAGAGTAGAGGGGGAGGATCACCTTCCTGGCCCTGCTGGCCGCTCTTTTTAATGCACCCCAAGATGCCATTGGCCTTCTTGGCCACCAGGACACCCAGGTCCTTCATCGCAGAGCTCCTCCCCAGCAGGTCAACCACCAACCTGTATGGATGCATGCAGTTATTCCACCCCAGGTGCAATACTCATCACTTGCTTTTGTTAAACACCATCTGGTTCCTCTCTGCCCAGCTCTCCAGCCTGTCCAAGTCCTGCTGAACGGCAGCACGGCCTTCAGGTGTGTCAGCCATTCCCCCCAGTTTAGTATCATCAGCACTATCCCCTCATTAAGGTCACTGATGAAGATGTCGAACAGGACCAGACCCAGCACTGACCCCTGGGTACACCAATCACCGCCCTCTGAGCTCTGCCAGCCACTTCTCAGCCCAGCTCCGCTCATCCATCCCGCCCTCCCCAAGGCTGCTGTGGGGAGGGCAGCACCAAACGCCTGCTGATACCCGGAGGTTTTTCAGCACCGACTGCAGGTGCTGTGGGCGCTGTGCAGCGGGGGGCAGCCAGCACAGAGCAGGGGAGAGCTGGGAGGGGGGGGGGGGTGGGTTGGGGACCCTCTGCCCCATAACCGCGTGACGGGGAGCCTTCCTTTCCATCCCCGAGCACTCTGCCGTGGGGCTCGCTGCTGAAAGCCGCAGGGCAGCCCGCAC
Organism: Alectoris magna; assembly: GCA_030625065.1. Lineage (NCBI taxonomy): Eukaryota > Metazoa > Chordata > Aves > Galliformes > Phasianidae > Alectoris > Alectoris magna. The sequence goes on along the minus strand of CM060583.1, from coordinate 3,390,865 downwards.
ACACCAGCACTCCGGCGGCGACGGACGCGATGGTGTTCCGCTTCTCCCCCCAGTCCACGCACTCCGAGCACCTCAGGCTCTCCAGGAAACCGGACATCTTTCAGAGTTCTGAGGAACACAAGAAAACAAAACAAAACGCCACCACGTTTTCGTTACAGCAGAAATCCAACACAGCTGTGATCGCTCCCGAGAGCCGCACCACAGTGCCCTCACCCGGAACACGGCCCGGCCCCACCGCCCAGCCGGCACCCCCGGGAGGCGCCGGGCCGCCGCTCACCTCAGGGCTTCCGCCGCCTCCAGCGCGCAGCAACGACGCTCCGTCAACGCGCTCAGTGCGCAGGCGCGACGCTCAGCAGCTGCTCCCCGCCGGCAGTGCGCAGGCGCGTAGAGCGCGGGAGGGCGTTGAACGCGTACTTCTGCGCATGCGCTGTAGTATGGGAAGGGAGGGGGAGTAGAGGGCGATCGCAGGCAGTGCGCATGTGCACGTAGCCAGAGCCCTGCCCGCGCATGCGCTGTTCCCTCCGTTACGTAAGCGGGGGAGTGACGTTCTAGAAGGTTCGGGGCTGCTCTCAGTCGGGGCTCTGCTCGCTGCCGGGTCGGCTGCGTCTGCGTGGAGCTCCGCGGGTTCCGATCGCGGCGCGTTTTCTGGGCTCGGCCGTTCGCTATGGGCGTGACTCACGAAGCGGGGTTGTCCCCTCGGGCATCGCCGTCGGAGCAGGATCCGTGCGGGGGAGGCGCGGCTGCGTGCAGCGGGTGAGGGGGCGCGGCGCGGTCTGGGGCCGCTGGGCGGGATCGGGGGGGACGGGAAGGTTGGGGGAGTGGAAGGGGGGTGCGTTGTTCGCCTGGGGCTGCGGGCTGGTGCTGTGCTACGGCCGCGTCTCACTCGCCGTTGTGTCGTTGCAGGAGCACCGTGGGAACCCACGGGAGTCAGCAGCGGGGATGCCCGGCGGCCCCCAGCGGTAAGCGGCCGGCTGCGGCCTCACGCGAAGCCCTGTTGGTCTCCGAGCTGTGTGTGGGTGGGCGGGGAGGCATCTCGGGCGTTCCCCTGGGCTGTGCAGCGCCCGTGACCTTGGTCTCTGCTTGGAGGTGATGGGTGGAGCTTCCTTCAGCTGCTTGAGGAACAGCGTGGAGCTTAATTAGCTCTTATAGCTTGCTTGAAAGCTCTTAGTGCCAATAAGCAGTGAATCCAAGCTCAGTGGTTCAGTAGGCAAACCTTGAGCTGCAGAGGGTTAGCACAGTGCTAATAATGTAGGCCTACTGAAGGGAGAAGCTGTTTTGATGTGCTCCCTTAACGAGTTACATGCTGTGATTCCTTAGCTGTGTTTTTTGCTGTGTATGAAGACCATGTAAGACTCTACAGGTGTAGTTTAGTACCGTGATTTGGTCATGATCATTGGTCTGTCATAGAGCTGTGGAAGTAAAGCATGAAGTCTGTTCTGACCTGGAAGGCAGATGTTTGTTTTGCGCCTCCTGATGCAGTAGTCTGCACTTATAACAGATGGGAGCTTGAGTACTTTGAAAACTTCGTTTGGGGTAAAGACATGGTAGTAACTTGCATCTTCTTCACCACAGTTGTGTGAGGGGTATTAAAGCCAACACAAACCTTTCAAAACTCATGGTTTACACTAAAGCCTTCTTAAACTTTCATACAGAGTCATAGAATGACCAAGGTTGGAAGAGACCTTTAAGATCATCCAGTCCAACCGTCCTTATCACCAGTATTTCCTCACTGAACCATGTCCTTCAGCACAAGATCTAAATGTTTCTTGACCACTTGGGCAGCCTGTTTCACAAGTCTGACCAGAGGACAGGAAATGATGCTGCTTAAAATTGTCATGCATGAAACGCGTTCATAATTGTCAGCGTTTAATTGTCCTTGAACTTCTTGGTTGTGTGCTGTATGTAGATGATCTGCTTCTTCATTTGTTTCTCTCTTCTCTCCTTTACCCAGGCACAGAGACTGGATATTGCAGAACAACAATAAAAACAGAATTGGGTTCTGAAAGTACTTGCAAGGAAGAAGTGGTGGCTCGAAAGAGCAATGATATGGCAAACTTCATGGATGATTTGAGTCTCAATTCACCAAAGAAAAGAGATAATTGTTTGAGATCCAAAAGAAGCTGCGGCAGGTCATCATCAAGGTCATCCAGTCGGTCCTCCTGCAGCTCCCAGTCCAGTTCGAGTACGTCCTCTTCAGCTTCCTCCAGGAGTTGGAGCCGGTCCAGATCCAGGTCTAGGGATCGAAGATACAGTTCCCGAAGGTACAGGAGATGCTCCCGTTCCTATTCCAGAAGCCGCTCGAGATCACGTGGCTACATGAGATACAGAGGAAGGTACCACTCCAGGCACTACAGGAGGTACCACCGCTCTCCTCCGAGGTACAGATCACGCAGTAGGTCGTGGTCCCGTGGAAGATCGTATTACAGAAGGTCCTATTCAAGAAGCAGGTCACGTTCAAGAGGCCGGAGAAACTATGGGTTTGGGCGGACGGTGTACCCTGAGGCTTACAGGAGCTGGAGAAGCAGGTCACGAACAAGGTCTCGGAGTAGGTCACCCCTGCACTTGAGTGAGAAAGGTACTTTGAGACTTTGGGTGTGAGCATTGAAAACAGGTCTTTTACTAAGTAAACTGGAGCTCCTTCGTAGAGCCTATCTGATAACAGCAGATTGCAAGGAAAATTTGGTGTATCTATACAAATGCATTAAGAGGGGGGGAAAAAACCAGCAGTTCGGAGCATATCTTTATATTTCAACTGAAGCTGGATCTCCCAAGTTGTGATGAAAATCCATCAGAGTTGATGCTTCAGTGCAGAGGCAGTATAGCTGCAGTTCTTAGGTTTGTACTGAATGGATGCATGTCTTATGTTAAAAATGAATTGCACTCTTCTTTTAGAAAAGAGGGAACTTCTGGAAATTGCAAAAGCTAATGCTGCAAAAGCTCTGGGAACAGAAAATATAGTCTTGCCTGCTAGCTTGAAGATCCGTACCGCTGCTAAGGAGACCAGCAGTATTAAAAAAGAGCATGAAGACTTTGGGGAGTCAGATGAGGTAAGTACGAACTGGAGTGTTGGGAATGAAAAGGTCAACACTAAAGACTTGTGGTCTGCATGGATGTGCCATGGTTCTGTTTTTTTTTTCCTTGCCGAGGAGTTTGTAATTACAAGTTCAAACTCCTGGATAGAGAACTGAGGTTTACCAGAATGCTAAGTGCTGTAGAAACCACTGTAGACTTTGCTTTTCACTTCAACTACACTGGATTCTGAAGGGCAGTGGATTCAGGGCTGGGCTGGATGGGGTCCCAGTGGCAACCAGCCCGTGGCTGGGGTTGGAGCTGGGTGATCTTTAAGGTCCCTTCCAACCCAAGCTGTACTGTGGCTCTGTGCTGCATGCAGGCTTTCCCTGGTGTTACAACATTAGGAAGGCGAGAGAATTGTAGTTCTCCCAACTCTTCCCTCAATGGTAATATTGTATTGCTCATTACAGAAGCTATTTTTCTCTTGACCTAAACCAAGGAGACTCCTTAGCAAACCTGTTTTGTTTTTTTTTTTGTTAAGGTTAATTTTACTACCTTTTCTAACAGTTAAAAGCTTTTCATATGTAATAAACTATTTCCCAGAAGTTACATACCCAAACACACAATGCATTTTACATGCTTTATTTCTGTCTTATAGAAATCATGACTATGGTTCCAGACATGATGAAGAAAATCTGTTGGTAATTAAGGGTCTCGTGGGCTGTAGCTGCTGTGAATTGAAGGGAGGGAGAAACTTCAGCATCTTAAACTGAGCTCTAGTTTGGCTGTGTTATGCTGTGTTAATCTGATTGATGCTAAATGCAGAGCTGCAATAATTGTTACATCTATCCAATGCTGCTATATTTCAAATGGAAGTAAATTTGCTAAAGGTTTTAGACAAATGGTACAGGCATCCCTTTCATAATATATGCAATATATTCCAGATGTTGAGAGAGTACAGAAGAAGAGGCCTGCATCACTTGCAGATAAGTTTATTGTTGTTATCCAAAGCTCTGCAGGATTAACGTGCAGAACTTCATGCGACTTATTCTGACACTACATTTCATTGTATGGCATTCCATGCTTTGAATCATTTGAATACTCTATAAGAACTGTAACTGGGGCATGGATATCAGGTCCTATCAGGTCCTTGAATTGACACGAGGACCTTGATTATAAATACTGGTTTTCACATTGAATTCAGTGCTGATGTATTGGCACATTTGGTAGCTTCTGGCTACTTTTGTTGTAAATATCTGAAACAACTGTACTGGAAAGTTATTAACTTGTAAAGGCTGCCTTAACTTAGAGAGGGTGTTGTATCCTCCCGCTGAAGCGTTGTGTGCTTTTCTCTAGCAACCCAAAGGACTGACAGAAGTCATAACCAAAAGTGGGATGGAGAGAGCAACCGCACGGAGCATCTCGTTCAGCCCTAATGTAAGTATGCTTTCCAAAGGTGGAAGTCCCATAATTGATCCCTCCTGTATCAGTCTCCACAGCAGTGATTGCTGAATCAAGTATCTTAGCAATGGTAATGCTTCTGAAGGACTTGAATCAGCACTTTAGCAGTACGGTGCTACATGTACTACAGTAGTGTTTAAAATGGATGTAGACGTTTCTGCTCCTAATGCTCAGTGCCTGCGAACTTTTTGTTTCACACTGGAACTTGAAGTTGCATCTTTGGTTACATTTGAGTGGTACGAAAGTGGGGTGGGGTGGTAATTCAGCATTGTGGATGGGTTAAGTGTCTTGTCAATAGAAGTAAGCCTTGTAAAGTTGCTGGGTCTTTGTACATTCTTTATCTTTCCAGTGATTTAAAGTGTAATTTATTTTCCAGAATACAATGGCAAAGCCAGTACAACAGAAGCCAGCAAGCCATGTTGTTAAAGAACCATCCATCTCTCCAGGAAGAGAAGATGACAAAAAGGGAAGTCCCTATGGGCAGTGGGTTCCTGTCAAGAAGGAGGAGAAAAAGTTCCTAAACTTCTCACCCAAATGCACGCTGTTCCGAGCACGCTAGGATAGCTCTCTGTTGCTCAGACTGCAGTATCACGATACCCGGGTAGTGAGGTCTGACGTTTTCTGATCAGCTTGAAGGCTTGTTGAGTATTTATTTTGATATCTTTAATTTTGGAATCTTAGGTTTCTCTTTCAGATGTAAAGCACAGTGATCCAGAAGCCACAGATGGAATCTTGTGTATATATGTAAATATTTTTGTATTGCTTTAATGGACTAGAACTTAACAGGTGGGTAATTTTTTTTCTAAAGAATAGCCGAGTAGCTGTTAATTTGAACAGTTAAATTACATTGTGTAACAGTTTACTTCAAGGAAATAAACTTCAGTTTTTGCACTGGCATCTGTATGTCAACTGTTGGGCTTTTATTTTTTTCCCCTCCAGTGGTTATTTCCAGGCTTCAATTCCACACAGCCAGCATTGGAAGATGGGACAGAGGGTAATTCTGAAGGTCACCTTGAAAATAGACCTTCATCCTGGTATCGTTCTGTCCAGGCTGTGGCAGATTGAGGCTGTGTAGGTAACGGGTGGATACCCTTCTGCAAAGGGAAATCTGTTGCGTGTCTGGCTGCCCTGTGAAGCCATCACCATTCCATCTTAAGCCTTTTTTTTGTAGTAGCTCCTTATTTCTACAGAATTGAAGTGAGACTGGGCTGGAGGACTGTCTAAGAAGTGTTTAAATATAGCTAGAGTAATGTGTTTTTGACTTGTATTTCCATCTTGCTAAACAAGCATCCTCAGATACCGACACGCTTTAAATCAGAGTGAGAGTTTATTTAGAACGTGACATTGGAGGAGCTGGCTGCTTAGCAAGTAAAGCTTACATACAACTGCAGGCATACACTGTGTGCATCTACTGTATGAAACATATGATCTTACGAATTGCTTCGTGGGGTTTCCAAAGTATTTTTCTGCTAAAGCTTAAAATGGTTTGTAAAATCACACCGAACTTTAACAGGCAGGGGAGGGTTGGAGCGTGCACCTTCCATGGATGGCACAGTTCACACAGCTGTTCCTCTCTCCAAGTTCTGTTTGATTTCAGCTGTGTACTTCCCATAGAAGCGCTCTGCCTTCTTATTGAACTTGGCGTTTCTTTCATTGATGTAATCAATATCTGCATCATCGTTGTAAGGACGTCTCCGGCTGTACTTCTCACGTTTCTCAATTCTGTAAGGCAAGCATCAGTGTTTGAAGACCTGCGGGTGGGTCAGAGCACTCAAAATGAAGAAATGCCGTATGTAGGACTGGTGAAATGATCTCATTTACTCACTGTTTTTCGAGATCTGCGACCATTCTGTCAATCCCTTCCTTGTCTGGCACGTGAGTCCCATGGAGGAGACTGTCGGATGTCGGATAGAGCGCTTCACCACTGAGAACAGCAGCAGATGAGCAGCAGTTTACTAAGTGGCACTAAGATACAATAGATTTCAGTAATTTAATACTGCATGGCGTTTAATTTCTAACTGTAGGAGTTGAAGATGCAGTGAGAACATGCCGATCCTCAACGGTTAACAAACTATTAACAAGCATGCCTATACAAGTTACAGTAATCAGCACTAAAATCCTCATTTGAACATGGGAATTCCTAATACCAAAACCTGCTGAAAAATAAAACTAAGAAAGCACCAAAACCCCCCCAGAAACATTAAAAATACAACTAAAAAATAGCAAACAAACAACTCGTGCACCTAAATAACTTCACTGGTAGCAGTGCTGCTTCGGAGCTGCTACTTGTGAGGTTGAAAGAAACACAGATGGCGATGCTGTCTCCTACCTACTGAAGTAGTTATCAGATTATCAAGTAGGTCACGCGTTTCAGAATCATGTTAAAATAGTACATATGACAACATACACGTGCTGAAAGATTCAGTTTTAAGTCTAGTGGTCAATTTATAAAGCCAATACTGATGAGCAGATGACTGGAGCTGCACTTACTACTGCTCCTTCAGCTTCTCGTACTGCTCCAGGTCGGGTTTGATCTGCCTGGTCAGCCTCTGGTACTGGCGCAGCTGAGCAGCTGCGTAATCTTCAGAAGAAAACAAATTACTGTTGAGGTGAAGGCTTTTATTTCATGATTCAACATGAAATGTTAACAGACGTTCATTAAGAACGCAGACAATTGTGGAGTTAAAACAGACCTGAGAATCCTAGATCTGGATTTTTCCTCTTCTTTTTCCTTTCCCATCTCTCTGCATCCTCAGCACTGATCTCTAACAGTTTAACTCGCTCGTAGTCTTCTCCTCTTGCTGCGCATTCCTAATAGAGCACAAATATCGAGCAGCAATATAATGCCCAAGGATTAAACTCAATAAGGACCAATTGGTCAGCCTCAAGTGCAGAACTAATTTATAAGTACATACAAAAGAGCTTATTTGGGTTTTCTCTGGGGGAAAGGGGAGTGAGGAAACACAACATGGGGTAACTCGAGCAAAAGCTCTCCCGGCTCACTGAAAGGGGAGCATCACTGCAGCGTTCCAGAAAGCCACAACTATGCTCTTCTTACCTTCTTCTTTTCCTCCACCTTCAGCTCCCACTCCAGTCGAGCTTTCTTGGCTTCCCAGTTCGGTGGTAACTTGAGCCTTTTGTCTTCCTCCACCACTTCCTGGTGGTTCAGCTTGCGAGCCTCATTCTAGGAACAAAACATTCGACACCAAAGTGATGACACAACACAGCGCGAGCACAAAAATGACTGCAGAAAACAAAACCCAGATCCCAGGTGATTGAAGTGGCCCGCTCAGTGAGGTGCACGTGTCTGAGCCCTGAGCCCCGGTTCCTGACGCAGCACACTAGGTGAAGCGCTGGATTTGACAAAAGGCTACAGAATCCCGTCCCCTTTACGGGAAGGATGGAATCGACCATCGGGAACGAATCCCTCAGGGGCGGCAGCGGCCGCAACCGATCCACAGCCGAGCTAGACTGGAAACCGCCGTTCCCCCGTTGCTTCCCCCCGTAACACCGACAGCGCGCGTGAGAACAGGCCCGGTCCCGTCCCGCCGCGTACCCGCTTCAAGTGGAGCTCTCGGAACTTCCGCAGCCGCTCTTCTCGCTTCTGCGCCGCCGCCGCCTCGGCCGCGCTGGGCTGCGCCTCGTCGTCCGAGCCCGAGGAGCCCTGAAACAACCGCGCTCAGCCATCTGCTGGAATAAAGACCGGCAAGCCGCCCCCAACCCCCCGCCGCGGCCTCACCCCGTCACCGAGATCCCCCAAACCGCCCAGCGCCGACACCGCTGCCGCCGCCATTCCGCACTGCAAGCACTTCCGCTTCCGCCCCAGCACGAACTTCCGCTTCCTCCACGACACGTCTCCCACGGGCTGTCCTCGAGCGCCCCCCGGCGGGCGGGAGGTACCAGCGCCCCGGCCGGGCCGGCTCCTCTTCCTCAGGCTCGGGTTGTGCAGCGAGGAGCGCGGACTGAAGGCCGCGTCGCCTCGTCGTGGTGCGACGTGGAGGGCGATCTTCAAATTCCTGCTTTGCTCCAGGCACCGATAGATGCCTGGCAGGCAGCCTGGAATTACTTTGTGTTTAACGAACACCGCTAAATCAACACGTATATCCATATTCTCCCTTGCTGGGGAATCAATGGGGTGATGCAAGGCGACGGGAGGAAGCAGCTCGTGGGGCACTGAGCTGCCCACAGACGCGCAGCTCTTTGTGCAGCGATGCACAGCCAACGCTCCGCAGAAGCTCCAAACTCCGTAAGGTTCGGAGCTGCGTTCCACGTTGATGTCCCGAGCTCAGCCTTCCTTCCAGCAGAGGGAAGCGCAGCACCGGCGGTGACGGCCGCGGAGGCGGCTCTGGCGCACGCAGCTGTCCCTGTTCTCTTTTAACTTCAGTTTCTGCCATTGGCAAACTCCGCTTCACGCTGAGCGATCAAAACTATCAAACGCGGCGTTACCCAGCGAGGAGGCGAGGGAGGAAACCCAACGTAGTGCAAGCGGCGCTGTGAAGATGAGCTGCTGGGGCCACGAGCTCCTACATGGCCCCACGGACCGCATCTCCGGTGCTTGCTCAGGAGAATGGCAGATCTGGCCCTGCTCGTGTGCCCTAATTTGGTGCTTGGCTTCAGAGGCCACGTCCATCCCCACCACACGTGGGAACTGCCCGCCGGTTTCGGATCATAGAGCTTTTTGGGAGCAGAGGGGGATGTTTCAGCTGGGCCCCGCAGCTCCCCCATAAAGGACTGTCCCTTACGGAGCACCCAGGCAGTGTCCTGTGGCACCGGAGCTCTGGGTCGCTCCTCACGCCCTCCAAGTAGGAGATAACAAAGGCTGAGCAGCAGGGAAGGAAGGCGTCTGAGTCCCGTAACAGAGGGGTGACCCTCTGCAAAGTAGGGCCCTTCCTTTCTATTTAATCAATCACAGAAAACCGAGTGGCTTCTGTGTGTTGTGCAGTGCCTTGACCCAGCCAAGCCCCGAGCTCAGCGCAGCCCTTCTCCCCTTCTCGCTGCCATCATGCAGTTATAGAAGAAACTCAAGAGGTTTTCCCATCTCGTACACATTCATTTCTAGGTCCGATGCCAGCTCAGGGAGCCCAACTCCTGGCGCAGGTGCTGACTGTGTCCCCATCTTGATGACACCGCTGCAAATCACAGCCTGGCTTGTAAGAGCAGGGAATGCACCCGAAGGGCCGGGTCCTGCGCAGGCTGACAGTGAGCACACGCAGATCTGCTCTCTCTGTCGTTTACAGTTAATTTATTTTTAGATTTCAAAAAACGTTTTTATTTCTCATGCTCACGGAATTGGCACTGGGTTTTTTTGGGTTGTAGCTGCCTCCATTGTCTTCTCCAGTTCTGCCTCCCCTGCAGTGCCGAAATGAAAAATTCCAGTTACACATTGTACAGGGGATGGGAGCTCGGAGGAACTGACTCATCCTGGTTATATTTGTCTTTTTCAAAGGGGAAGGTCCTGTTTGAATGAGGGATGGTGGGGAAACAGCATCAACGATCTCCTATCCACTACAGCAAACCTGAGGTTGTCATTAGGGGTCCGGAGGGTACACAGCCCTCTGTGAGTGCACCCCGGTGTTTTCACAGCATGGAGCTGCCTGGGGTTGCTCCAGCAGTCTGGGTAGCAGCAAAGGGAGCGTGTTGAGCTGTTTCTCAGAAACACAGCGGTGGCTCCAGTGTGACAGAGGCCACCATGTGCTTCTCAGGATGCAGCCAAGCCTGCGTGCCCCGTAGGTAGTGAGCCCTGGATCTGAGGACAGTTCCCACTCACAGGGCTTGGCTGAGCCCCGGGGAGGCTGCCACTGCTCCTGGCGTCATGGAGAGCGTGAGGACAGAGCCCAGAAGGGTTCGTGCCATTCGTCTTCATGCCAGAGAAGCATAAAGGGAAGATGCTGCTGGTTCCAACTGCAGCAGTTTTTATGCAGGGAGGAAAAACACACGCTGTGGTTTAAGGGAGGTGCTGCTGTACGCCCTGCTCTCTCTGCCCAGGTGGTGCTTAAAACCTTTCCGTTCTCCTGAACTGGGGCACGCCATGTGTTGGTCAGCATCCCTGCCTAAAATGACAGCCTAGCAGTGCTGCTTCTGCCCTGTAGTGCTGCCTCCAACTCTGTGCTTGCAGGGCTTATCTGCTGCAGCTCCCAGGGCAAAGCTACATGCGCAGAGCTGTGCTTTGGATCTGCCATGCCATGGCTTGGATGTGCATTGCTGTGGCTTGGTTGTGCTGTACCGCGGTTTGTGTGTGCGTCACCACAACCCAGACCCACAGCCACAATGTGGAGCTGCTGGTCAGCCCTGTGGCGTGTGGGCATTGCTCAGGGTGTGGGCACTGCTGGGGGTTGCAGGGACAGAGAGCTGTGGGTGCCCCACCCCTGGAGGTGCCCGAGGCCATGGATAGAGCTGTGGGTGGTCTGTGCTGGTGGAGGGCACCCAGCCCATGGCAGGGATGGGACTGGAGAAGCTTTGGAGTCCCTTCCAAGCCAACCATTCTGCTGTTCTCTGTCCTGCAAGCGACCTGTGGGGTGCAGCTCCCCAGCTGCTGTGTGTTGCATCGGTGCTGTCACATGCTATGTGCCACATGGGCTTCTTGCGTGTCAGAAGGGAGCCATGAGCGTGCTGGGGGATGCGATAAGGCCTCGGCATGCGGTGGCGTGAGCACAGCTCTCCTGTGCTGTCCCAGCAGCTGCTGGAGCTGCTTCCACTTCCTGCCCGGCCCTGCACAGCGCGGTTCCGTGCTGTTCAACAGCTGCTGCACTCCATCCTGTTTCGTGATGAAAGGTGCTTTATAAGCGGAAGGACGTTCTGATGAACAGGAGGAATGATGTACAGGCAGGGCTGGTGACAAGGCTCATCCCAGTCCTGGTGTTTGTGATGGGTGGCAGTGCTGGGGGAAGGATGTCCTGAGGGGTGGGAGAACCCCTTCCCTGCTGCTGATTTTGGGGGAACTGTGGGGTGCCTGGAGCAGCATGGGGCAGCAGGGTATGGGCAGCACCCTGTGCCTGCAGCGTTCCTGCCCGGCTGCACTGCAAAGCCCTTTGCAAGCAGAAGCATTGGGCAAAGGAGGGGAAATCAGGCCTAGAACTTGCGTTGGACCAAATCAAACCTGCAAGAAAAGCATTGATTCAGTGAGATGGATCCAGCAAGACCTCACTGTAGCCTTCCAGTTCTGGAAGGCAGCTTGCAAGCGGGAGGGAGACTGACTTTTTACACAGTCTGATAGGGACGGGACAAGTGGATGGCTTTGAACTAAAAGAGGGGAGATATCAGTTATGTGATTGGAAGAAATGCTTTACTCAGAGGGCAGTGGGGCACTGGCACTGCTGCCTGGAGCTGTGGTTGCCCCATCCCTGGAGGTGTCCTTGGCCATGGATGGGGCTCTGGGCAGCCTGTCCTGGTGGGAGGCACCCAGCCCATAGCAGGGGCTGGAACTGGATGGTCTTTAAGATCCCATCCAACGTCAGCCATTCCGTGATTCTACGATTGAAGATAAGATTAATCAGGATATATTTACTGATCAAAACAGACCTAACGTGCTGCTGTATTGCACATAGACACGAGCCATGAGGAAATTTGGAAAGGGGAAAATTGAAGACTGTTCTGCAGGGAGAAGAGAAGCTGGTTTTCTTTCAGTCCTACTCCTTTCGATCATGGACTACAGTTTGTGTCCTATTGGGTTGCAATTATAATCTTTCAGATCAGACACATAATCATTGGGCTGGAGAGCAAAAAGTACCTGGGTAATGTGCTTAACAGAAATTAACCTGGTTACGTTTGTACTCTATTGAAAATGAGAAAGTGCTGATGGTCAAAATCAATTCCTCCACAGCCAAATTACTGCAGGGCCGGCTTAGGGTTTCAGCTAAATGCTCAACCCTCAAACAATGATCCTAATTATATTGAATTAGGCTCCTGATCATATAGTTCAAATGAAGGCAACGGTTTGCATTTGATGCTACTGGGTGGGCAAAGTGGAAGGCTCACCCCGACGGGGGGCAGTGGGTGAGCTGTGCCCAAAGTCCCCTTCCATCACATCGCACTGGTCTGGGATTGCAGCTCAGGATGGGATGTTGGGATGGAAGACATGAAGTGCGGCCGTAAGGAAGAAGGGAAGGAGCAGCAATGCATCCTGCTGCTGTTGGCCCCAGCCTGGCCCATCGCCTCCCATGGTGACCCTGCAGCAGGAGCACTGTGATGCGCCCAGAGCCCCCCTGTCATGTCTCAGGGTTCCACGGAGGTGGAACAGGAGCACCACTCACCTTCTCCTTGCTGGTAACTCACAGTGTTTCCATGGGGGGGTGACGTTTCTTTTGGAGACTTCTTAAGTGCCTGCAGAGCGGGGCAGCTCACTGCATTGCTCAGCCCGGTTACATCTTTTCCCTTAAAAGCCGGAACCTTGTGGAGTTTCCTGGATGAGAGCACCTCAGTCATTAACTGTGAATTTCAAATGAAGCAGATTTACAGTATATATCAAAGAAAGATGCCACTGCAGAACAGTGGGAGAGCTGCAGGGCTGCTCAACAGCATTTCGCCCCTTTTCAGGCTCAGATTGGGAACGGCCAACCCATGTGCTGCCCTTGAGCATCCCTCATTGTGCAGTGGGATCATGCTCTGTGCAGCCAATACAGGAGGCACTGCTGGGCCCCATTGGGATGGGGATAACTGCGGGTCCCCATGCGGCAGCACGGATCCATCAGTGGGGACAGGCGCTCCTCTGGGGGAACGCAACAAGTGGCAATTAATTAGCTGTCAGTAAGTGGGAAGGATGGGACCCGTGGTCCTACTGTTGGAATAAGGAAGCCGGGGGAGAAGGGGCAGCATGGAGAGGGCACTCCCATTGGGAAGCACGTGGAGGATATGGGACCTTGGAGTTGCTCCTCCCTGCACCCCACAGGGATCCCCAGCCCGGCCTTGTGATGCTCCAGGCGTTGTCCCATAGGCAGAAGTGGCTGCAGGGCTGTGGGTCACGTCGCATCATCCCGGATCGATGCACATTTTGGTGTGTGAGTTATTAGCCCGCTGTCAGAAACTATCTCAAAACCACAAAAGTAAAAGAATAAATCTCCCTGTTTACCTGCAGCGCTTTGTTTTTCAGTACCAAAGTCTGCTCAATATCACGTCCTCCAAACTTGTGCACAAATCACCAAGATGAAGCCAGATTTGGGGGATTTTAGCCGACTTCTGCTGGTTTCCATCACTTGATGGTATGCGAGGACCCCCTCAGCCCCTCACCCCGATCTGTTGATTGTAAACGAGCACTGATGCTCATTTTGATGCATTTTTGCCACCGCAGAGATTGAGCTCTTCCCGTCTGATCATCGCTTTCTTGCGACCCCCCCCTGCATGGGAAGCACACTTCAGCTGTCATTAAATATTAAAGGACAGCCGGTGCTGGTAAGCAGCAGCACCTCACCCCGAGCTGTGGTCCATCAGCAGCACGGCTCTCCCAGTGCTCCCAGTACAGCACACTGGGGCTGCAGTCCCTTTGTCCTGTGCGTGCTCCTTTTTGTGCTCGCAGAGCTGGGTGCTGCTGGGATGCGACAGGTGCTGGCGAATGGATTTCTTCTGAGGGCCGTTTTCGGCCCCTAAAGTGTTAAGTGAGTGCTAAGCCTTATAAAATTACCCTTTCAGCTACTATTTCTGCACTAAAGGCTTTCGGCGACAAGATATGCCAAAGCATCTGATGAAGTAATATGTCTATTCTCATTTGTGACATTTATTATTAACAGGGGGAGAGAGAGAGAGAGAAAAAAAAAAAGGCCCAGCCAGAAAGAACTCTTAATTGAAGGACTATTGTGCCGTGGTAACTGCTATTAAATTAATCTGCTGCATTCCTTTCCACCCACACACTTTAAAACTTCCTGGTTATAATTAGAACCATTTAAAACCAATTTGACACTCCTTGGATGATGCAGTTCAGCTGCTTAATATGGTGAAACTTTGGTGAAAGGAGCAGAGGGGCTGCGGGTGAGCTGGCTTTGCTTGGCTCTCATGGAGGTGCAGAGCTGGGAGCTGCTGCGTGTGTGCACCAAAAAGGGTTTGCATGCAGGGAAATGCAAGCTCAGGTCCAACCCCTCCAATGCTGGGAGTCCGTTGAGCTGTGGGCCATTCAGTGCTTTGTGGTGGTTGTGCAGGAGGTGCTGGGAGCATCCTCTGCCCACGGGAGGGACATTGAGTGCAGAGGGTTGAATGCACCCGAATACATAAATTCACTGATGCAAAACCTTTGGTGCATCTGGCTGTGGTTAGAATGCATGGGGCTGCAGGACTGAGAGGTGATGCCCGGTTTGAGGCCTCAGCTCGGGCTTGGAAACCCTCCGAGGGTGCAGATCTGGGCTTGGATTCGGGCTTTGGTGCTGGGGAACAAACAGAGGAACCGTGAGCCCGGAGGGGTCACTTCTGCAAATGTGTTCCTGCTCCGCCTCCCCGTAACCACCTGCGTGGCACCGCGACGGTATCGGCTCCGGCAGAGCCCCGACCACCTCCAGGCACAGCCGGTTCCTCTCTGAGCCCTGGAAGATCCCTTTAGTCACGGTATCTTTCCTGTCACCTTCTGTTTCCTTCTGCATTTGGCTCTCAGCTCGGTGACATGTGTTCGCCAGCGCCGCGCTAAGCAGCTCCAGGCGCAGCTCCTTGGGACCGCTTCCTCCCGCAGCGCCCACCTTGCTGCCGATCCCATAGACATTCAAAGGAGGGGGGGGGTGGGGTGGGGAAACCCCATTATCTGCACTTTTAAACACCTTCCCTCTCCCACTGTGCAGCGTGACCGACCCATCCAGACCGACCCCCCTCCTCCTCCCCCCCCCAATCAAACTATTTCTCTATATTCTTTTTCTCTCTCTTGCTCTTTTTCCCCAACTTTGGAAGCAGCGACCGAGCGGCCGAGGGATAAAAAAAAAAAAACAAAACACCAAAACCAAACAAACACACAAAAAAGGGCACGAAAACAAAACGAGGATATTTCTGCTACCCAGTAACTTTGCAAAAATGCTGCGTGCTTTTGCTGCTGCTCGGCGGGAGGCGGTAACGAGAAGCAGTGGCTGCGGGCTGCAGCCAGCACGGGTAAAATTAGCAGAGCTCCGAGCCGGCTGCGCTCTGCATCCCTCCTCCTGGAGTGGGATGAGTTGTCTTTGTTTCCATCTGAGCTTGGATCTGAACCAGGGTCTGCTCTCTCTCTCTCTCTCTGTGTGTGTAGGACAATGCGGAGCACCACAGATTTTGGTCTTTTTGGGGACAAGGAAGGAGGGCGTGGGATGGTTTTAGGTGTGGAAGTCATGGTGTGGGGCTGTGGTTGTACCCAGAGCTTGGGGGGATGTTTCTGAGGAATGTCATGGGTTGGGCCGTAGCTCAGCTATTATATCTATAGAAACATTTATTAAAGCAAGTTGGGATTAGGACGTGGACGACGTAATTTGGGAATCAGTGCTGCCGGATCGGAGGGCCCGACAGACAGCTTGGCTGGAAGTGATTTAGGCGTCAAAGGGAGTAAGTCAGTGGAATAAAAACCCGATGCGTATTAGCAGGAGGGTGGTAATAACCAACATGTGCTTCCCCAGGCCAGCACGTGGTTGGCAACCCGACCTAATGGTAGGCAACCTGACGTAGAGGTTGGCAGCTGTGCCATGGCTGGGGGGTTGGAACTGGATGGTCTGAAAGGTCCGATCCAATCCCACCATGCTCTGGTTCTCTGACAGCTGGCACTGAGGCTGTTCTGTCCCCATGTCAGACATCTCAGCACATGGCTGTGATTTGGGAAGGCACCGTATAACCAGCACAGGGTTCAGTGTGATAGTTAACACTGTTCCTTGTGTCCGGAGCATCCTTTGGCATGGTGGCATTAAGAACATCTTAAGAAAAGTAATTGCTTTTTAACCTGGACTCAGCTCCTTTCCAGCTGCTGAGTGATGGACCCAGAGCACAGCGGTGTGTTATTAGGGGAAAACATCAGCCTGGCAATACACGAGTGCCTAAAAGCAGAAGCAAGAGTGAGTCTCATCACTTGAAAACCTGAAATGCTGAGAGCGGCTCCTCAGGAAGGCAGCAAGCTGGGCGCAGATGTGGCCATGGAAGTGGAGCACAACACTTGCTTCCTTCCTGGGAATGGAAAAGAGGGATGGGCTGAAATCAAGGGGATGTAGCAAGGAGCAGCTCTGTGAAAAATCCTCAGGATCCCACAGGGTCAGAAATGGAGCACAGGATGGGAGGTGATGTGGAGCACAGCCCGGCACCTGAGCTGCCCCACAGAGTTGGGGCGACTGGGGGTTAATTGGGGTCTGCTTTGGGAAATGTGAGCCTTGCAAAAGCGTTGCTGCTCCGTGGGGCTGCTGTGGTACCCACATTTCTAACGGGGTGTCTGTGCCCTGGGAAAGCTGAGGGCTGGAAAGTAGCAGAAGGGTAAAATTGGAGCTGCCCTGGGCTGTCCCACTGCTCGGGCTCTGGAGGGGGAATAGGGTCATCCTCTGCAGCCCCTGGGCTGGCAGCATCGTGTTGGTCCCTGTCTCGCTGGGAATGGGGCGCAGTCCTTGCGTTTCCCTTCTGGAAATACCCACCCATCTCCTCACTAACCCAATTAAGAAAAGAAAATCAACCTTTTCTCTTCTGGACTGTCTGCAAAAGGCTTGTGAACGGCTTTAAGAGGCGGCCAAGGGACGTTTCTAAGCACAAAAAAAAAAAGAAAAGAAAAGAAAAAAGAATAATAATAAAAAATCTCTCCCATCAGCAAACGAGAGTGCTTTATTTTGAAGCACTGACTCAAGGCGTTTGACAGTTCTGACTTTTAAGATGATACTTCAGGAAACGGAATGGAACTCGCAGAGCATTTTGATGTCGCTCCGAGCCCAGGTTTAATGGAGGAGCTCTCCCTGAAGCTGCGCCCATCTGCTGACAGCATGCAGGGCTGAGCTGCTCTGTCAGTTGGCCAAATGTGTGTGGGGGGAGATACCAAGGAAGGAGGCTCTGTTGGCTGCTGGAAGCGGGCTGGGTGCAGGTTCATCAAACCGCCCCATTTTTGATGCAGCAGTAGTTCAGCTTTCTGCACGTTTCTGCTCCCTTTGCTCATCTGCTCTCCTGTGATCCCCATGGGTCTCTTTCCCTTTCCTTGCATTCCTTTAAACTCCAAACCTATGGCTGGTTTTGGTGCTGGCAGGGTGTTGGTGGGGGCTGGAGAGCAGCACTGAGTCCTGTGGGCTCCACTCTGTGCCATACGTGGGCAGGACGATCTTCCCCTGCTGCCTCCATAGATAAGCTTGGCTGCTCCCAAAGGCTGTCACCAGCGTGGTGACACTGCTGCCAGCCACCAGATTCGTTTTTTCTCTTTGCATTTCTTGACTTGGATTCTCCCCATTTAGTCTATCAAGGGAGGGAGGTGATGTTCTTTTAATCGTGCTGTGCAGGGGCCACCCCTCCAGTGGGAGGGAAAGGCTCTGAAAGAGGAGCTCAGCTCCACGGTATCCGGAAGTTACATGGAAGGGACCTCACAGTTCCTCAGTCCCACCCCTGCCATGGGCTGGGTGCCCCCACCAGGTCAAGGCCCCATCCATTACCTCCAGGGATGGGGCACCAGCAGTGCCAGCGCCCACTTCTCAGCCTGTTCCAGCTCCCCCTGCATGGCATCCCTCCCTTCTGTGGTGTCAGCTGCACCGCTCAGCCTGGTGCCATCTGCAGACTTGCTGAGGGGACTCTCCATCCCATCATCCGTGTCACTGATAAAGTCACTGCAGTGAGCTGCTGGGGGTCCCCACTTGTCGCCACCTCTGCTTGGACGCTGAGCCATTGACCACAAGCCCACCCTTTAAACCCACATCTCTCCAGTGTGGACATAAAGACGTAATGTCTTCAGCACTTCGATCTGAGCTCCTCGGAGAGGATCAGCCCCTTCTGTGGCACAGAGAGTGATGCATCCACAGTGGTGGGACGAGCTCTGTGTCCACAAATCCCTTCCATCCCACGTGAGGTCAACAGGAGCGAAACCTACACAACAAAGCTCTGTGCACCTTGGGTCGCCGTGGCATTAAATATATATGGGGGGGGAAAATTAGTTTAATCAACTCGACGCAGCATCAATTAATATTTTAGCCAAAATGTCGAACTCCAGTTTAACACGCTGGTTAAATCTCAGCTGGAAAAAAAACCACTGTGGTTCTCCACCGCCTTTTTTTTCTTAAACCCAGGCTGGTTTCCCCAGCCCCATCTCTGCCTACGGGGGCTATTGGAGCCACCGACCTCCAGTGGGGTTGCAGGAGAGCATTAGCAGCCTGCAGCTGGCCGAGCTGTTTGCCCTTTATCTGAACAAATAATGAGTAGCGGTTTAAAAAGTCCCCTTCTCCCCCTCCCCGCTCCCTTTTATAGGTACAATAATCAGATAAAATATTTCTGGAAGACTATTTACAAACTTCCCCATACCCATCAATCTTACCGTTAAGAAGGAACGGAGGAAGATCTCTAACCTCAAGAAGCTGCTAATGCAACCAAGCTATTTAATGGTGGCGTGGATTCTTTTTTTTTTTTTTTTTCCTGCTGCCATTACTATGGAATACATAATAACATCAATAATTAAATATAAATTGGATTTAATATTTTATGCTGGCGACATGTAATTTACACTCTACCCGAGAAATCAAAAGGTCATGTCTGAAGTAAAGGCAAGAAGTAGGGGGAGATGTTCATGGAACGAGTCCTGCTCTCTTTCTGATGGGCTCCTGGTGAAAGGGATCCTCAAGAATTTCTCCAGGGAGGGAAACAAGAGCTTTGCTTGGGGTGGAAAAGGAGAAGTGCTGGTCCGATGGCCCTTAACATGGGGTGTGCGTGGTTTTCTGGCTCTGTTCAGTCCCACGTCTGATTGCTTTTGATCCAGCAGCGCTCTTCAACCCGCACTTGTCCATAGAATGGTTTGAGTTGGAAAGAATCCTTATAAGCTGCCTGGTCCCACGTTGCTGCCATGCACAGGGACACCCACAGGGACACCCACAGCTCCATCAGCGCTCAGAGCCCCATCCCCGCACCTTGGATGTCTCCAGGGATGGGGCACCACGGCCCCTCTGGGTTCCTGAGCTCCTGGCAGTGCCGTGGCAATGGGGCTGTGCTTATTTGCAATGCTATCCCCAGCAGTGCCGCATCTGAGCCTCCTGCAAGAAATGCTGCTCAGGAGCCCGAGGAGATGCATAAATAATTCCAGGCTGGCAGTGCTATCGCTGCATCGATTTTTGTGGGATTACGGTAGATTTCGATGGCTTGGCCAGTGGAACAGTCTCCATTAACGCAGCGGTAATTCAGGAACTGCCTGTGTTATTTCTGGAATGTTTGAAACATTTTCTTCTTTTCTTTTATTATTTTTTTTTTTCCATTTTTCCCCTTTGGGTCACCCAACGCCTTGTCCAGTTTTCGCATACATACGTGGGAGTTCGCATCAGCTCTGGGTTGCGGCAGCCTGGGCTGTTGAGTTTACATCTGTGGTTGCTTAAAAGTAGGAAAAATCAGACACCCCTTACGCAGATGTGGGGTCTTGGAGCTTTCCAGTTCTCTGTCTCCTTCATTCCCTGTGCTAGGAGCTGGCCAGCAGCACGGGGCTGTGTCTGTAGGATGAAGGACGGGGAGAGAGGATCCCCATCACGGCTGGGATAAATTATTGCTCAAGACTGTGGGCAAAGAGGTTTGGGGTTTGTCTGGGCTGCCCAGAGTAGATTTCTCTGCAAGTGGGGCTTCTGCTTTTTTAAAGGTTGTGCAACACATCTGGGGAAAAGCAATTCTTGATTCTTCTTCTGCAGGGTGAGATGGGGAAGTTGCTGGAAACCAGCACGGATCGCGGCTGCTGTCAGCGTCCCAGCGGGCACGAAGGTGGGGGAGGCAGGCAGGTTTGCTGCTGAACCGTGGGGCTGCTTCGCTTGTTTTGGGGGTGTGCAAGGTTTGAGGGGCCTGAAAAATGAGATTCGAGAGTTGGTGGAATGCAAATCCCTTCAGCACACCCAGGGACAGCTGCAAGGAGCTGAGCCAGCTCATCCCAGGTGGAGTTAAGGAACTCTTTGGGAGGAGGGCATGGCTGGACACGTGCAAGCTGCCAGGGAAGTTTGGGGTGAACGAAACCTATTCATGCATGGGACGGTTGTGCAGTGTGAGTGTGGGTGAGCAAGGCTTTCCTTGCTGGGTGCTTGGGATGCAGTGCCAGCATCCTGTTTTGGGTGTGCTTTGTCCAGGTTTAGCTGCTACCATTTCACCCAGAGGGTGGTGACGCACTGGAACAGGTTGCCCAAGGAGGCTGTGGATGCCCCATCCCTGCAGGCATTCGAGGCCAGGCTGGATGTGGCTCTGGGCAGCCTGGGCTGCTGGTTGGGGACCCTGCACACAGCAGGGGGTTGGAACTGGGTGAGCACTGTGGGCCTCTGCAACCCAGGCCATTCTATGATTCTATGATTCTATGAACTGACGAAAGGAGTCTGTCCAGGAGAATGTGCTGCCGGTGACCAAGGTGGAAAAATCCTCATCAATGCTTGTGTTAATTAACATGTTTTCTTATATTTTTTTAAGTCTCCGTGGCCAAGTTAAATCCAAGCCTATGATAGCTGACTTTCCAGGCCCTCCAGGAGTTATAAAACTTCACGACAGTCGCTCAGAAGTGGGCAGAAAAGGCCCTGTTTAATTTGGAAAGCCGCAGATGTGGCCAAAATGTCTCTGGCTTTTCACAGGGCTCCGACAGAGAAAAGGACTTTCGGAGCAGCCAAATCCCCATGGGGGCATTTTGGAGACCGTGCTGGGTGGAAGGGCTGGATCCTACCTCCAGACCTGGGTTCAAGCACACAGCAGGCTGAGCTTTATAAGGTCATGCAGCTTTCAGCACCCTTTTATGAGGCTTTGGAGTCCACTAGGAAAAAGAGCTACTTGTTTGGGTTGGTTTTTTTATTGGTCCAGGCTAAATGGTTTTGATCAAAAGCGTGCTGTCATTTTATGCCTCTTTCCCTTGTCCAACCCACGGGGTCGATCAGCACCTGCCTGCTGGAGGAGGAAGGACCTAATGAATTGCAAAAGGATGAAGCTGTACCTGTTTTCTCAGGGCTATGCTTTAGTGGGCTCTGTGTGGGGTTTTTTTTTGTTTGTTCCAAGCCAACTATGGAAAATCCATATAAACATCCCATTCTTGCAGCTCGTGGTGCCCCTGAAAGTGGAAACACCTGGTTTTCAAAGGGCAACCCTGACTCTGAATGGCTCTTAATGGTACGTTTTGACTTTTATGGTACAGCGTAATGCAACTTGGGGGCTTGCTTGCCTGGCAAAGGAAACACTCAAATGAGTGTTAGGGGGACACGGCAGTGACAAACTCAGTGGTGATGGCTCAGAAGAAATCTCGGTCTAAATTGTTCTGCTTCTGCCACATCAAAATCCATGGGCTTCTGGTGCCACACCTGTTTCGAAGCCCCGAGCAACCCGAATTCTTGAAAGATGCATGCAGCAAAGTTGCGCTACCGTTGATGTGCTGTTATTTTCCATCTTTATTCATCCCCAGATGCAGCAGGAATGGCTCCCTTCAGGCCACTCATCACAGGGAAATGCTTTTAAGACCTTTAACAGTCGCACGCTCTTATTTTGTGAGGTGCCTGGTTTATAGTCTGGAAGAGTCGCTCTGATGAATGGCTTCAGTAATGTTTTGCAAAGGGCCGAAGTGAGTGATTGATGGGCAGGATTCAGGTCGCTGATAGCCAGTCACTTAATCTGCAATCAGCACTGTCCTGATCAATTTGAGAGGCAGCTGGCTCATGTGCAGCGAGGGGGGGATGCGGGGGGTCTTATGGGATTATTGCCCAGAGAAACACAGCCAAAACCAGGGCCGGGTTATCTATGAGAGTCAGATTAATCCCAGAAGACAATCTGGGTTTTATCCTTTGATATCCAGGTGTAAGGATGCTGATACCAAGGGTGTTGTCACACTGTCCCAATGCAAAACCCCAGTGGTGACTTTCTGGTCATGTTTAACTGCTCATCTCCAGGGGTTTGCTAGAAAAGGGTGGATGTGGCACTGAGGGGTTTGGTCACAGGCAGGGGGTGATGGTTGGATGGATGATCTTCCTGGTCTTTCCGACCTTAATGATTCTATGATTCTCTATCCCCATCACAAAGAGAGACAATCCCCCTGGCTGGGTTTACTCCCAGCAAGAGAAGTTCAACAACTCACTGTTTCACCAAAGCAACCTTTTGCATCACAAAGCAATTACTGCTAACGGCTCTCGGGTTTTACTTACCCAACTTGATTCGCCTTGTCACGTCCCATTAACTTCTAATTCAGCACTAATCCCTGCCCTGAAATATATAATGAAAGACATTCAAAATATATCAAAATGGCATTGGTATTGATTTATTAATGCTAGGGAATGCTGCCCTAATTGAATTTAGATCCAGGAAGTAAGTTAATGTAGCTGACAGTGATACAGGAACCCAATCTCCCCAGCGCACAGAATTATGACTTTTTTTTCTCTCTTTGTTGTCAGATGGATAAATAACAAATCAATTTGAATTTCAATGATGTTGCTAAAAACAAGGCAGAACCTGCCTGGACCAATCACTCGGATGGGGCTTCAGCTGCCAGTGAAGGTCAGGGGAGTTCAGCAGGTGGTGAAGGACATCCCCAGGTTTTGCTTGGGTTTCTTGGGATGTGTTTTTCATGTAGGTCCAAGTGGATAACCTTGTTGATCAGTTCTGTTGGGGGCAGCTGGTAGCTGTTTTCTGCCTGTTGTCCTAACCCAGAAGGTTTGGCTTCTCTACGACCCACCTGGGCATGGTCTTGTAGGTGCTGCCAATAGGGATGCAGCTATAGGGCTGCTCTGGGGCAACACAGGTCCCATCCCTGGTGTCTGGCTCATCTCTTCACCTGGCCTGCCCAGAAACTCTTATCTTTTAGGGTGTGTGAATGCAGTCAGATCCCTGCAGGGCAGCAGGAGTTCCATTCAGTGCTGTCTCCTGGAGTGGGCCCATGGTTGTGCATTGAGTGTTGGCCGTCAACCATTTCATTAACACTCAGCCTCAGAATAAACCAGGCACAAAGAGCTGCTGCTAATCACACCTGGGGCTGATCACACCCTGCCATCCTGGGTTAGGGGTCCCAGAGGACCCTGCTGTGCTGAGACCTGTGGTATCTGCAGTGCTGTTCATGCATGGGCTGCTCCTTGTTGCCCTTCCCTGTGCCATGCAGTCTGGTTATTCAGCATTGTCTTTTTATTTCTTTGTCCATCTGGCTTCAAAATTGACCCTCTGCTTTCCCCAGAGCCCCTCATTTTTGCCAAGCAGAAATACTCTGGGCTTGTGCTTGAAATCCAGCCCTGCTGGGGTTGGTATGGTCAAGAAAGCAGAGGAGCCTGAGTTAATTAAATCAACAGCTAACAGTGGAGGTTACCCACAAAAGTGAACCTTGGTGCCCCTAAAACCACTGACCAGAGAACGGCTGGAAAAAAACAAAACCACAGTTGGAGTGAAATGGAAAAAGAAATCTTCAGCTCTATATCACTTCAGCTAGCCACAGGTATCAGAATATTAATTGCTCTTTGACTTGATTTTGTTGTGGGATTAAGGGCACATTGTGGCTTATGAAGATATTCTAGGAGCCACAAGGATGGATGCAAAATCCATCTGTGAAGCGTTTCTTCGCCTGCTACGATGCAGGGTGCAACTGCTGCAGCATTCCCCTTTGCCAGCGTGCAGCTCCTCGTCCCTGTGCTGGGAGACACAGTGCAAAGTGCCACCCACCCTAAGGGTCAGGATGCAGGAAGATGTGTGGGGCAGTTGGAGGCCGGGCTGAGCAGCACAGTGGATTTCCATCTCTCTACAGCAATGTCCCCTCACCTGTAGCGTTGGCCGCTGCGGCACTGAAAGAGTGGCTCTGTGCCTTTTCCAAGCCCATAAATCCAGAAGATCAGAGCAGGGGGATCCAATCCAACCCATAAGTCACGGGATGTCAAATAAAACCATGGACATTAAAACTTTACTACAGTGAATAGTTTTAATTTCCGGGCTATAACAGCTGTTCTGACACTAATGGCAGATGAAAGCTGTGAGTTCCTGGTCAGGGCACCCCCAGCCTGGCCGGGACGCAGCCAGGAGCACGGGCTGCTAACAATGCATCCCTTTATCCCCTGAAACTTGGATCCATTAACCCCAGAGATGTTAATTACAGCCGAAATTACCTATGAAAGGCTTTGCTCAGGAGCCTGAATGATCGCAGCCAGTAATAACTTTGCTTTTCTCCTTTCTGTAGTGCTGGTGCAATTAGTTTGGGGTTTTGGGGGGGGGGGGGGGGGGGGGGGGAAGGGGCTGGTTGTAGAGTTCTTTTCTTTTTTTTTCTATTTATTATAATGTTTGTCACTGATGTAATAATTAACAACTTCTGACTGTGGGCTTTGTGCCCATCACAGGGCTTGCTGCAGCCATGGAGGCATTGGGTGTTTGGGGTCTGCAGTTGGCATGGGAACGTGGAGGTGGTAACTGGGGGGTGGATGTCTGACCCAGATCCCTTGGGGAGAGGTGGGAGATCTCCATCCAAGCCCTCATTTTGTTGCTTCTTTCTTCTCTCTGGGGTGGGGGAATCCTAGGGCAGGGGGAGGGTGAGATGCTTTCCTGGATGGGCTGCCTGTGGGCCCGGGTGCTTGCTGAACCCACTGTCCCCAGGAGTAGAGGTTGTGCGGGGAAAGACATCACTTATGGAAGTGGGAGAAGAGTCAAGACCTTAAAGAAGAAGTAGGACACCAGCAAACCGCCTTGTCTGGCTCCATCTCAAAGTGCAACCCCAAGGGTGACTGTGCAGCGGGTGATGCTTGGGGCCAGTTCTGCACAGTAGGGGCGAGAAACCCTTTTCAGGGGGTGGGGTGCTCTTGTGTGTCAAAAGGAGTGGTTGGGATGGGGAAGCCATGGGGTCACAGCGTCTGCAGGGCTGGAGAACCATGTCTTAGGCTGGGAACAAAGGGAGAAGTGGGGAAAGGCCACCTCAGGGGGTGACCACTGCTGGGAATGGCCGCAGTGTCACGGGGACAGGAGCAGAAATGAGACATCACACAGCTGAGAGCTGCTGGGTGGCAGGCAGTGCTGTTCCACATCCCATCATTCCCAGCAAGCATCCTGTTAGCTGCTGGGAAAAGGGGCTATGAAAGGACACAAAGCCCCTGGGTGTCCCCAAGCGTGACCCCAGCTGCTAACAGCTCGGGGCTGCAGGACAGAGGTGCTGGTGCTGCTCTGCACCCTGCAAGGCCGTGACATCTCCCCCAGGGAAGGTCGGGGTGTGAGAGCCCAGAAACCAAGGAGGGTAAATGTACAGATGAATGCCCGACGTGTCACTTGGTTTTAGACATCGCCATCTACGATGGGAGAGCCCCCAGGGAACTTGGAGTGGAAAATGTAGCGTTCCTCATCCCAGCCCACTGCTTGCTTTAATGAGCACATTAACAACAAGCCCTGCTTTATTTATTTCAATTTCAAAATCTCCAAAGACGTTCCTATATATAAGCAGGGCATCAGATCCCACCCCTGTAATGGGTCATTAATGTATTTTAAGAGAGAGAGACAAGTTTGAGTTGGCAGAGAAGAGGATCAAAAATGCTTTTATAGCAAAATGACCAAGAGTGCCTTTTTGATTGCCTCTGAACGCCCAGCGAATAAATGAATAATAGAAAAATAAATGAATAATAGATATATATCAGCGGGCAGGATATCGTAATGCGAGATAATAACTCACCCTACGCCCCTGCCAGAGTATTTGTTTAACAGAACAAACTGGGAAAGTCAATACAGAAGGTGTGGGGACAGGATGAAGCTCTGCTGTGCCTCAGGTCCTTGGAGGGTGCAGTCCGGACATGGACACCCATGGGACAAGGACACCTATGGGACACGGGCACCCATGGGACAGGGACAGCCTTGGGATACGGACATCCGTAGGACAGGGACATCCATGGAACAGGGACGTTCATGGGACATGGGCACCCACGGGACAGGGACGTTCAAAGGACAGGGACGCTCGCAGGACAGGGACGCTCGCAGGACAGGGACACCCAAGGGACACGGCCACCTGCGGCATCCTCGGATCCGCTTCGGAGCGCCGTGCGCTAGAGGGAGACAAAGCGCCGCGCTGCGGAGCGTGGTGAGGGGTGGGAGCCGGGTGTGACCCACGGGACGGACATCCCCATCCCACCGCCCCGCACCGCTGGGGACGGGTCCCTCCGGCCTCACCCGAGAGCTGCAGTGGGGCTGGGGTGGTCCTGAGGGCTGCGGGTGGGTCTATGGGTGAGCTGAGCACCCCTGGGTGCAGCAGATGGTGTCACCCCCTCCCTCCCCCCTTCCTCCCCCCAGGGTGGCACCGGGACACTCGGAGGCACCGGGCTTTCCCCCGTGGTGCGGTGCCCGGGTTGTGCTCTCTGTGCCACCCCGGGTGGCCTCGGCTGCTGCTGCGCTCTGACGGCGATCGATGTCCCCAACCGCTGATGCGGCCCGTGGGGCAGTGCCTTCCGCTGATCAATAGGCATTAAGGGGGCTGGAGACGGGGCCATTTGTGGCTTTGCCATCGGAGCCACCGGCCACGGGCAGCAAGAGGCTCTGCAGCCCAATGGGAAGCGCGGTCGAGGTTACCACGGCCGGACTGCAGACCTGGTGAGGCCATCCCGATGCCTGAAGCACTGGAAAGAGTGAGGTTGGGTTTCTGCCTGGCCGGTGTGAGAGGGACTCCCTGGACAGGATGCTGTCCCCGAGCAGCAGTCAGAACTGCTCCTCCGCGGGGATGCTCTTTCCACCGCTCTGTTTGTTAGTGTGATTAGATGTGATTTCCCTCTTTATTCCTTCCCCCGTGAGGACGTGGTGTTTGCCAGCACCCTCTGACCCCCCAGCTGTGTGTCCTGGGGACACGGCCACCCCACTGCTGTGCTCCCAACACTGCTGCCCCATATGCGTGGGTCAGTGCAGGGCTTCAGCTGGCCAAATGTGACATCATTTTCTTGGCTTCAAGGGACTACGCTGACTTCTGCTGGCTGAATACTTAACCTGGTAGCTGTATCCTGTAAAGACATCCTTTACACCTTTCCTACTGTTAACCAGAGCAGCATTTGCCAGCGATGTGTTTTATGGAACTGTGAACCTCGGGAAATTGGAGACCCAGGGATTGAGGCTGCCCTGAGCTCTCCGTGTCAGTTCCTCTTTGGAGTCCGAGGCAGTTTTCCCACAAAGAGCTCAGGATTAGTTCTGAGCCTCTGCCATCCCACTCTCTGTTTCACTGTGGTTTTGTTTGCACCTTTTCTCCCCTTTTGATCCATTTCTTCCCGGTAGAAAACGCACTTTCTCTCCCTGAGAGATGCAGTCTTGCAGCATTGCCGCCCCACACCCTCAGCCACCCAGGGACAGCCGTAAAACGAAACGAATCACCCCGAAAATTACAACGAGCAGGTTGGGTGGGTTGGTTTTTTTTTGTAAGCTTCTCGTCAGCCGCAGCTGAGGCTTTTCTCCTTCACTTTTCCCACTTTTGCCCGTGACCACGGGGCCAGACAGCTCCTTTCCTTTCCGAGCCGTCGAGAAGATGCTCGACCGCGCACCTGAGCTCCGCTGCTCCCCCCGCCCCACACAGCGCCGTGCAAACTCCCTTCCTGCCGACTCAGCCGTTGGCACGCCGCGATCTGAGCGCTGCGGTGGCGGTGTTTGGCTCCTGGAAATAATTCGGGCGGCGAGCGCACGCTCTGCGCTGCGGCATCGGGGCAGGAGGGACTGGGGAGGGGGGCCGAGGCGGGGGGGGGGGACGGACCTGGCGGCTGCTGGAGGAGGGCGGTGCGTGGGGCACGGGGCTGGCACAGCACTTTGTGCTGCTGACAGCACGGTTTGGGCCAGGTGTCAGACGCTGCCGCTGCGTTTTTGCCGAGAATATCCTCTGCGGTTTGTTTGAGGGCTGAGGGATGCAAATGAGCTCTTGCTTTAGTTTGTTTATTTGTTTAGGGCCGTGGTCTGCCTTTTCTGACTTCTAATTTGGACTCGTCCGAGCGGCCTCATTTGCTTAGCGAGCCCATCTGTGCCAGGGCTTCAAAAAAATAACCCTTTTTCTGGCACATTTTCCCTTGGCACTGAGCTCACCCAGTGGAGCTCTGGGCTCCTGCGGGCTCAGCAGCCGAGCAATGCCGCTGGGAGGGCACAGGAGGCGGTGCTCCTCCTCCTCCTGCACCACTCCCCTGGCACCCGGCGCCGGCCGTGGGTTTGAGGACACCTGGAAACATCCCCTGAATGACCAGGAGTGCTGTGACCTGCAGGCAGTGCCCCCCCCGCTGGTGGGAGGACAGAGGAGGGCGATTAGGATGGGAGCACTGTGAAACGCCTTGTTAGGAACAGAACAACCCAGCAGTCCCCAAAGCAGCCTGTATTCATAGAATCACAGAACGGCTTAGGTTGGAGGGGACCTTCAGAACCATCCGGTTCCAAGCCCTGCCGTGGGCTGGGCGCCCCCCCACCAGCTCAGGCTGCCCAGGCTCCCATCCAATGGCCTTGGGCACCTCCAGGGATGGATGTCCACACTGGCCACCGCACTGACCATCCCACGTCCTTCTAGCCTTCCCCTTTGGGATCTCCATGCTGTGACATCTGCAGGTGCTGTCCTGAAGCCGTTCCCATCACTGAAGTGCTGGTGGTAACATCAACCAAGGCTTTCGTTGTCAACTAAGGTAAGTCATGATGACTTTTAACACAATGCCACTATGGGAAGGAGCTGCTCTTCAGGACCTCAAAGTGTCCCATTCCATCTCAAGGCGAACACCCCTGCATGGAGTTGGGATAGAGGCAAGAAGGCCACAGTTTTCTGTTTTCCTAATAGTTTGTACTCTTGACGAAAATGGCTCTGTCATTAGAAACCACAGGATCCCCACTGTTGACATCTCCATTAATGAAGGAATCATTTCTATTTGCAGGTCAAGAGCTGTGGTTTGCAACCGGTTACGCTAATGAAGACTGTGGCATGCCCAGCTTCATCTGGCTTTGCACCAACACCCATGGAGAATTTGACCCACGCCACTGAGTGCTTCTCCCAATGAGTAACTTGGGGGCATATCCCCAACCCCTTATGGGACAGTTTGCTCCGCAGTTCAGGGGTAGGGAGGAAGGGAGAAATCTGGGGGGAGGACACAACTTTCTCCATTATATCAGAGGATATAATTAGGCGGCTCCCTCCCTCTTTCCTTAACACAAAAGAGGAATGTGCAGTTATGTGATCACAGTTTGCTGCAGTGAATTATTTAGTCAGTCTGTCCCGGAGCATGTTGTTGAAGCTAATGTTGCTTGTACTAATGTAGGAAATCATTAAAGATCAATAAAGAAATCATTAGCAGTGTGACGCCCTTACCAAACCGCCTGAGCTACAGATATACCACTTAATCCGGCCATAAAAACAGCACCATGAGCTCATTTTAATGGGTGTCAGCAAGATTGATTGACTGAGGGCAAAGGTTATAACAGCAATTTGGGAGCAGGACCGCTAATGCACTTGTAGCTCTTTGGTACACTTTAATGCAAGTTAAACAGAAAATGCCCTAGAAACCACAGAGAGTCCTTTTGTGCAGATTGGTTTGAAAGACTTTCAGTGGTAATGCAAGATTTAGGAATAGAACAGCACAATAACACAGATGGATTTGGATTAGTTAAAGCACAACGAGCCGTGGTGCCACGTGTTTGCTCAGTAATGAGGATGGGGCTGCGGTGTCGGCCCTCGCTCCAGACAACAGCATTAGGGTTACATTTGGTTGGCCCCACTCTTTGGAAGGACACTGTGGGGCACTGACCTTCCAGTGCCTTCGAGGTGCCTGATGTCCTCGGTGCTGAAAAAGCCCTGAAGATGTCGGAAAAGCAGTATTTGCATGGCAGTCCTGATGGAGGGCATTGGATGAAGCAGACAAATCCCAATACCGAAGAGGGGAAATTGTGGTGGTACCAGCAGCACGCTAAAGCAATTAGTGGGCAGTGCTGCTGGGCTCCACCGTTGGATTCTGTGGTCACTCACATTTAATGAAACCCCATCCCAACAAAGACACGCCGGCTGCGACCTCCTCATCCTTCACGTTGGCCACAGGCACACCACAGCGGTATCAAGAGTGATTCGAGGCATTAAGGAAAATTACTTATTGCCAGAGAGCGGGCTAATGAAAAAACACAACCCAAGTGACCAAACTTAGAGAGTCTGAAATAATGGCAGTGTGGTTTTTCTTTCCTCGCTCACTGGGTTTCAATTATTGGCGTTGGACGTAGGGACGAAGCCATCCATTAATTACTCTTTTCGTTAGAGGTTTCCTCCTTTGGGCTGAGAGGTGATTTGGGAGATGCTGTGTAGGTAAACGACAATGTGGCTGCGGTGCCTCAGTTTCCCCAATGAGGAAAAGAGGAGGGAGCTCCCCCAGAGCTGGGAGGTGGAAGGAGCAGCCCGTGAGATCCCAAAGGAGCACGACATCCCCATGTGCTGCCTTCCTGCTGCTCCTTGCACCTCGCCTGGCCTCGGCATGGGGTCTGACTCATGGTTTGGGTTTTGCTTCCACTCTGGGCTGAGTGCAAATGCTCGCGTGCTGCGACTCCAGCTCCGTTTCCATCAAGGAAGTGTTTGTTCCCTTCCCTGCCCCAAACAACGTCATGAAAACCCATCTCTTCTCATATATCCTCTTTCTCTGGCAAGGCTGAAATACGGGAGCAGCACGAGTTGTTCATCCATTTGCACTTCATTCTTTCTGCTGAAATTTATGGTTTTATTCCCAGGCAAGAGAAAAAAAAAAAGAAGCTCATTTGCATATTCAAATTTCCCTTCCCTAATTATCTCTTCTTAAATTACTCTGGCACATGCTGGGATTTTCTGCTTTGCTGCACGGCTATCGGTATTCCAGACTCAAAAGGATTGTGGGTCTGCAAATGCTGCTCCGGGTGCAACTTCCAGCCCCAGACCTGGAGCTCACTGGGTCGTGTCAGACCCAAAAACCAATGGGGCAACAAAACGTGGCACAAACGTCAGTTCCTCCCCCATGACTTTGCGACCCATCACTGCAGAATCCACCACATTTCGATGTTTGTGGGATGCTTCCCCGGTCCCTTCTGCCCAACAGGTGACCACCACCACTCACTGCACTGTATTTCGAAACACTGAGCCTTTAATTATAAATGGCATAATAACCCATCGCTAATGAAGCGCAGAGCCCTCGGATGAAGTGGATGCAGCTTGCATTTGCCTCCGATTGCTCATGACAACTTAATAAAACCCTCATTATCTGCTACCAGCCGGGAGAAAGGTTAGATCCCTGTTTAATAAGTAATTCCTAATGAAAAGTGTGGGGCTGGTAATCAAGGAAATGCAGCGGCCGTGGTCACGAGTGTTTATGGGATGGGGGTTTTCTCAGTGCATTATTCCTAAGCTGGTGGCTGCAGCTGGCTGGGTGTGTGCAGAGCGTGGGGCTGGGCTCTGTGTGGGGCTGCTGCTGCAAAGAGGAGCATCCTGCTGGCACGGGGGGGGGGGAGGGGGGGAACAGGGGGGGAACAGGGGGTCGAATTTCTCCAGCCAAGAGAGAAAGAGGGGATGGAGGACAGCAAAGTGCTGTGAAATGGGTACTGCCCATACAGCCTTGCTAGAAAGACCAATTCCTGTTGAGTGTGCAGCGCTGGCTGCTCTTCACCCCAGAGATCTGCAGGTGGTGGTGGTGGTGAGGGGGGGGTGTCACTGGGAGCCACATCTCCTTAACCTCCTACCCCCCACCCCAGTGCAATTGGGGCTGCAAACCACCGTGGGGCCATCGGCCACCAGCGACTTCCTCCGCGCGGTGCAGACTTCTGCTTGGGGTGCATGAGCCGCTGCCACAGTTCCACCCCCCCCCCCCCCCCCCCCCCGGCCTCAGGGCCGGAAGCTGCTGCGTGTTGTGTCTGCTCCACTGCTGAGAAAAGGCCATTTCATGAGTTCGTGCAGCAGCTTTGTCTGCCGGGGGGGTTGGGGGGGAGGAAAAAAACGCCCTCCTCCGCTTCCTCCCGGCCGCAGGTGATGGTGGGTGTCAGCCCTGGGGGGGGGGGGGGGGGGACAGAATATCCAGCTCCAGGTTTTGTGCCCCCATCCTGCCATGCTCCTTCACCCACTCATCTCCACAGTCCTGGAGGTTTGGGTGCAGAAGTGGTGCAAAGCCATCACTGAGCCATCCTGCATCCGCACTGGTGTCACCCCCCCCCAGAGGTGTCCAGCTGAGGGCTGGGGCTGCTGCAGCCCTTCCTATCACCAGGGGATGCGTTTGGGGAGCGGATGCCGTGGTGTGAGCACAGACCCTGTCCGGCCCCAGCACCAGGATGGTTTCACATCAGTTATCTGGGTCGCAGATAAGGTGACTTCTGGCCCGTGGCTTTGTGTCACCGCAGGGTTCCTGTTGAGTTCAAAAGTGTCTGCGGGCAGCGCAGGGCCCTGGGTTTCAAATCCCTTCAATAGTGCAGAGCCAGAGCCACAGTCCTTGTCCTGGTGTGGTTCCTGGTCCTCGTGTGCTTCCTGCTCCTTGCACTGTCCCTGTTCCTTGCACCTCTCCTTTTGCCCCCAAAAGTCCCACTTCAGACCCCTGCAGTGCAGCCAGCTCAGCATGTCTGTCCCTGCTGAGACCAGAGCAGTGCTCTGCACCCTGCAGCCTGGATTTCTGTCTAACTTGGAGGGACATCCTGGGTGGGAAGAAGGTTCAGCAATGCAAGTTTTTACTTTCTAAATTAAAACGTGAGAAAAAAAAAAAAAAAAGAAGAAAAAAAAAAAAAGGAGCTGAAAATGAAGCGTTTCCTCCCAAACCAAATGCAGGCCTCGTTTTATTTCTCCCCTTTCTGATCCACTCTGTTGAGCTTGGCCGTCGATATCTTCTCATGCAGCTCAGAAGTGCCAAGGAACCAGGACAAAGTGCTTCTGGGAGTGGCTCTGCTCCTGGATTGACGTGTGTCCAGTGTGACAGCAATGTGACAGCAAAAGTGAGGGGACACCTCTGCTTGCTGGCCACAGAAACACCTCCTGCATGGGTAGGAGAGGTTTCGTCACTGGTGGAGGCTTTTCCATCCGTCACTTGATCATAGACTGATAGAATGTGTTGGGTTGGAACGGACCTTAAAGATCATAGAACCATAGATGTGTTGCGTTGGAAGGGTCCTTAAAGGTCATAGAACCATAGAATGGCTTGAATATGGGTTGAAAGGGTCCTTAAAGGTCATAGAAGCACAGAATGGCTTGGATTTGGGTTGAAAGGGTCCTTAAAAATGATAGAACCATAGAATGGCTTGGATTTGGGTTGAAAGGGTCCTTAAAGATGATAGAACTATAAATGGACTGAGTCAGAAGAGTCTTTAAAGATCACAGAACCATAGAATGGCTTGAATTTGGGTTGGAAGGGTCCTTAAAGGTCATAGAACCATAGAATGGCTTTGATTTGGGTTGGAAGGGTCCTTAAAGAGTTCAGAATCACAGAATGGTATGTGTTTGGTTTGGAAGGGTCCTTAAAGATTATAGAACCATAGAATAGCTTGGCTTTGGGTTGGAAGGGTCCTTAAAGATTATAGAACCATAGAATAGCTTGGCTTTGGGTTGGAAGGGTCCTTAAAGATTTTAAATCATGGAATGGTTTGGATTTGGGTTGGAAGGGTCCTTAAAGATTAAACAACCATAAATGAATTAGGTTGGAAGGGTTCTTAAAGATCACAGAACCATAGAATGGCTTGGCTTTGGGTTGGAAGGGTCCTTAAAGATCCAAGAACTGTAGGGTGGTTGGGTTTGGATTAGAAGGGTCCTTGCAGCCCCTCGCTCCCAACCCCCTGCCATAGGCTGACTGCCCCCCACAAGCTCATGCTGCCCAGGGCCTCATCTGCAGCTTTGGGCCCCTCCACGCAGCCGTGCCACCATCTCCCCACTGTGTGTGCCCTGACTGCTCCCCGCCTGCCGGTGCCTCTCAAACATGAATGAAAAGTGGTTTTGTGATTATTTTTTTTTTTTAATTATTTTTTTTATTATTTTTTTTTTTACTCCCAGGTTGAGTCACCTGCAGAAACGATCTGAAAATGATTCAGAACAAATTACAAGAATTCAAAACTTCAATCTCACGGCGGTTTCGTTTCATGAGGAGATCTACTGATGCCTGCGGGGAGGTGCAACCCCCAGCAGCTCACGTCAGCAGCACTCGATGGAGCCTCTGTGACCCCGCAGATGTCTCCATGCTGACATTTCCCATAGGGGCAGCCCCCTCCTGGCTCCCAGTTCAGGTCAGTGTTATGAACTGGGTCCCACTCCCAAGGTCTGGAGCTGGGGGAGAGCAAAGAACCCGGCATGGCACACACACGAGGATAGCGAGAGACCCAAAAATGTGTCCTTTTCACCCAGAAAAGTGCCACTTCAAAAGCCTGAGCTACTCCAGCTAAAGGTAAACTCAGGTCAGGAGTGCCTTAGAGCCTCCCTGCCCATCCCCTATTGCTCCAGAGGGGGGATTTCAAGTGTTGTTTGTTGGTTTATTTGAGGCAGGGGCTGTTTCCTGGTTTGCAGAGAGGAAAAAAAAATTAAAAAAATAATAATAATAAGAGAAGAAAAAAAACCAACAAAAATCCCCACCAACCCCATTTTTGGATCTTTCTTCAAAGATCTGACCTCGTTCTTATGAGCAGGAGGTGGCTGCTCCGGGTCCGAGGCGCTCATTGCAGCCGCTGGGCTTTGAGTTGCTTTTTTTTTTTTTTTTCCCCTTTCGTTTCTTTTTTCTTTCCCCTCTCTCTTGCTCTGACTGTGACTCACCCGGCAGCGCCGACACTGAGTCCACAGCCCAGAGAAACCGCAGTCGGAGGCAGTTTCCCACGCCCTGCTCTCGCAATGGGCTCCGTCAGTGGTGGATGTGCCTCCCTGTGCACGCGGACGGTTCTCCTCCCAGGTTGTTCCCATCACTAAAAGCACTCGGGAGCAATATGTTTTTTTTCACCCCCGAAACCTCATGGAGAGAGCTCCGCCTTCCCCTCCGAAGCTCTTCTTTTGTGCCTTTTGTTTGCAGGTTTTGCCCCAGTAGCTGTATTTAGAGCTGATCCCTCCAGCCGTGGGATCTGCGACGCTACTGCCTCGGGCTGAGATTGTGGATAGAGAAGGCAGCAACCCGAAATCACAGCAATTTAACACAGCTTGAATGGAAGACACCAAACATCCACGACTGCACCTGGCTGGGGGGTGTTGGTAGTTGTCCCTCCCTATGTTTGGGCATCAATCTCTTCTCATGGCTTGCTTTGGAGCCAACAGTTGCATGTGGCAGCTGATGGATCTGACACATCTGCACCCGATCGGCGGCTGCATCTGCCCAGGGACACACCCAGCCCTTGGATTTCAATGAAAAGCATCCCTCCATCCCACTGAAAAATGCTGTTCTCAGTAAATGTGGGCTGCAGCAAAAAGATCTTCCTGGGCTATCAGGTCAAAAAATAATCTGGAGAGGCAGATGCCAGCCCTGATTTCCCCTGCAATCCGGTGCTTGGGGGTCTGCAGCTTTGTTCTGCCTTTGGAAAGAGGAAGAAAGAAGGCTGCCCTTGGTCCTGTTTGCTGGTCTCTGTGTACCTGAGGGCAGGACAGGTTTATGGAGAAGGACATATAGGGAAAACAGAGCTGAATCCCTTCCATAGCATGAGATGCTGCAGTTCAGGGCTTGTCCCAGTGCCTCCAGTGCCACAGTGAGGCATCGGGATTGTAGTCCAAATCACACATATGTGCCCTAAGAAGGACGTTGGTGACTCCCCAAGATCTCTTTTCTACAATTCTTGTGATGATGTTAATGTATTTTCTACTCTTTGGGACTGTGCAGCATTAAAGTATTTCCGAGCGCCTCTTTACCCTTTGATTTGGTAAGGGTGGAAGTGCAAAGTAGGATGGGATGAAGGTGGGAAGGAGGATGGGATGAATTCAGGAAGAAGGGTGGGATGACACTGGGAAGGAGAATGGGATGATGTTGGGAAGAAGGTTGGGATGAAGTTAGGAAGGACGATGGGATAAAGTTGAGAAATAGGATGGGATGAAGTTGGGAAGGATGGGATGATGTTGGGAAATAGGATGGGATGACGTTGGGAAGGAGGACAGGATGAACACTATATCTGGGGGTTCCCTCTCTCCTGTGGGTGCACAGCCCCTGCTGGTGGGCGAGATCCCTAACCCTAACTTGCAGCCCACAGCAGGCTGTGGGATAGCACTCAGTTTTCTAACTGCTTCATAAGTTGCCTGCTGGCACACTGCAGCCCACACTGCTCTTGGGGTCCACATCCCACCAGGCATTGGGGTCCTTCATGGGGTAATGCTGGGACCCTTCTGGGAGCCTCACTTCTGGCCTCAGAGTGTGTGTGGGAGAGATGGCAGCTCCTCCCTGGGCTCTGGGTCAGCAGCTGGCTGTGCCCTGTGGCTTTCACATTTTAGTGAGCAGCTCTTCTTATCAAAGAGGCGCTGGGGTCGGATCAATAAGCGCTGCTCTTTCCACTGCCTTTGCAGATTTACACGATGCCAAATCCCAAACGGAGCCACTTTACTGCAGGCTGGAGAGCCCAGATCCATAGGGCACGTGTGAGCCTTTGAACCAGGCAGCTTCCCACGTCTGCTGCCCTACATCCGAGGCACGAGGCGGTCACGCCACTGCTTTGCTATGAGCAAAGCTGTGCTCTCTAACTAAATAAAAATGAATATGACTGCAGAGGGGTGCATCTCCAGGTCACCCTGCGAGCCCCAGACTTGGCCACCCCAGAAGCCCTCTGCCCTCCCCAGCCTGGGAGGGAGAAGTGTGGGGTTCTGCAGCTGCTCTGCTGTTTCTTTAAGAGATGCTTGCATGGGATCCAGCCATGTTCTGGGGTCAGCAGAGCAGGATCCCATCCTGCCGGGTGTGCAGTTTGCTGTGCACGAGAAGGCAAGAGAAGATGGAAGAAGTATTTCGCCAAAGTAGGAGATGCACGGCACACTGAGATGGGATTGGAAGAGGATTTGGGTGGATGAATCCAGGTGACGCCCTGGTAGGGAATGGATGTAACAATACTGTGGGACTGGAATGAGCTCAGCAGAAAAAGCAGTGCAGACTCACGGTCATCCTTTGGTCTTTGGGCTCATTTTATCCCTAATTTAGACCTCGTGCATCCCACCACATCAGGGCTAACTGTGTGCGTGGTGTGGCTGTGCGGTGGGGTGCAGACCTCAGGGCTTCTCCCATGGTCCTCCTCCTCCACGCTGGTCAGCGTGGGGTTACGGCTGCTCTGCTCATCCTTATGGGAGATGTGTGGAGTGGGAACCCAACAGCAGCAGCCTTGGTTTCCTTGGCTTCTGCAGAGAGCTCTTCTTGGGTAACGTATGCTCTGAGACCACAGACCAGACACAAAAATTCACACTGTTTGCCATAAATTGTTTGTTTTCGCATCACTGTTTGTGAGAGGAGCCGTTAAAATGGATGGGTGATTTTTGTATGTTCCCCTTGTTATTTTGTTATGGGAAAACTCAGGGAGAAAAGGGACCTTCCTCGTGCTCTGCGGATGGGTTGAGGTTGGGTGTATTTTTAGATTCTCTCCCTCTGTGTGGTTGGATGCAGCCCTGCAGGGAGCAGCTGCAGGATGCCCATGGTGTGACACCACTGGGCGATGCCACTGAGCAGCCAAAGGCATCACCTGGGGGTGTGATTCTGCTTTGGGGGCCACTCCCCTCCAAGTCACCCTGAGCACCCCCCCCCCCTCCGTTGCAGCTGTCCCCGCAGCTCTGCTGTTCGTCTCCTCCATCCCACTTTGCTCTCCCTTGTCTGACCCCACTGCTGCACCCACGGGGTCCTGCGGGCCCCTGCGCTTTTTTGATGGCACCTGGAATCAGAGAATCAAAGAATCCCATCATGACTGGGTTGGAAGGGACCTTGCAGCCTTGCAGCTGGAGATGAGAGCACAGAAGGACAGGGGTGTGGTCCACGGAGGTGCTAGCAGCGTGTGATCCCAGGGTCGGGCAGAGGGCACTGCATGACCGTGGTGTGACCGGTGATGGTGCAACCACCGCCCCGAGCAGAGCCGGGTGCCCAGCGCTGTGGGGGCTGCGTGCTGCTTTGCAGTGCACTCAGCTGCAATTTCTCCACTTTGCTTTCAGCCCTGCGATAGTGAAAGGAGAGATAAAAGCCCTGAGGGGCTGTTCTCTTGCTCTGATAGAGTGAGAGGGGCCCCAGGGCCAGGTGGTGTCCTGCAGGAGCACCCATCCCCAGAGCCTCTCAGGGCTCCAGAGACCCCCCACATGGGCACAGGGTCTGTGCTTCAAGGCAGCACTGAGTGTCTGCATGTTGCTCCTGACTCCCGGCTTCTTCCTAAAAGCACTTCATGCATTTCTCTCCTTGTTTCCCCCTTACCCCAGGGCTGTGGTCCGTTCTCCAGATAATCCCCTGACCCACTGCAGATTCCCTCTGCTTGCAGCTCACCCCATGGCTCTAGGACTCGGGTGCTTTCCTTTAACCCTTTGGATGCACAGAGAAAGGAGCGACCGCGTGGCCGGTCCCTGCTCCGGGGGATCAGCAGAGCGTCGGGGTTATAATGGCATCATTGTGCCTCTATGCCACGGGCGCGTGCAACGAGGGTCCTGGCAGTGCATGGCGTTCGCAGAGCAGCCTGGCGCCGGCGAGGCTGAGGATGACGGCTGGGATGGAGGCGATCACATGCCTTGTTTCCCAGGGCTGAAGCCACAGCTGGATTGAGGCAGGGCTGTGCTGCCGGGGCATGGCCACCAGGCAGGGGAATGGGGCAAGCAAAGCTGAACTGCTGCTTCAGGATGTCTGACAGCTGCTTTGGCTTAAAGGCAACCTTCCAAAAGGTGATGTCACACTGCAGGGCTAAGGGCGTGGATTTGTCTGCTCTCAACCCAAATGAAGAGGGGTTTTAATCCTCATCACCCCCTGCCTTGTTTTCCCACATGAAACCACCATCCCACCTCACTTGTTGCAATTGCAGCTGTGCTTGGGAAGCACCATGCGTGCTGTAGTGGTTTCCTATGGGCCAAACTAGCAGGTGGTGACACCCTGAGCTCTGCCTTATGTTTGGCACCTGGTTGCACATGTATGCGTGTATAGCAGTGCTGGAGCTGCTGTCCTGGGGCCGGGTTTGGTTGTGCTGTTCCCAGAGGTGAGAGCTGCGGTGCAGGAGTGGAGGGCGGCTGCAGACAGCCGTGGTTTTAGCAGCACCATAGAGGAAGTCAACGGGCTGGTAAAGCCCCTGTGTAAGTGTGCTTACAGCAACCTGTTTGCAGCAGTCAGTATCAGTTCTTTCTGAGCAGAGGAGGGTAAAAAGCTGGGTTTACTAACCTAGAAGTACGTGGCTGCTCCTGCAGCTTGCAGCACTGGGGCAGCACTGCAGCTTCTGCACCATGCATGGGCTGGGAGGGAGCAGCTGGGGCTGCTCCATGGCTGGGGCTCTGTTTGCAGGGGGAGGGCAACAAAGGCTCAGTGGATTTTTGCTTTGGAACTTCATTCAGAGCAATGTCTTGGAAGTGAATGCAGAGCTTTGGAGCAGTGGGGAGGTTTGGGGTGGTGCTGCCAGCCTGGCTTGCTGCATCCCTCTGAGTATTCAGAGGAGATGGACCTCCCAGACTCACACTGGGTCCTTGGCTTTGGGCATCTGCTGGGATTGCTGCATCCCTGCAAAGCTGGGCAGCACAGTGAGCAGCTGAGGATGAGTTTAGCACTGAACCAAAGCAAAACAATCCCTTGCAGCGTGGCTGCTGCCTCCAGCCAGCTTGGGATTTCTCCTGTATTGCAGGAGCACGTTGGTGGGAGAGATGCGTGCTCAGCTCTGCACAGAGGCGACCATGGAAGAGATGGGTTATTTGCATGAGAACTTTTAATTGGCTCTTTTTATCACATGCCCATTCCCAGGCTGTGCTTTGCAGGTACCATCAAAAACATCAGTGATGCCATTCCCTCTATCACCCTGTGTTCCTTCATGCTTCCTGCGGGGTGGGATTTTCACCTCACTGCTGCTCCATTTCACAGCTACCAAAAGAGAAAAACCAAACCCTTTTTGTGAATGGATGCAACAGATGAAGGATTTTGTGTGGGCTTTGTCTTGTGATTGCTTCTTATAGGTCTTTGGAGAGGGATTTTGGATTTCCATGTGTTTCCATACCGGCTGCTGGAGGTGCTCATTGCTCTCGCCCAAATGCAATCAGTGCACATGATGAAGCAGTGCTGATCTCCAATGACCCACACTGGGAGCTCTGTGTAGGTACAGTGTACAGATAGCAAGGGAATGCCCACTGCTTTGTAGACCACGGGATAAACCCTTGCATCTGAGGGAGCAAATTGGAGCACTTAGAGCCTCACCTGTGGAGGAAATGTCCTGATTCCAAAGGGCTGGAGGAGAAACGTTGCAGTTGTGGCCCATTTTGTGTATTGCAGAGGGACAGTGGCCAAGGCCAGTAGCCCCAGCTGTGCTTGAGGGGCTTGGTGCTGTGTCTGTGGGGATGGCATAGTCATGATTTAGGGAAAATGAGGCGGTGGGAGGGTGACCAAGAGGAAAAATCCCCTCCAGAGCCCCCCGGTAGCACAGCTGATGGAGGTTTGCTTGGTGTGTGAATCGGAGCTCCCAGCTGGCATGTGCTGAAGGGCAGAAACAGAGCCTTAAAAGCACCTTCCCCTCCTCCCATCCTCACTTTTCTCCCCGGTGACCCTACTGGGCCTTGAGCCAGATGAGGGCTGAACCTCTCACCCTTTTCCTGCATTGAAAGAGATGCAAAACCCCAAAGCAGCCCCAAAAGCAATGACAGCAGGTCTCTGCTCCGTGGAGAGCCGTGTTTATTCTGCCGCATGTGCTTCAGATTTTTGCTTAATGCTAATTCACATAAAATGCCTGTGAAGAAGAACCACCCATCTACACATATGGAAGCAGTCTCAGCTCCAGTGGTTATCTGCAAGAGCCAGGAGTCAGAAAGCACAGCTCACAACTCTGATGGCTCAGACGAGTGGCGAATGTGGGAGAAGAGGCAGTTAAAAGGAGAAAACCACTGCCTGTAAATGGGCTGTTACTTCAATCACCCAATTAGGAACCTATGGGCTCTCTCCTCTGTTTCTTCTCAGGCAGCAATGTGATTAATTGAAGAAAAAACATCTCGGCGCTCCCATCTGTCTCTCACCACGAACCAAAGAACACAAGCCATAAAATTATTACTAAAAAACAGGAAAAAGCCCAGTCCAGCCACCACATCCACCGCTGGGGCCATTGATGCCACGGATCAGGTGATGCCACGCTCCCAACCACAACACTGCGAGTGAGCCGGGCAACCTGCGCTGCCGTCGGGCTTTCCTCTTCCTCCCCATCCCTCCTCCTCTTCCTGCAGCTGCTTGAGGAGAGCCCAACCACGGGCTGAGGGGATGGCTTCCAACAGCGTCTTCGATTCCTTCGCCGCCTACTCCTCCACTTTCCTGCGTGGTGAGTGCAGCAGGAAACGCTGCTGGGGTTGTGTTTGCTTATTGATCTTGTGAAGGAGCCAACCAGCATTGGGCCGTGCAGCAGCTTTGCTGCACATCTCCTCTCCCTTCTCCTCACCGGGGTGTTCTGTTGGGTTCCCAACGCGTTGCACTGTTGTCGTCCTCATGCAGGTTTGGTGTGTGGTTTCCTCCCTTTTGTTTTTTTTCCTTTTCCCATGTGGTTGGGTTCCCGTTGGGAAAGGGAGGATTGGCGTGGAGGTTGTGCTGTGCTGAGACCCATAGAATCATTTGAGTTGGAAGGACCCTTACAGGTCATCTGGTTTGACCTCCATGCAGTAAGCAGGGATACCCAGAGCTCCGTTGCTGCTCAGAGCCCCGTCCCTTGACCTGGGGTGTTTGCAGGGATGGGGCAATTCCAAATGCTGCTCACAGGAGTATTATGAATGCTGTGCAGGCCAGCTGCTGGGCATGTGCTGGGTGATGTTCTTGATTCTGAAACCAACGAGTGAGGGAGCAGTGTGAGGAATTCAGGCTGCCCACAGCTGTTGCTGGGGAGCATGGCTGCAAGGTGTGGGATGAGACCTTTTTGGGAGGAGGCTCGGTGCTTGTAAAGAGTCGGGCAGAGCTCCATGAGCTGCTGCCTTTTCCTTTCCTGGCTTTGCAACTG
Organism: Alectoris magna; assembly: GCA_030625065.1. Lineage (NCBI taxonomy): Eukaryota > Metazoa > Chordata > Aves > Galliformes > Phasianidae > Alectoris > Alectoris magna. The sequence continues at coordinate 3,348,352 of CM060583.1, read as the reverse complement.
TAGTTAAGGAGTACAAGCAAAATCTTGAGCTGATCATGGCCAGGAAGACCCACGTCCTGAGCAATGGCTCTGCAGATGGTTCGGTTGGACTGAATCTGAATAGAATGGGGCAGGGTGATCCCAAAAACCCATCCCTACTGAAGAACAGCAGATGCTGTAATTCAGTGGGGCCATCTGGCTACGTGACAAGAAATGCATCAGACATAGACCGGATTTTGGCCTATTTCTGAGAAAACCAAATGTTACGTGTGCTTTTGAGGCAGATCAGTGGGGTCAGCTTGCAGAACCAAGAGGTTCCCTGTGTCCTCCTAAGCACTGAGTGTGGGACAGGGACAGAAGGAGCCAGAGTTTGGCAAACAGATGCAAGGACCACGTCTGTCCTGCTGCCCTGCACTCAGGGGTGGTGGCACTACAGATGTGTCCTTTGTGCTCCATGGAGATAATTAAAGGCAGTCCCATGGCAAGGAAATAAGAGAAGCTTATAAAGAACATTTGCATGGCTCTTTTTAATCCGTACTTCTGCCTCCAAAGCCAGATGAAGTGGTGCTGAGGTTTAACTGGGCTTGCTCATTCAGAAATAAAAAGAGAGCAAGAAACAGAACAATCACGTCTTGTATGCAATTTCCACACAAATAGGAACTCATAAAAGCAATAAACATCTTTGTTTCAGTCATAAGTTTTATTAAAAGGGAGAGGATTAAATGATAGCTCCAAGGCTGGAATATGGCCAAATGGTTTTCTCTGTGGAACTCAGAGCATCTTCTCCTGCACAGAACCGTTAAGGTTGGAAAAGACCTTAAGATCATTCAGTCTAAACGCCGGCCTGCCACCAATACTGCCCGCTGCCCACATCCCCAAGTGCCACATCGCCGTGGTTCTTGAACACCTCCAGGGATGGTGACCCCACCACCTCCCCAAGCATCCCGTGCCGATGCATTAACACTCTCACAGAAGTCTTTCCTCATATCCACAGCTTTGCACACAGCTACGTTTGGATGAGCACTGCAAAACAGCCATGAACGTTCACTTAAATTCCTCCTGGCTTTTTTGGATTCAACTCTATTCTTACTTTTGTTGTTGTTGTTGTTAAGTTTTCTGGTAATATCCATGAAAACAGAGGTCTGTTTGCACAAAACTTTTAAGGAACGAAATGAAAACCCCCCAAAGGTATCCCCTAGTTAGTCTCAAAACACTTTTTTTTTTGGTAAGAAAAAGTAGTTTTCTGCTCTCCATTGGAGTGGCTCATTGGGGGCCATCTGGGGAGACCGAGCTGCATGCCGGGGCCACAAAGTCTGTGTTGTCTCCATTCATCCCCCCCACTCCTAGGGAAGGCTGTGCGCTGCTCCGACCGCCTGTCAGTGGCTCTGCCTGTTCCAAGGACACCCTGCTGTCTCGTGGCATGTCTTTATTTTTTATTTTATTATTATTATTTTTTTATATAATGTATTTCTGTTTGTGTGTTTTGGGGTGGGGGAAAGGGTATAAATCCATTGTCTTTCGTCGCCTTGTTACGATCTAATGGGGGTAGGGAGACAGTGGCGTTTCTCTGTGTTGAGCACTTTAATTCATGATGATTTCTTAGACTTGATCTCCTCTGATATGTCGTCAGCGTTTGCGGTCCACTGTTTTGGCCGCGTACAGTTTGGGAAACAAAGAATGAGCTGTGTGCTTGGATCCACACATGGTTGGCATTAGGAGCAAGAATGCAACTTCCCATCCGAAGCAGCAGGGCTGAGCCACGGCCACGCCATAAATATCCCCAAATGGAGCTGATAGCAGGAACCCATGGAGCAGCCCAGTGGGATGGCCTCGGGCTCAGCCCCCCGGGCTCACGTTCCCTCTTCCTCCCATTGCGTGCTGCATTCGCACCCAGTTCTTCTTATGGCCACATCCAGACAGGGTGGGGAGAAAATGTTATTGTTGGGGTCATGTTTGTTTGTTTGGGGTCATTGTTGGGGTCATGCTGAAAATGGGCTGAATCAGCGCTCCCATCCTTTCCATTTTGAGCACAAAAGTCCCTTGGAAGCCTTGGCCATCCCTTTGGTTGGGGTTCCTTGGTGCTTTTTTTGTTGGATATATATATATATTTTCCATTTTAGAGCTCACACCACTTTCACACAACATTTCCTGTCCTATGCAGAAAGCATCACTCCGTCTGAAAGCCAATGGTGTGAGCTGAGCACTGCTCTGCAATGCCCTCCTGAGAAACCACTCTGGACCCTGGAGCAAATGCTCTTCCCAGCCAAGTCTGGTTGGCTTTCAGGAGATTTGGTTTTAATTGTTGGCCAAAACCCACCAGCCTTGCCCTGCTGCTGGGCCAACATGAATTTAGAGACAGGCTTTGTCATGGTTTTGGTGTGCCCCAACACCCAGGCACTCTCCCATTAGCCTCTCATATCCGATGTGGTGCATAGCCACCATTCATCCTAGCCTTGCCCACCACACCCTGGCATTGGAGTTGCTGTGGGGTTGAGGGAAGCATTTTGTATTTTTCTATGCAATAAGATGAGAAAAATTCCTCTGTGCTCATGCAAGATGTCTGCAGTGGGAGTGGGACCATGCGGGGGTCTCCTGGGGGGCTTCAACCCACAGCATCCTCCTTGGCTCTTCCGTTTCTGAAAATGCTCTAAATTTTATTTTCTTATTTATTCTATTTTTTTTTTTTTTTTTTTTTAAGAGAGTGGGACAGTCGATGTGTCTGCAGTCTGGGGGTATTTTCCATAACATAAACATATTAAAAGAAAAAGAAAGGGGAAAATCAAAAAGAAACAATGATTTTCCATTCCCGCTGGAAGAAGCGAGCGCCTTTGGAACATGAGGAATGGATTACACAAGCTATTGTAAAATAAAATATAAAAACAGCCAAAATAGGAGAAGGCAGAGAGATTGTTTTTTAAAGAAGAAGCCGTCCTCAGTGGGGAAGGGAGACAGAAAAATGCGCTCTTTTTCAACAGTCCCTGTTGTGCGGGAGGGACCTGCAGGAGCCCAACCTCTGCCTTTGGGACGGCCAAATCCTGGATGGGAGGGCTGCAGGGGAGAGGCTCTGGGTCCGTATTTCAGTTTGGGAAGATGAGGGCTGGGCAGGGCAGGGCATTTTTTGTCAGTTGTGTGTGTTTGTCTGCTATATTGGGCTGTGATTTCACAACGCAGCCTGGTTTGTTTTAAAATAGCTCCTAAAAAAAAGTAAAAATAAAATAAAATAAAATATGAAAACAAAACGGTAGGAATGGTGTTAGCAGCACAACCCTGGACCCGAGTCAGCCCTTGGACCAGCATCTGCATAGGGGCCAAAGCCCTCCTGGATCCTCACACCCTCTGTACCTTTTAGGCCATGGCATGGGGATGGGCAGTTGGGCTCCGTGTGCCACTGGTGCCTGTGGTCACAACGCGAGGCGAATTGGGTGCTATAGACTGATGCATTTGCTTTCTGATCTCTGGGATGAGCATGTGGGTTGTTATGGGAGAGGTATGCTTGCTCCCTGCTGATCACTGCAGGGACATCCCTTTACCAACGCAATGGGAACACGTGGTGTGCTGCACTGCAGATGGATGCTTGATTCCATGCACAGAAAACTGCAGTGGTCGCTTCTTTGCAGCCTGGCAGACATGAAGTTGCAGATGCGGGCTGTGCTGTTCCCTTTAAACTCAAAGCATATGCATTGAGATCATTCCGGGACGGAGCACAGTGCCATGGTTTTGGTGACTTGAAGTCAGGAATAAACTGCTTAGTGGGGACTTGTGCCATTTTCCCTCATTAGGAGAGGGAGAAAGCCTTGGCCAGGGTATTTAAAGAGTAAATCAGATGTGCTGTTCCAGGATTTAGCCCTTGTTCCTCAGCTCCTTTGTACCATGGCTGCATTTTACTGCCCACTTTTGTGCCCAATTACCTTCAACCCTATAATTAAACACCTCCTTTCATTAGCCCTGGGTCAGTTTGGCAAATCTCACAAAAGGAGCAAGCCCACCACTTTTTCCATGAGCTCAGCCCAAGTGCCAGCCTGGGGAGCAGCAGCCCCAGCCCCAAGCACGGCGGTGGGGCTGCAGTCGGGTCCTTGTTGGGGCGGTGAGGATTCCTCTGGCACCGTCCCCACCTCCCACATCAAAGCCCCAAACCTTGGGAGCTCCACTGGCATTAAATTCCCAAGCATGTGCTTTAAGCTCTCCCTGCCGTTGCAGCTCTTAGGGGCCTCTAAGTGGCACAGAGTGTCAGACCCTCATTTGCTCCACGTTAGTGCTGCCTGTTTATTATTGCACCTTGAGCTGGGCATGGAGCTGTACTTCCCTTGTTTGTTTTATTTTCCCCCCTAAAATTAATGGGTCTGCTCCTCGTTAGCTCTGCTTCGCCAGCTCTCCCCCCATGGTGCTGAGTGTGGCAGCCCCTGGGATGGCTTCACTTGCCCCTGCAGACGCTAGGGTGGATGGAACTCATTGGCATAGGCTTCTTTATGTTGTTTGGGTCTGTTTGTGTCAGGGTTACAGAGGTGTTTTGTGATGTGCAAGAGATGGAGAGGGCGGTTGGGAGACCTGAAGGTGCTGAGAGCCAAATCTGTGCACTTCAGTCCTCAGCCCTCCCCACCTGTGGTTCTCCCCATCGCCTTCCTTAGGTCAGTGGGGGAACAGACACCAATGAAGCAGTTCCTGGTTTGCCCAACCAGCACAGGATATCCTCAGCCTTGAGAAACATGGTCGGACCCAACAGGCCGGAAAACAAATAGGATTGGTTAACGTTGAAGAAGGGAGGAGGTGAGGCACTGGCTCTGCTGCACAGCACTGTGGGTGCCCCATCCTGGAGGTGCCCAAGGCCATGGATGAGGCCCTGGACAGCCTGAGCTGGTGTGGGGCACCCAGCCCATAGCAAAGCTTGGAACTGGAATATCCTTGAGGTCCCCCCCAACCTCAGCCATTCTGTGACTCCATGACAGGGCTGTTATGGTGGGCTGGGTTGGGGTGCACTCCTGCAATGGGGAATTCACACTTCATATCCCCAGACTTTGGATGCAGACGTTCCACCGCCCATCCCCACCACCTCACCACGGCTGTGGCTGCATTTCAGTGAGAGAACAAAGCCAGTGAGACATCAAAAGCCCCAGTCCTGCTCGAACGCAATCCCACTGACATAAATGGAAGTCAAGAGCGCTCGCTGTTGGCAGGGTTGGCTCATACGTGCGCGTTCGATCGGCGCAGCAGATTGAAATGTCAAGAATGTGAGCCTGCTGGGGCTCGCACTGCTTTCCTTGAAGGAGCATCACCCCAATGGGAGCCGGGCGCTCCTTGAGACCAGATATGAGCCGTGCACGGGGCAGCGGTGTGGGGCAGGTTGTGGTGCTGGGGTTGGCGCAAACACCATTATCGCTGCTCTGCAGATGGGAGCTGCAGCACTTGCTGGAGCCCACGAGCAACTTGTCCGGGGTCCTTGGGGAAGGCTGCGGTGGAGCTGTGAATTGAACCCAGACAACTTGCTTCCTCCGCCAATGTCTTCTCCCGGAGCCCACGCTTCCTGCCAGCGAAGGCCCTCTGTTCAGTTTTAGGAGAAAATGTAAAAATATTCTCCAAAACCACACGAGCTCTTCCAGTTTTGGAGGTTCAGGCGGTCCCGTCAGCCAGACGCAGAATGGCTCCTGCCCAAGGAAACAGCTGAGGTTGCATTTCGCAGATAAGATCCCCGCTCTCCCCACAGAGCTGGCTGCTCATGCGAGACCCAAAGCCACGACCGCGTTGTCTGGACAAGTTCTCCATTTCTCTGAGCTCTGGCCCTAACCTGCTGCTGAACCACTTTGCTTCCCGGCCCTCGGCCTCGGCAGTGTCAGACAGCTGACCCAGGCAGACAGACAGCTCCAAACTTTGCTAAGAAACTTCTGCAAAAAGGAGTTCGTTACGGGGCTGGAGGCAGCGGTAATCTTCCCAAGCTGCAGGAGATGGATGTGCAGCAAACAGTGACTTAACAAGGTCCCCTAAACAACTCTGCACTTGATTTGTCTGAGTTCATAGCCAGAAACCAGAAAAGTACCTTCTGTGTAGCTGTATGTTTGTGACTAATTCCGTTCAGGTCAGGGGGGTTTTGTTGGGTGCCTGCACAGGGAGAGATGCGGTCTGAGCCCTCTTTGGGGCTTCATTTCTGCAGCCATTCTACACCATCCAACTTAGCAGCCAGGGGGGTGGGGGGGGGTTGTTGGCAACGAGAATCTCTCTTAGAAATATGAACAGAGAGTGTTTGCACCGGAAAAAATAATCTGAGGAAGGAGCAGAAGCGGCGCTGCCCAAAGCCCATCGAGTCAGAGCTGTCCGACCGCAGCTCCGCTGTGACATCGCAGTGACAGCGCAGCACCCGGCCTTATTCGTAGAAGTGAAACTGGTGAATAATTGCAGAAAGCAAACCAGCCTGGAAGAAAAAAACCAGCCTGAGCGTGAAGGACAATTTGCTATTGGAAGGAGAGGGCAGTTTTCTCTTGAATGACTTCGCTGTGCGTTGGCCACTGATGGCTGTCTGAGGTTGCGTCTGTGTCACTGGAGGGGAACTGTCACTGGTTCTCTGCAGAATGCCACAGTCTGTGGACACGGCCAAGAGCAGGAGCTGATCCCATGGGGATGAGGAACAATTTGTGCAGGAGAAGCTGCTTGTTCTGTGCAAAAAAGGTCAATGTGTTGCAAGGAAGCGTGCAGGGCGTGATCATGGCAGTGGCATCGAGAAGGGGCTGCAAGGCAGCCTGAGCTCTACGTGCATCACCTGCCCTGAGCTGTGGGGTGACATCAATGAGGCTGTTGGCCTGTGACTTTACGTCTCCCTTTGTAACTGGTGTGATCTGCAGGGAATGGCTGAGAGCTGTGATTGTGAGTGCGTGTGGCATCTCCTTGGGAATTTGGATTGTCCCCAGTGTCACCAGGTGGGACAGCCCCCTGGGGTCAGCATGCACTATCCATGGGAGGACCCCAGAAACGTGGGGGTGCTGGGCAAGCAGCTTGAGCTGCAACATGGATAGGGGGCAGCAACAGAATGTAGAGAGCTGGGAGCTGCCCCCGGGGCCGAGCTGATGCTCACAGGCAGCATTCTGCTCCTGCTGCACTGAGCAACACACAGCAGGGTGCAGAGATGTGCTGCTGCCCTCCTGTCGCACTCCTGCAGCCGGATGTGATCTGCTTGCTGCTCACCTTGCAGCTTCTTCAGGCTCCACTGCTGCAATCCGTCTGTGCTTCCTGTCTGCCACCTGTGCTTTTTTTGCTCTGGTGGGGCTTTTCTAAACTGTTCTCTTGCTGGACAACCACCACCACTCTGTGCTTGCACAGCCAACTGCAGCCATCTGCCTGCAGACAGGTGGGGAAACCCTCACCTGGATGAAAGCAGTTGGGTTGGGCTTGCTTACAAACCACGTATTCACGGAACACCTCCTGCAATGTGTCTCCCTCCCAGCTTCTGGCTCTGTGCATCAGGGTTCTGCCCAACCCAGACAGTAATTCCCTGCTGGGAGGGCTTGGGGGAAAGCAGACTGTGGGGGAGAAGTGCCGGATGCAGCTGAGATGCGGGGGGAGCTCTCCCACCTCCAGCATGAGGATATTCCAGGAAGGGCTTTGGAAATTTAGCAAAGCTGCTGCAAGGTATATCTGCTACCCAGGGGTCAGCAGGGTGAAGCAGCAGGAGCCCGCTGTGTGCTGTGGAGTGACGCACAGGGCCACCACAGAGAGCTGCTCTGTTGGCCGCCTGCTTGAAGGCTTGCAGGGTGCCCATGGGGCAGGCAGAGCGGGTTCCCTGTGGGATGCTGACGTCCTGCAGGGAAGCTACAACTTAGCCACGGCGTGTTTGCACCTGCCTCTAAAGCTGGTTTTGTCAAGATGTAGCACTGAGATGCTCTATCAGACCTGAACCAAGAGAGACAAGAGTTCCAACCAGCGCCTGACGTGCACTGCCAGCACCCCCCCCCCCGCCCTCCCCGAGCCCCCACGTCTGCACCCACTCTCAGGGGGATTCCCAGCCAGCACAGTCCCAAGACAGCAACAGCTGAGCCTGCAGCCTGAGCACGGCCCGCAGCGGGGATGTAGGTGAGAGCGGGGAACGTGAGCACTTCCCAGTGGCCGCTTTCTCTCCGCTCACATCCAACTTCCCCAGCAGCCCAGGGGGGAGCACCGCGCGCCCGTCTGATGCCCAGCATCACAGCAGCACACTGGGAAATGCGAGCAGGGAAACACCACTGCACGCTCAGCGCAGGGAGGGGGTGCTGCCCTTCCGTGACAGCCGCTCTCCTCGAGCTCAGAAATCACACTGTGCTTTTTTTTTTTCACCTCGGCCCCGCCGTACTTTTCTCGCCGTCATGTGCCTTTCGGTTCCGCTTTCCACCATCCAGACGTTTCCCCTTTTTCTTTCCTTTGGAATTTTTTTTTTTTTTTTTTTTGTATTTCTCCCCGTCGTGCTGTGGGGTTATGAAGGGCTCCAGGCGGTGCCTCCGTCCCATGGTTCCTCCGGTTGGGAACGGGTGAGACCTGTCCTCCATCCATCCCCACAGGGTCCAGCACGAGCATCACATCCCTCGAAACCCCTCCAAAACAAGCGAGACCCCCCTCCCCCCCCCCCCCAGGACTCCAATAGCTCTGAATAAAGCCCTGTGCTTCCAGTTGTTACCCACCTTGGGGCGTTTTTGGAGGAGATGGGATGTCCTCAGGTGCTCCGTAACCTTTGCATGAATGGATCCTTTTCTCTGCATAAGCACATTCTTAAAGGAACACCAGGCTTTCGTTCTCCACTTCAACCATCGCGCTTCTCTGTTCACTTGTTTAAATCAAGCATAAAGCTCTGACTGTTCTTTGAATATTTATGACCAGTTTTTATCTCATGCCATGCATACAAAACATACTTGATTTCTTTCCTAAAAGTTTTTTCAAGTGCAAAGTTTTAAAAACATGTGGCTTTTATTGCAGGCAGGAATGAATAACAGCATTCCACCAGTAACCACATTAAATGGAACAGTAATATTCATATGCGTAAGGGCAAAAGCTGTCTTGTTTCCTATTTGCAGTTGAACTCTGAAAATAATTAAGAACTAAAAGGATCTGACAGTCATTAGGATCTTTTAAAGAAGGAGTGGAAGTGGCAGATGGGACCCATGCTCACAAGGCTCTGCCATGCACTATCAATAGCACCGAGGATGCGCGCCCTGGACATGCTCATCGTTGCTGCCATTGTGGGGAGAAGAGAATCGTGGTTCTGAACAATGTAGAACGATGTTTTTGTGACTTCAGAACCACAGGATTCACGTCAATGGCCCTCGTGCTCCTCTGTGCATCACACCCTGTCCTGCCAGGGTGTGCACGGGCGTGGGTGTTGGTGCTGCAAGCGGCGCCTGCAGGACGTTGCAAGGGGAGAAGTGCATCCTGGCTCTCAATGCATGCTCTGTGTCAACAGCAGCAGCATTGCTGAGGCTGCACCCTGCAGCACCGTGTACAGCAGATACCGAAACTCTCCCTGGGCAGCATGCAGGGAATTTCACATTGAATTTCCCAAGTGATGGCATTTTGGGCTAAAACTCCTAGCGGTGCCTTCCTCCTCCTCCAGCTGCTCCGTGTGAGGATCCTGCCAGGCCCAAGGCTGCTGGTGCAGACAGCGAGGTGTGATGGGGTTAATGGATGTCCCCGCTCAGGTTTTGGTGATAGCTGTGGCCTTGGCAGTGGGTGCTGCAGGCATTGGGCACCCACTGCCCCCAGGGCGCAGTGGCCATGTGGCAGAGCCTGGTGCAGCCCTGCTGGAGCCATCAGCAGGACAGGGCACACAGCTGGTCCCAGCCCTGCCAGTGAGTTATGTCTGGGGACTGACGCTGCCTTTTCTCCCCACAGTTTCCCCACAGTTTCTTCCCCTGAGCACAGCAGGTTCCCTCCTGCAGGATCCTCCAGTTGCAGCACCCGTCATTGCCTCGAGAGAACCCGTTTTGTCAGTGACACTCAGGGGTTAAAACTGTCACCATCGCACACCCCATTGGACGGAGCATCTGCTGTTTGATTTATGAATGAATAGCACGCTCCCTCCCTGCATGCTGCTCTCAGATCCCCATCCTTTCCCTACAAAACAGATCCAGACACCCGCATGGCCCTACTGAGCACTGTGCTCCTGAGACTGAGTTTGAGATGAATTTTTAATAGAAAGCTTCCTATAAGGCCCTGCGCCCGTCGAAGCGAGAGGCTCTGCTGCTAAATAGCAGCTCAAATGAATTACCAACGACAGAGGAGGCTGTGAGGGAAGCAATCCCAACAAGTAATGATTTAAAGAGCCTCTGACCTCCCCACAGTGTGAAACGGGAGCGTCAGTGCCATGAGGAAGTGTGGTGCCACAAAATGAAGCATCAGGTTGTGGGGGTGAGTCCACCTCCATGGGTCTGAAGGGGAAAGAGGCAATGGGGGAGGACAGAGGGTGGCTTTAGGGTGGCTGCTGGGGATGTGCAGGGTGCAACACCTTGTGCACCTGGGAATACCCCCCTGGGGACCGGCTCCCAGTATCTGGGGATGGCATTTACTTATATGGTACCTTGAGGACACGGAGATGATGTAAGTGGTATAAAAAGGGATCGGAGAACTTTGTGGGCAGCGGGGCTGTGCACGAGCACTGACCTCCATCGCCCCTGGGTGAGGAGGGAACGGCAGTTGGACGGACTGTAGGAAGCACCCAGGGTTGTGTCCTCTCTCTGGACAGCATCACCACTCCTCACTGAAAGGTGCAGTGAGTTGGGCCAGACGAAACACATTTGCATAAAGCTTAATGAAAGGCAAGAGTTTTCTAGGGAGGGCAGTGCTCACCCAGCCCTGCGCACAGCCGTGTGTCACCACACCAGCAGCTGTGAAACCCCTGATTTCCCAGGGGTGTACAGAAGGGCTGAGACCCACCGTGGGATGGGACTGCCCCATAGGAAATGGGCTGCCCTATGTAAGCTCCCTGGGGCTGACGTGCCCCACATTGGGTGTTCAGGCCTTTCCTAGCCACCCGTGTGTGGATCATCTTCTCACTCGGTGGCTTCTGTGAAGAGGAAGGGAAGCAGTCACCTCTGCAGGTGGGGAGCAGGCTGGGAGGAAGGGGCCGAGGTGACGCACTGTGGGCTGTGCTCTGCAGGGATGTGGGCTTTTAGGCAGAGCCACTTTAAAGGCAGGTTCCCAGCAGGACAGGAAAAAATGAGACAGGAAAGGAAGGAAATGTAAAGCCACTAAACCTGGAACCAAGCATCGTGCTGACCCCACGGCTGTCCCAGCACTGTGCTTCGCTACAGCGAAGCTGTACTCCCCCCCCTTTGCCCCATTGCACCGGCTCCGTCGGTCCCACTGCTCCGGTAAGGGAGAACCGGTGGGAGCCCTCCGTGCCACCTCCCCGCCCGCAGCCCCGGGACGGGCCCGTTGAGGGTGCGTGGAGGGAAACGGAAGGCCCTGGGCTCAGGCTGAGGGAAGCCCAGGACCGGAGTACCGCCGCCGTGGGCCGCAGGACGCGGACGGCAGCCACAGGGGGGCGGGGGGAGGCTCTGCCGGGTCGGACCGCCGTCCCCTCCGCCCGCCCCGTCGCGGAACCGCGGCGCCAACGAGCGGTGTTTCGGCCGCACTGCAGCGCTGCCAGCCCGCGGGGCACTGCGCAGGCGCCGTGTGCCCCCCCTTCACTCGCACACCCTCTCCGTGCCACCCCCGGGGAATCCCATGGGGATCGGGGGGGGAGGTGGAACCGAGCCTCGGCCAAGGCCGACCCGCCCGCAGTGTGCCCCGGGCTCCACGAGGGGCGGGAGGAGGGAGAGCGTTTCCCCCCCCGCCACTGAACGGGGGCAGAAAATAGCGCTGAGCGCAGCGGTGCGCGGGGAGCTTTCCCCTAAAAAGGGCAGGAGAGCAGCGGGACGGGGCTTAACGGGGCGAGGGGACCTCAGCTCCTCCCGCAGTGCTCCTTATTAACAGCACGTCTTTAAAAAGGCAAACAAACAGGAAAAAAAAAAAAAAAAGCAAACACGGGGTTATTTTTGTTTTCGTTCCTGTCCTCGGCTCGGCTCTGCGGGACGGGAGGGCGGCTCGGGCCCCTCCACGCACTGCGGTTTGGGGGCGAAGAACGTTGTATTCGTTAACGGAGGAGCTCAGGGAAAGAAGTTTTAAAAGAAAAATAAACAAGTGAAGTTGCGTTCCGCACCGCTCCCGACGTGCCCACAGCTGCGGGCGGCCCCGCCGGACCCCCTCGGACAGGGGCAGACGTTCCTGGCTTCCCAGATGGGCTGTCCCCCCCACCCGCCCCTTCTCCTTCCCGGTTCGGCGTTGCCACGAAGAGACCGACGTCTCCGTTTCGTTCTTGCAAACGCGGTCGCTTTGCTAACGATTGCGGTGGGCTCCGGCCGTGCCCACTCCCGCAGCTCCCGCAAAGCGCTGCGGACGCCCCGGGACCGCCGTGGGGTGGAGGCGGTGTCCAGAGGAGGAAGGCAGCGGCTCTCCCCGCCCCGCGACGGCTGAACTACAGCCGGGGCACGGCCGGTGAGCAGCCCCCAAAGTCCCGACGGGCGCTTGCTCAGCCCGTACGGACCGACGGGGCGGGACTCGGTAAGGCCGGGCCCACTTTCAGGGAGGCAACGCCCCTTTCGGCGCTGCCCACGCCCCTCTGCCTCCCGGGAGCCGGGCGGGGGGCGGGGGGGAGGCCCCCCATTGGTGAGGCTCCCCGTCACTCACGGCCGGCCCGCCCCCCCACCGGGGCCGGCAGTAAATACGGTGCCGGGCGGTGCGGCGGCACTGGGAGCTGCTGTCGGGGCCGCCCGGCGGAGGGGAGCAGCCTACAGCCCGGCCGCGACGTGGCTCTGCCGGGGCTCCGCACCTCCGTTCCCCGGACGGGGCGGACGGGACAGCGGCGAGGCCGTCGCAGGCGCTCCCCGGGGCCGGGAACGAGCAGCTCCCCGCACCGACCCGCCGAGGACGGGGATCTACCGGGACGGGGCCCGGTTACTCGCGGCGAACCCTGCCGCTCAACTCGCATCCCCCGGCCGCGGCTGTTCCTTGACGCCCTCCGTTGTGATGCGTATTCCCGTAGATCCGAGCACCAGCAGGCGCTTCACACCCCCCTCCACGGCGTTCCCCTGCGGTAAGATGGGAGAGAACAGCGGGGCGCTGGGGGCCGCCGCTGCGGGCGGTCGGGCGCGGCCCGAGGTGCGCTCCGTCGTGGATGTGCTGGCGGATCACGCCGGTGAATTGGTGCGCACCGACAGCCCCAACTTCTTGTGCTCCGTGCTGCCGTCCCACTGGAGGTGCAACAAGACGCTGCCCGTCGCCTTCAAGGTAAGAGGCGACCTCCTTGGAGGGGATTCGGGGGGGCTGTGGGGCTCTGGGTGCCGCTCCCCCCTCTCGCCGCTTTTTCTCCGCCCCTCTCTCTTTAACTCGCTCCTGACATCACCTTGAGGAGAACCGCTCTTATTATTTTTAATCAAGTCTCCGCGTTGCCCTCCGGTCACGGCATCTTAGATATTCCGTACAGTTAGGAGCTCTCAGGCAACTTTGAAGTGTAATGAGAGCGGAGGTTAATTACCTTCCCGGGAGAGGAAGGGGCAGGGACGGGAGAGCCGAGCCGCGAGCGGAGGGCGAAACGCCGCAACGGCGGCACCGCGGTGCGCTCGGACGGGGCGACCCGGGCTGGGGCTGGGGAGTAGAGCCGGGGGCGGTTCCGAGGGACTCTGCGGGATGGGGGGGGTGTCTGCAGTGTGGGGCTGCAGGTGCGGGGCCCGGCCCTGGGCGCATTCCTCTGCTGCTCCCCGAGCTCCGCAGCGCAGTTCTCCCTAATCGAACCCCCCCAGACAGCGGCTCCCTGTTGCTGCGCAGCAAAGCCTCGGCCCTCCGGAGCCCCTCGCTGCTTTCTAACCTCGGTTCTAAGCTCGCTTTTCCCTTCCTCTTCGTTTTCTTTTCTTTTCTTTTTTTTTTAAACTATCCCCTGGATCCCGAATTGCTTTTGGTTTTGCTTTGTTTTTGGGGAGGGGGAGGCGGTCTCGAGGGGAGGAGAGCCGTGAAGCGGTTCGGCTCAGACCGCGGTCACCTCAGCCTGAATTCCCCTCGTCCTGCCCTCAGGTCGTGGCTCTCGGAGACGTCCCCGACGGGACGGTGGTGACGGTGATGGCGGGGAACGACGAGAACTACTCCGCGGAGCTCCGCAACGCCTCCGCCGTGATGAAGAACCAAGTGGCGAGATTTAACGACCTCCGATTTGTCGGGAGAAGCGGCAGGGGTAGGTGTCGGCCGGGGAACGGTTGGTCGTCCTGTTCGGAGTTTATTCTTTCTTCCAGGGAAGAAAGAAAGGGGGGGGGGGGGGAAAGGCAGCTGTTTATTTATTTATTTTTCAATTTAACGGCGTTTTTCTCGCGAACCGACGGAGGCGGTTGTGTTGTTGTGGGGTGTGCAGGAAGGAACCCCCCCCCTAACCCCGGCACCAAAGTGGTTTCTGAGTGGGTCGTGCACACCCCCGGGGCTGCGGCGGTGTTCCGCTCCTCCCGACGGTTTTCCTCCTGGGATTTTCGAGGAGGTTGGGGGGAAAAGGGAAAGAAAAAAACCCCACCCCATTGTGAAACTTGCGTGTGTTAAAGCAGCCCCTGCCCGGTGCGGGGCTGAAACCCCCCCACCTCAGTGCTGCGGAACTGAGGGAGATGCGGTGCGGTGTCGGAGGAGGGGAGCGCTCGTTGTTGACCGACGGAAATGGGGCGGTGCGGTTCTCCTGGGAAGAGCGGTGTCCCGCGGGTGGGGGTTGCGGGGAGATTCGTTCTTAGCGCCGTGGGAGATGCGGGAGCCGAGCGGTGCCCTGCGGGGAAGGCGCACTTGTTTTCCCCGTGCTGTTTGGAAAACCAGAAGGGAGATGTTACCTCCTGGCTCTGTCATTTAGCCCCGCACCGATCGCGGGGATGCTTTTTGACAGCAAACCATCCAGGAAATGACTCTGTGCCATCTCCAGTGCAGAACGAATCCCCTGCAAACAGCTGGAAGGAAATCCTTCCCCTCTCCCAGCCGCGTCCTACCTGAATTCCCGACAGCGTCAATAGCTTTTCAGCATTTCATCACCAATAAACGCCGCAGACTGAACCACTTAATTCATTCCAAAAAAGAGAGGGGGGGGGGGGGGGGGAAAGCAGAACGCTACACGTTAATGGCCATCTGGTAGCATTTTCTCAATCTCTGGATGTACACATACGACGTCGGATATATTTTGACTTTTCTGCATTAATTAAAAGCAGTGATGTTAGAAATTATTTGCATGTAATAACTGTTTACTTGTTCCTCTTTATGAAACTTGAATAGTTTACATTCTTTCATACATTTCCTTTTTCCTGTTGGCTCCTTCTCCAAGTTGCCGTTTCTTTAAAACCTCCCCGCTTAACTGCTTGCAGGTTGATGGGCGGAAAATGTTTCTTCTTTTATGAATTAAGCCTTCATTTCTGCAATCAATTACTCCCTTCGGCTCTTTTCTGCCTGTTTTGTTGTTGTTGTTGTTGTCGTTTCTTTTTTAATTCCCCAATTTTTCCAAACTCAACCCAACCTCAGCTCTGCCCTTGGATGCATTCGGAACTTTCCTGCTCTGCTCTCCCGTGTTTGGAAGCGAGCAGCGCTCTGCACATCTCTCCTTCCTTCCTCCCTCCGCGTCCTCATTGCACCTTGAGAAGGAGCAGAGATCGGGGCTGTTTTCTTCCCCTGTTCTGGTGGGCGGTTGGGCTGTACCCCCCCCCTCAAACCGAGGGCCTCTGAGGGGTATTTAATGCTCAGAATCGTTCCGGTTGGGTTTTTATCCCGGGTGCCGCTCTTACCTTCCTGTTTCATTCCTGCATGCCCGGCGCTGGCTTTGTTCATATCGATGGAAATCTGAATTTGCTGCCCGGTGTTTTGTTGGAGCAGAGCTCTGTGTGTGTGTATGTCCGCTCGTGTAAATGCTGTGTGTGTGTGTATGTCCGCTCGTGTAAATGCTGTGTGTGTGTGTATGTCCGCTCGTGTAAATGCTGTGTGTGTGTAAACATGCCCAGGGAGTCACAGCGAGCGCTGTGCCCTCAAACCGGCCCCGGGAGGCTCTCGTTTTGTGAACGCTGAACGGTTCGGCGCCGGGCGTTGCGTTCGCACCGCGGGCAGAGGCAGGACAGGTCCGTACCTCGCCATCTCCGTCTGGGAAGGAGGGGACCTCGAGCATGGGGGGGTTCGCTGTAAACGCTGTGCTCGAACAGCCCGCCCTTACGGCGGTGTCCAAACGAAAGCCGAGCTCAGAGGAGGGGTGGGGGGGTGCGCTACCCCCGGAGAGCCCCATTGCGGGGCCGGGGTGCGAAACGGAGCGCTGGGCGCGGCCGTCGGGGCCGGGTGAGGTGGATGGAAGAATTAGGAGGAGGAAAAGGAACGTCAGCCCGGGTTTCCCGAGAAGGAGGGAAATGAGTTCAAAACGGTGCTGAGTAATAATGGTCGTTTTCGATTCATGGGAGGGATTTTTGAGAGCCGGTAGAGAGGCAGGAGGGTCCCGGCCGTGGTTGTGTGAGCGGTGAGAGGACACCAAAATGAGGGGAAATGATCACCTGGAGAAGGAGCATCGATTTAACGACAACAGAAAAAAAAAAAAAAAAAGGAATAATAAATAAATCCGAACCTGCAGAACCAGCACGGAGCTGCAGTTCTGCTCGGGGACTCCCTCCCAACCGATGCCTTTCTCCCCGTGAAAATACCTCCTAAAATAATGATCCTTAATAACCCTCACCCGTACTCTCGGGTTCCACAGCTCCGCTCCCATCGGCTTTTTCGCCGACGCTGTTTGTGCGGATCCCCGGCGCTCCGCGGCTGCGGAGTGGGTCCGAAGTGAGAGGTGGGGGTGGGGTTGGGGGGGGGGGGGGGGGCACAATTCCTTCTTGCGTACAGAATGAGCTGAAAGCACAGCTTGGTGCTGGGATGTTTGCAGAGCCGCTTCTGCGGGGTGTTCTCCAGAGGCGATAATAATAAGAATGGATGGAAGAAGGAATTATAATTCTTATTATATCCTCCTAGCTGTGTAAAATAGCCTTTATTTTTTGCTGTGGGTTCTCTCAGGTCCACCCTTAGTGTCAGATTGTGGCTGATCTGAGAAACCTGAACCAGGGGAAGAGGGAGTGGGGAAGGCTTTCCCTGCAGAGCTGAGGGGGATGCATGGGCGCTTTGGGGTGAACTCTGCTCACCCTTCAGCTCTGCAGCACCCGATGCCTTCACGATCCTGCAATGGGTGCTCGGGGGGGGGGGGGCTCAGCTGGAGCTGCTCCCTTGCAGCCACCACAGACTCGGAGAGCTGCAGGAGCTGTAGGGTGTGCAGGGTGGGAGCAGGGCAGGGCAGGGGGTTTATAAGTGCTGCCGTCTTGCCCCCCTCCCATTCTGCTGGGGCTGCACTCCCAAACCTGGTTTTGGAGAGCATTTCCTCCTTGCCTCCCCCCATTATTATTATTTTTTAATAATGAAGGTAACTTCAGTTAAGTGGTGCTTCAATAGCATCACTACAGGCCCCCATGATGATGGAATGTCTCTTGGCAGTGGGTTCCTGCTCCCCATCTGCATGGGGATGGGGAGAGGGGCACAGGGACAGCCTCCCCCCTCCCCGAGCCGGGGATCACACAGGGGAGGCTGCTCCTAGTTGGGTGAAACTGGGCCAGGTTCAGAGCCTGTTTATGCTGCAGCTTGGTGTGGCTGTGCCCATCATCTGCCACGTATACAGCGGTGCTATGTTGGCAGATTGCTCCTAAGGAGTATCCCATGTGGCACCAGGACCCAAACCTGGCCCTGGGGAAGGCGGGGGGTGGGGGTCCAACATCCAGTGCTGCGTTTTGGGGCTGAATTCCTGTGGGAAAAGGGAATCGTCTGGGTGGGGAGGCACTGGTAGACTGCTGTGGGTGGGGAGATCGACGTAGGGGACAAAGGGCTATCTAGGAAGGTTAGGAGAGTTCTGAGCCAGTCCAGGCCTCTCTGCTGCAACAGTGGAACCCTGGCAGAGCCAGCCAAGCTTTGTGGCTCAGCAATAATGCCCCAGAAATGAAATGATGCATGTTGGAGTTTGGCGTATGTGAATATTTATGTCTGAGCACCCTCCAGCAGGAGCGATTTGCTCTCAAAGGAAGCAAACCCATGTGAGTATCCTCTTTTCTTATTTTTCCCTTTCCCTTAGGAAAAAGCTTCACCCTGACGATCACAGTGTTCACCAACCCCACCCAGGTTGCTACGTACCACCGAGCCATTAAAGTCACCGTAGATGGACCCCGGGAGCCACGACGTGAGTTCTGTGCTTTGTTTGGCATGGGGGAAGTTTGGGGGTCCCAACAGCATGAGGGTTGGGTTGCCAGCCGCCTGAGCTCTCCTCATCCATAGGGGAAGGACACTGCTTTGTTTGCAGCATGGAGCTAACGAGGTGCTGGTGCAGCTGGGGGTGTGCAGGGCATTGCAGGTTGGGGGTGTTGAGCTGGAATTGCTGCTCTCTGATCCCCCCCAGGCTGCCCTGTGCCTCCTGCCTGCCCATGGGGGCATCTGCTGCTCGCTGCCAGTTTTGCTTTCGGGTTGCACAGCCTCTGGCTGGCAGCGGCCACCAGTGGAGAATGAGAAAAACCAAGCAGGCAGCTCAACCTCAGAACCACCCCTCTGCGTGATGGGGATGCAGGCAGTGGGGCTCTGTGACGGCAGCCCAGTGTGGCCCATTTCTGGGGTCGGGGTGGTTGGAGCTCCCTGCTCTCAGAGGGGTTGGGAATGAGCAGTGCTCTGTGTGCCCTCATCCCAGCCCCGCCGTCCTCCTGCTCACCCAGCACCACCCTGGGGGCATAAAGCACAGCTCATTCGCTTTGCATGTGAAGCTGTCGGTGCCCAAATGGAAGGGAAGCAGTTTGATCCTTCAAAACATGCTTCAGAAAACATTTTCTGTTGATGCTGTCGCTGGGCCATTGGCACTCCTTGATGTCAGGCCAGGTCGAGGCTGTTCCCTCTGTAAGAGGGTTTTATTTATGTTGCTTCTTCTTGATTTTTCATCCCCCCCTCACCCCCCCCTTCTTTTCTTTTCTTTTCTTTTTTTTTTTTTCCTTTTAATTATTTTTTTCTTTGCTCGTTTTTAATTTTGGAGCCTGTGGTGCTGAGGGGTCTATGTGAGCCTGCAGGGTTGGGATGCTCATTTGCAAAGCTGGCACCCAGGAGGTGCAGCTCTGCTGAGTTTGGGTCAGTCGGTTCTCAGACCCAAAGCACAGCCCTGCAGGTGGAGGGTATTGCAAGTCGTGGTGGGCGCTGTAGAACCTGAGGACAGGCAGTTGCACAACATCTCCAGCTCAGGAATAGAAACCAACCAGGCCTCCTGACTCCTGCTCATCCCCTTATCTGCTGCATCAGATTGCCTTTCTAATAATAATAATCATCATCACCATCACAGGGAATATATAAATAATAATACACGGCGAGATAGTTACTACTCTTAGCGTTTGGTTTGCTCTGATTTCACCGATACTCCGTGCTCGCCAAACCCCAGCTGAATCACAGCTGCTCCTCCTCCTGCATTTCAACACACGGGCCAGCCGCCGCCGATCTTTAATTTAAAGGCTCTGATATGGAGGCACGGGGTTACACCGGGCGGGAGCTGTGGGTTTGAGCTGTGGGCACGTTCTCCCTGCTCTGTTTGCCTTGGTGCCGTGCCTTCGTTTGGCACCATTAGAGCCAAAACCTGCCATGGAGCAGCCTGCCCTGCCTCTCGCTTGGTTTGCCCGAGGGATGCTGTCCTGGGATGCAAGGTCAGCGCTTTGCTGCTGTGCTTTTGGTTTTCTCTGATCTGCATACCTGTGCTGGAGATGTCGGCTCCTTAAGGAGGTCTGCGTGGTGTTCACGTGTTGGTTGTGCCTTTGTCTTGTGGGTTCATCAGAGAATCATAGCATAGAATGGCTGAGGTTGGAGGTGACCGTAGAGACCACTCAGTTGCAGCCCCCGCCATGGGTTGGGTGCCCCCCATGAGCTCAATCTGCACAGAACTCCATCCCTGTGCCCCCACCCCCACAAATCATTCACCTGAGCAGTTCAGACCTAAGCTGTTTGTTTTTTTTAATAGCTTGTCTTTTCTCCTTTTTAGATGATTATAGATGTGCTAGCAGGAAAGGGAATTCACCTATGCTTGCTTTGACCCTTGTTTGGTGAAAATCCAGTCTATGGTGGGGAGATGGGGAGTAGTTTTCTCCTTCATTATACTCATTGCTTTGCGTTTTTGAATGAACCTACCATTAAAACTAAAAGTCCTTTTGCCCCTCCCTTCCTTCCCATCCATCCGTGTGTGCACCCATGATGTGGAACTGCTGGTGGTTTGGGCTGGAGATATCAGAGGTGGTTTTCTGGTCTGGCTGCCACTGGGGGGCTCTGGCACAGCACCCTCTGCTCAGCACTGCTCACCTGGAGGAGCCCCAGGGCTTTGGCTCAGCCCCATGGCTCCCACTGCCCTCCCTGCTCCGCTTTGGGAGGCGAGAGCCACTGCCAGGGCTTGTGGTTATTTGTCGTGTGTGTGTGTACGGCGTAGGTACTTCGTAGATGAGTGTATCTGTGTAGATGTGCAATGTGCATATAGGTGAAAATGTGCTTTTTGCCCCTCCTTGGCAGCAGCGTCGCAAACGAGAGGGACGTGGTGAGCGTTGGGTGCAGGAGTGGTGTTGGGGCTGGGGAGGGGTTGGTGTGACCGTGCAGAAAAGCATCCTTCATACGGAAAGAATTGGCCATTTGTCTTGGGATCCTGGGAAAGCCCTGGGCACCGTCTTCTCAGATGCGGTGAAATTCCTCCAGCAAACATTCTCGTGGGGTTTTTGGCCAGAACCGTGGCTCCTCTCCATGCCCCACCTCTGAGCTTCCCATTCATCTTCCACCCCTGTCCCATCGCTTCATCTCAGCCCTTGAGCAACTCTTTTCACTAAAGCTGTGCCCAGAAAACATCTGAGGAGTTGGAGATCAAGTTGAGTTGGGTGAGAAATGGCGGCGAACCGGGCTGCAGCTGGAGCTCGTGGCAGGGCTTTGGTGGGGATGAGCTGGGCTGGGGGGCACAGTGTTGGGCACTGGGGACCCACAGCTCTGAGCCCACAGAGCCCTACTGAGCTCCCAGCACTGCCTTGGCCCCGCAGCTCCTTTGCTCCATTCTTTCTATTGCACTCTGCTTTGCTGAGGGTTTGATCTGCAGAGGACATCTTTATTTTTTTGGAGTTGACACCTTAGCACTAAACAAGTGGCGTGTCAGGTGCCGAGTGTTGACATACTCTGTGTGAACAGGAAGTAATAAAATATTTGAGCTTCCTGTGGAATTTCCTTCTCCCCCCCCCCCCCCCCAACCTTCTCTGCAGCTCTCCATTTAGCAGAAACCCGACTTTGCTGCGCTGCAGTCCTCGTGCAGAGGCTCTCCCACCTACAGGAGGCAGAACGTGGAGAAGGGAATAGCTGGGAGCTATGCAGGGCTGTTTAGTCTATTCCTGGATAAATGAAAGCATCTCCAGGGCCTCCCCTCACACCTCCCTGTTGGCTGCCTTCCCTTTCCCCTTCCCTTCCTACAGCTCTGTCCTCCTCCTCACTGTCACTTCTTGCCAACCCTTTCCACTTCCTCATCTCCTCCCCACTCCTGCCCATCTCCTGGGAACTCTTTGGAAGCTCCTGCTTTCATCCTTTCAGTGTCTTTTCTATTTTTTTTTTTTTTACGCTGCTGTTCAGCCTTCCTTAACACTCGTCCCCCAGCTTTATACAGCCCTTTCAGCCCTTAACCCCGTGCTTTCACTTCCTACCCCATCCTGACCACTGTGGTGAGGAGTGAGGGGAACCCAAGCAGAGTGGATCACCCACCCATAGCCCTGTGGGGCAGCACACACGTGTGCAGCTAGGTCACCAGGAGCACACCCACCCCTCAGGTTGTGGGTGATGGGAATGTGGGGATGCTCAGAGCCCTCTGCTTCCCTGCTGAATGCTGGAACGCTTGGTAGAAGGTCAGGTGAAGCTGGGGGATGGAGATGTGTTCTATTTATTATAATTATTTTATTTAATAATTATATTATTTGCTCCTCCAGCAGAAAGCACATGGGGATGGAGCAGGGTGCTGGGCACAGACCCGTGTGCTTTTGCTTTTCAGCTTCGTGCTCTCTTCTCCTGCACTGATGGGAAGGAAGGTGAGGATGGGCAGGGCAACACACGGGGTTCCCTCGCCCCAGTACCCGTGGGGCTGTGCTGGATGTGTGCACTGACAGCTCTGAATGCAGGGGATGGGCTGCAGCCTCGGCCCCAGCACCCTGCACACACGTAGCTTCTCACCTCCCACGTTTCTGAGCCATTTCCAAGAACCACGCTGGGTTTTGCTTTGATGTTCTCAAAAGCCAGGCTGAGGATTTCCCTCCCTGCCTGTCCCCTGCATGTGATGTCAGGCTGAGCTGCAGCCCAGCCACGCGCTCTCGGCTGGGAAATGGAGAGCTTGTAGTCTGCAGAGAGTGGAAACCTTCCTTCCTGCCCCTTCTCTGTGCCTGAGCGAGGTGTTGTTGGAGGTGTTGGTGACGTCTCTCCCCCCAGGAGGGGGGGTTGGGGGGTGTGAGGTTGCACTCCAGCAGCCCATGTGTTGAGGGGCTCATGGCTGCAGGCAGGGGGGTGGGGGGGGTGGAAAGACCCCTCAAAATAGAGGAAAGGCTGAGCTGGGAATAGGGAGCATCTGCCTGAAGGGTGAGCGGGTGCTCCCAGCCCTATTTCTTCCAGTGTTGGTAACAATCCATCCTGAGCTGCCCCAAATACAACACCCATAAGCCACCCTGGGAAACCAATTTGGTGCTTTTCTTTCTTTTTTGGCTCCCAAGGTGGATCTGAATTTTTTTTTTTCCCTCTCAAATTCTGGTAGGTCTGTTCTAAGGGGTTTTGCTTTTGATTCTCAGATAGTCCTCCAGTTCGAGGAGGAGGAGGAGGAGGAGGAGGAGGAGGAGGAGGGTGTATGGGGCTGTGCTGGTGAGGATCCTGCATTTCCCCCCCCCTCCGCCCCATCCCCACAGCTGCAGAGCAGTCAGATTTGCATCTAGAGACAGCAAAACCAACAGCCTGCTTGACTCGAGAAAGGGAAATATCGGAGCAATCATCTTTATCAGAATAAGCTCCCCAGCATGATGGTAACAACTTGGAGCTGCCAGGTGTCCCCTATAGGATATGCTTCCCTAAGCTGAGCCCCCATCCCCCCATATCTGGGGCTGTGGGTGCACCCCTTGTGTTGCCTTATGCTGGGGCATAGCTGCATTGTGCAAAGCTGACTCTTTACAGCACCCTATTTTCATGCCTTCATGACTTAAATGCCATAAAAAGTACAAAACTGCATTTATTGTACAGTGAAAGTGGTTGTTTCCATGCTGACTTCTAGTTTTTAAAGTCATCAATGATTTCTGGCCAAATTTCTGACTCTTTGGCAGCTCCTTTAACAAAGAGCATCACTTTGGGACTTTCCTTTATCGAGGCAAAAAAGAAAAGCAGAAAAAAAAAGAGGGAAAGATCATCCAGGAACGTTCTGATTACCTCTGAGAAATGCAGATTGCTTCTGTGCTTGCATTTAGGCCGGGCCGTGAGCTGCGTCGTGCCAGGGTTGTACGACTGCAGATCTTTATCTTGGCAAAAAAAGGGTTTCTCATGGGGATGCATGAAACTTGAATTTGAGCTGTCCTTGTATTGCCAGCCAGGCTTGCTGCTGAACTGCTCCCATGGGGCGACAGTTTGGGGGTAGGATGAGGGTCTGTTGTGTTTTTCCTCTGCTTCTCCTTAGCGAGATATAAATAAACAGATGTTTCCCGGTTTATCCGGGAACTATTAAAGAAATAAGAATGGACAAAACAGAAAATAAAAAGAGGAGGAAAAATAGATGACCTCAGCGCTTCTGGAACAGTTATTTGCCTACTGTAAAATCCTTAATTTGCTCTAATTTCAAGCACGGCGCTTAACCTACGCCAATTTCCCACCTCTCCTGACCTGCCCCTTTCCCTGGGGAGGAAGAGGAGGAAATCCTTAGTGACCATTTCCTGCTTCCATTCTGGCTCGGGGCGCGTGGCGGCCGCCTGGTGCTGCCTCTGCCCCTTCCGTGCTGGGGGGTTTTGGCTCTCTATCCCCACCCCATCCCAACCTGGAAGAGCAGAAGGGGCTCTGGGCACGTTGTGGCATCGGTGGAGCGTCTGTTTGCTCTTCAAGTGGAGGAGAATGAAAGCAGGCGTTGGCTGATGGCAGCACGATGGTGTGTGTCCCAAAGGCTCTCCCTGTGCCCCCTCCTTTGGGGCTGTGCTGGGGGTGCAGGGAATCAGTGCAAGGCTCTGAGCCGCCGAGTTCACGCAGGAGTCCCTGCAGATCAGTACTTGCTGCGGAGCAGGGTTTCTCTGTTTGTATTCCCATTGCTAATGTGTTTTGATCCCAGCGGGTAAATCTGAACCCTTTGGTATCTGCTGAGACCATCCAGGGCATTGTTTTCTTGCAGAGGCAGTTCGGGACTGCTGTTGATACATGCATGGCAGGCAATTATGTTAAACTACCTCCTCTAATTTCTTATAGGCACTGCTACCCTGTTAACCCCTTCTGGGCAAAGGCATGAGTTGGGGTTCAGCTCGAGGGGTGGCAAACACTGACTGGAGGATTGCATGGACCTCACAGCCCTGCCAGGAGGGCAATGTCCCCTGGCTGCAGGTTTGCATCACCCGCTCCTGTAACCCCAACCTTGAAAGAAGCAATAACAGGGCAACCCAAATTATACAGGCTCTGGTAAATTGGCTCCTCTAATTATTTTATTTGCTGCATGTAGTGCATTCCACCTCTGCTTTTATAATCACCCGGTGCATAATAACTGCAAAATCATTTCACTTAAAAACGACCGATATTTTCTAAGCAAAGCAGCATTGGGAGGCAGAGAGGGGAAATTATTTTTTGCTCCCGGTGTACAAAGAATCTTTGTTGAGATTGGTTGCAACACCTCCTGCTTTTGAAGGCTTTGGAAAACCCCAGGGTACGGCTGGAGGAGAGCATAGCCCGATTCTGCTCTGGGTTTGCAAAAGAAAGAAAGAGTTGGGATTGGAGATGAGGGCATTGATATTGCATTTGGAAGAGGTTACAGCGGAGCAAATCTGATGGATGGGGGATGTTTGGGGAGGAGAGGTTGGGTGAAGGATGCTTCCAGAAGGATCGGTGGTGGTTGGATGTGCGCAGGGGTTGTACAGATAAATAGTGAAATAAATGTCTGCTGCGTGTGGCCGTGTGAGTCTATGCTAAGAGGTGAGCTGGGATGGGGCAGGAGGGGATGTGCGTGCTGGGTTACATGAGGACCGAAGAGGAGTGTTTGTACTGAGGGTGTTGTGAGCTTTGCGAAGGGGCAGTTTGGTGTGATGGCGATTTGTAAAGCGGATCCGACAGCATGGAGGGCAGTGAGAGGAGTGGGAGCACAGCGTGTCTAGGGGGGCTGTTGGTGGGGATGGTTGAGCTGCAGCTGGGGCTGCACCACGTGTGTTTATTGACACAGTGCAACCCCGCTCCCCATGGGCAGGATTTGCAAGCTCGGGAGGACAGCACAAAGGGTCGACGATTGAAAAGAAAGTCAATGCTAAAAGGCAAGTTTCATTTCAGGGAAGATAGCAGCTAAAGGACCAAAACTATCAAACAAAACCACAAGATCACATCAGATATCAGGGCAGGACATGTCTCGTTTCTCCCTCTCGAAGGGTTTATCAGCACAACCAATCGCTTCAATGATGTGGCAGAGGGAGGAAGAGGATTTGACTCAGAGTGAGATGAAATTGAGTTCTTAAGACCCCACTCTTTGCTGCTGGAGACCCATCACCTGTTCTGAAATCTGGCAGAGATAAATCATATCCTGCAGCGGAAGGGGCTTAGATGCTATTCTGTATTATTTTATCTTACTCTTTCCAGCGAATCTATGCACTGAGTGGGAGAGGGGGGAGCAGCAAACCAGAAATGGGGGGCAGCCCCGTGCTGCAGCCTCTGAGCCATGGCACCAGGGATGTTGGCAGCGGGATGGGGCCAAAGTTGTGCTTCCCTGTCAGGGCTGCTGGTGTGGGAACACAGCTCTGCTTCTGTTTCCCTGGAGGAGCGCTGTGCAGAGCATTAAGGGAGCCACGCAGGTAACGTTGCTTTGGGGCTCTCACGGTGTTGCATTGAGAGTGCTGGCAAAGCTCGACAGGAGCTGTAATTATCCAACATACCAGCCAGTCTCTGGAGATGGAGCTCAGAGCTCAGTCCTGGGATTGGGGGATATTAGCATTCAAATGTCAGGGCTCTGCTCCAGCTCTGTCCTAGGGCAAAGGGGAAACCCACGGCTCAGCATCCTCAAACCTTGGGAAAGTTTGGATCTGATCTGTGTGGTGTTATTGGGAGTGCAGGACCGGCTGGGGAGAGCTCCTGCATCCTCTTGGCTGCTGCCCGGCCCTGCAGCATCAGGCACATCTCGTATGCATTAGCTGTAACGCTGCACATTCCTTGCACGGATTTGAACCCAGCGGATGATCCTCCCTGTCCAGGGCAGAGTATCCTAATCCTAACCAGTGTCACCCAAAGGAATTTGATGTGCTTGCCCTAATGGAACAGGTTATTAGGTGGGAAAAACCAGCTATACTGGTACCGCACAGGTTCCATTTCGAATTGTTAGATAGCAGGCATTAACTCACTGCCTGCTGCAAACTGGCAGGACTCCACCGATCTGCGCACTGACAGCTAATGTATGCACTTGGAAATCTGATCTCAGACTCCACTGAGGCAATACCAGCTGGATGTGCTTGAGATCTGTCTGCTTCCTCCCCAGCACCCAGCCTCGAAATCTTTGAATCGGGGTTTTTTGCCTAATTCCGTGAGAACTGGATGGCAGCCCATAGCTGAGCTCTGCCTTCCTGGAAATGGGAGCAGAAGCAGCGAGGGAGGGAGGATGGTGGGTTGGTTTTTTCTTTTGCACCTTGCTATGAAAGCTGCAGGATTTCCCACAAACGTGCCGGGTGAAGTTTTCAGTTCTTCAGTCAAGGCCTTTAAAACCCTTCTGATTCACCCTGCAGCCTCAGAGCCAGGTGTTTTTTAGGGGTGTTTAAGGATGGGAAGACCTGGTGAACTTCGCCCCGTCTGCTGCTGGGATTCCCACCAGCTTTACCCGCACAGCAAAGTGTTTTAATACCTTTGCACATCCAGACAGACTCAGTCCTCCTGTGGAAACCCTAGGAATGAGGAGCCTGTGTCCCTCGGGGGTCTGTACTAAAGCTGCACAGAGATTTGGGTGCGATGCTTCTTTCGACCTGACCACGAGCCACAGCTCCTGCATCGGTAGGAGCTGCTGGAAGTCCTATCCAAGATTTGTTTTCCTCCCAGAGGGCTGAGTCTGGGGGTGTGCTGGTGTCAGCAAGGCTCCAAGCACGATGGGGTTTATCGGAAGCTGTGTGCTTGCGTGGCCTCCTGTCATGGGGTGGGCAGGGAGAGAGGCAGAGGCGAAGCCAAGGGACCAACCCACAAGTGAGAGGAGATTAGGGGCTTGCAAACCAGCTAATCAATACCAGCCTGCATATAATGAACATCTCTCCCACTGCTGCAGCTTCAGACAGTAAAAACCCACTGTAAGTGCAACGTATCTCCGTGCTTCCTGCCAGCTGGCCCCGAGCCAGCGTGTTTGCTTCAAAAAGAGGGATTTTTATTTTCAGCCTTTTAGAGGCAGCCAATTCATCTCGGACCACCACCGGCTAAAAAAGCTCGATAAATTAGCAGCTTTTTTGGTGGTTTTTTTTTCTTTTTCTTTTTCTTTTTTTTTTCTTTTAATTTTAATTCTCTCCCCCACCCCCTTAAATATTGTTTTCCTTTCGTTGTTGGAGTTGGTGTAAATCCTCTGCGTTGCGACACACTGCCCTGCTCTCAAAGCTGGAGGGAGACAGTAGCAGCAGTGTCTCATGAAAGCCAGAGGAAACCAAAGCAGAGCCTCGCCGTGACTGATTCTCTTTCCAAATGGCGTAAGCAGGCCGACTTTGGGCATGTGAATAATGAGTTATCTGTGCTTGACTTTGTTCGGCAGCAGAAGAGACGGTCCCTGCAAACCTTTCCCTCTTTTCCTCTTAGCAGTGGGCTGGTGCTGCTGCTCACCAAGGCTCTGCAGAGCTCCCCATCCCTCTCCTCCCATCCTTTGGTGGCTGTGGGACCCACTGTGTGCATCTTGGCTGGGCATTTCCCATGGCGAGCCTTGAGCTGGAGGTGTGTGTCCGGGGAGGGCTGGAGGGGCACTCACATCCTGCACTGTAGGTATGCAAAGACGAAACCACTGAGCCCTGTGCTGCGAGGGACAGCCCTGATGTTTCCATAACACAGGCGCTTCTCATGTGGCTTGTTCCCAGAGCTCATGCTGGGACTTGAGGCTCAGACTGTGAAAAAATTCAACCTTCTGTAGAGGATTGGCACATCTCTCTGAAGTACCTCTTCTGAGGGCTTCGGGAGGGATGTGAAAGGTGTTTTGTGCGCTGAGATGGAGTTTTATCCGCTGCTGATTGCTTTCTTGCGGTCCATTCTCACGGACGTGTAGAGGCTGAGCTGTTACACTGCGTGGCTGCTCCTAGGTTGGGCTGCAAAGCTGGGCTGGTGCTTGAGCAGAGCCTGGGAAGGAAGCAGGTGCGTGCTGGTGGCTGTGCTGGGTCTTGCAGTGCAGGTGGCTGTGCTGGTGGGCACACAGTGGGCTCTACAGCTGTTGGAGCTCAGCTGGAGCTGCCACAGCACATCCCAGCTGAGGCGTTCTGCCCCGGCCGTGCTACTGTCTCCTGGTTCTCATCTCCTCCTCAGTGGAGTGAAGGAAATGATCTGTAAATGCGTGTGTTAATGAACACCCCCTGCCCTGAGCTGAAATGCTCTGTGCTTCCTTTGCTCCAGCTTGCTGCCAGTGCTTCGCAGCAAGACACCGGGGAGGGACGAGCTACATCCCACCATCTGCTCCCTTTCCTCTGCTAGCACAGGGCTGCACTCTGCCCAGCCCCTGCCTTTCCTGGCCATGGCTCCATCTGCCCCCATATGCAGAGAAACCCAGGGCCCGGCCCCACAGCTGTCCTGGGCCAAAACCAATTGAAGAGCACTGAGAGTTGGGTATTGTTCGCACCATGAAGTTCCTGGAGTCCCTTTTCTACTTTTGGTCAGCTTTGTGTTTGCACCTTGGAAACCTGGGGAAGCAAGGTGCTTTGCTGGGCACTGCAGATATCCCCGCAGCCACAACTGGTTGCTCTGCTGGCAAGAAGAGTAGGGTCTGTTTGGTGTTTGGAATCTTTCAATGCAGAAACGTGCCTTTAAATCAGCTTTGAGGGCCTGAGCTTCAGTGCAGCACTGGCTTTTGCTGTCAGCTTTCCAAGAAAACACCCCAAACTTCCAGGATGCACCCTATTAGTGGCCTAAGTGTCACAGCTCTCCCAGCTGGGAGGTGTTTGATGGGATTGCTTGTTTGCTGGGCTGATGCAGATCTTATTCTTGCACCAGGATTTGAGGTGATCTGTCCAAATTTGCACGTCATCATGCTGAGTGTCAGCATTAAATGATTCAGGGAGCTGAAGCCTCCTCTGACTGATTTCTTGGGCTGAGGTCTGACGCTGTTTGAAGTCAATTGAAAATCCACCCACTGACTTCAGGAGGCTTTGAGTCAGTCCCTGGGTTAAGCTCGAAACCACCTTCCTTTTCTCTAAGGTATGAGCTATTGTTCGTTTGACGGCGCTGGTTTCCTCTGCATGTCAGCTGTGGGCAGATGGGGAAGGGCTTTTAATGAAGCCAACCGCTGCAGAAATGAAAAAGCTCAGGTTGTTCTGATGAAAGAAACCCATTAATAGCAATTCTCTCTTGCGTGACAAAGTCTGACGTCCCCAGCTCACGGTGACAAGCAGCAGGAAGTGCTGGGGAGACAGCTTGTACCGAGCAGAGCTGGTAGTCTGTGGGGCTGCTGCTTTTTAACTCATTCACTTCCTTTCTCCACACAACAAAGTGCTGCCCCAACTCAGCCCCATGGATGGAGTTAGGCATGGCCGGTATGCACCGGGGAGGGCCTGGGGAAACTGGCCAGGGTCTGAGCCCCACTGCTGCTCACCCCCTCACTGGGCTCACCCAGCCCCAGTATTTGTTTTGGCTTGCATCCACATCAAGTTTTCTACGTGATTTTTATCAGGACAGCCTTAGGTTTGGGGTGGTTGTTTTTTTTTTTGCTGGTAATGGCTCTGCATGCACACCAAACTATCCTGTTCCAAGGGGCACTGCTGTTTACTGGAGGCAGCACAGGGACTGCAGTGCAGCACAGCATGGCTGTGCGAAGCCCTCGGTTCAGTCGTGAGGCTGAATAATACTTAAACACATTTACAACATCGCTTGATTTACACTTCAGGGTTTTCTGTGTCACGTGCCAAATACTGCTGCAGGATGGGGTTTCGGCTGAGGTGGGGGCAGAGAGTCACATTTCCATTACATTTCTGTGCATCTTGGTCTTCGCAGTCCTTTTGGCTCCCCTGCTAAGTCCTGCTTGAGAAAAGTGCTCGAGGAAAAACCTATTTAAACCTATTTTTCTTCTTGTGTGTGTTCAGACAATGAGATGTGGTCCAAGCGAGACACCTCGCTGCACACCCATCTCTTTCCCTACGTGCTCCTTGTGTCTCCCAGGGCCCTCTGATAACGTGGAGATGCTTGAGGTCTTGGGGCACAGGGAGATTAGAAGAGATCTCTTACGGTGTGCGTTCGAGGTTTCCTTGGTTTACTTCACACAGCAGGGAAATGCGTTTGCAGAATACCATTGGGTTTTGCTTTCTGCTGGGAGCTCTTTTGGAGCACATCCTGCTCTGTGGCATCAGCACATTGGCACCGGGGCTGGAGTTGTGCATGGGAACAGCGTGGGGACATCAGAGCGCAGGGTTGGAGCTGATGCTGGAGTCAGGGCTGAGCTTCTCAGAGGCTCCACAAGCCTGGGAGCACAGCCCAAGCCAATCAGAGGCAAGATGGGGAGATAGCAGATGCCAGGCTGAAGGAGGGGAAAGTCTGGGGACCTTCTGTGACTTTGCTATAAACTGACACCGTGCTCACGCCAAGCAGATGTGGGGCCCTCCAGCTTCGTGCGGGTGTAACTGAGGCTGGAATCCAGCCCAGGGAGAGCGAAGCCGTTCAGCAATGATTAATGTAGTAAAATGGGAAAGTTATGTATCAAGTGTATTTCACGCGCCTCTTGCCTCAGGCCTATTAGCATAAATTTAATAATTATTATTGCCTCTTTCCAGCAGCTGCTACCTAAGGAGCTGGGAGCGCTTTGCAAATGCTCGTTAGCTGCTGCTTTAGGGCTGGGAGAAGAGGAACGCAACGAAGGAAAGCGGTGCCACGGGCAGAGCTGGGCAAGGGCTGCAGTGGGACAAGGGGCTGTCCGGAGTGCACCCGGGAAATGTTGTAGAAAACACTTAAAACTGAGCATTTCCCTCACTGGTTCCCCAGTCGTCGTGGAGCCGGGGGGCTCCTGCTGTGTTCCACCCACTAAAGGGGAACGGGTTGGACACCATCCTCTCTTATCACCTTCCAGGGCACAGACAAAAGCTAGAAGACCAAACCAAACCCTTCGCCGACCGCTACGGGGAACTGGAGCGGCTGCGCCAGTCCATGAGGGTCACCCCGACGACGCCCAGCCCCCGTGGATCCCTCAGCACCCCGAGCCACTTCAGCTCGCAGGCTCAGACTCCCATCCAAGGTAAGGCTGGCGTGCATCTCCAGGGTTGGGGTGGGGTTTTGTCTCCGGGAGCCTCCTCACACCCATGGGGTGAGCAGATGGCTGCTGAGCTGCACGCTCCAGTGGTTTCACCCAGTAAAACCCAGCAGCTCCAGTCGGAATGCTGGGATAGCAAAGCAACGTGCTTGGAATCCAGTCACTCCTTTGATATGAAGGCACTGTGCAGACGGTTAAGCACCAACTATAAAGGGTGTATTGCACTTTACATGCTAATCCAAGTGGTTTCTTATCTTGTTGCGCTGTGTTGATGCCAAGCCCAGCAATCCACCGCCTCGCTCCAGCCTCATTCCCCACATGTATGCACACCTGAATGGGCGCATGCGCAGCCTTTGCTCTTCCCATGTGTGCTATCAGTGGCACCGAGCCCTCGGGTGCTCCGTGTGTCTGCCTGGCAGCTGCCAGGAAAGAGGTTGGGACCGCAGCCTGCCCATTCCGTGTGCTGGAGTTTCGTCCCCAAGGTGTAGGCATTGCATGTGAAGCAATCCGGTTGCTTTGCTGCACTGCTCAGCACCGCTGTAATTAAGGAAGCTGTTCTCCCATCTGCACGGTACCCACGTTTCTTCCTGTGTGTTTTTAATCGTGGTGTTGCTTTCCTTTGAGAATCAGATCTATGGGGTATCATTGAAGCGATGCGCGCGTTGAGTTTTGGTGTGAAATTGTCTCCGTCGGAAGGTTTGGGGCTGAAAGTCTCAAAAGCCCCAACGCTGCGCTTTCAGAAGTGATGTAGATGTTTGACGAGCCCAGTTTTGTTGGCCGGGGGGGTTGGGCAGAGGCACCAACATGTAGGTCTCATCGAAATCAAATCTCCGTGCTTGGAATTTCCATTGATAGCAGCGCGGTTTGCCGAGAAGAGCATTTTGTGCAGGATTGTCGTTGGGTTTTTGTTTAAAAAAAGAGAGAGAGGCTGAGTTTTATAGGCTCATCTCATTGGCTGTACGATAGAGATTCTTTGGAGGGGAGGAAGGAGGGGGGCAGGAATAGTTTAAATTAGCACAGTCCTCTGTAGTGCCAGAAACCCAGAGAGCATCACTTGGAGCAAAGAATCAGGTGATGACACAAATGCAGAAAGAAAAATGGAACGGGCCACGAGTCACCGCCTGGGCCAGATTCCCAAATGTCAGTGACAGCAGGAGTGGAGACACACAGAATTAGCCCATCCCAAGTCGTTCCTGCTGAGCACATCCAAAGGACCAGGAATGCTGCAAAGCTGCGTTTCGTGCAGGCTCCGCTCTCGGCTCTGCTGCTTCCAAATTGGAGGAACCGTCTTAAAAACCAGGAGCAGAATTGACTCGGTGATTTTAATTTCAGCCGTGTCCTTTGGACGCAGTGCTGGCTATAACCAAGCAGAATAATAATCATAAAAAAAAAAAGCCCCTCTTGCTCTCACACACACAGCTTATTCACAAAGATCGTAATTTTTACCCCAGCAAGTGGAGGCTGCCCCATGCCAAGAACAACACGGGAGTTAACAGGCCTGTAATTCTCACGACTTGGCACGTTCTCAGGTAACACACACGAGAAGCTGATTAGCAAAAGCATAACGAGATACTGGTTAGGAGGGATGGATGGGGCAGGCTGAAGTTCACCAGTCCCTGCTGTCTCCCTCTGGGTGCTGCCGGTCCTTCTGTCCCCATCCCCTGTGACCTCTCCTGGTGGCATCCCGGTTCTGCTGACCCAATGCATTGTGTGAGCGATCCTTAATCTGCTTGTGGCCAAACCGATGAGCTGGAGTGCTCAGAACAGCCTCGGTCACCGAGGGGCAGGCAGAACCCGGGTCCTCAAGCAGGGCACGTGGAGGCTGTGAGGCAGAAAGGAGCTCAGGAGGTGGGGTTTGTCTTTTGGATGAACTGAGGTCCTTTGGAGATGTTTGCTCTGTCCTCCCCTGTGGCTGCAGTGGGGATTGTGCCAAGGGCACTGGTGTAAATGGGAGAGGAATTGGCCCTCAGCCATTTGCAGACTTTCGGTGCAGCAGCTCCTGGGGGTTATAAATATCTCCTGCAAAGTGCTCACCGTGATGCTCAGCATCTCCCAGCAGCACCTCCCAGCAGGAGAGCACCGATGGGCTCCAAGGGCTGTGCCAGCAGTGCGGTGCCCGCTGCCCAGGGTCAGTTCGTTGCAGAGGCCCCAGCCTTGCCTTGCCCCTTGCAGCTGAGCAGGGAACCATTCTGTTCTGATGGAACAGACGTCTGCAGCCCCGAACACGCCGGGTTTGTTGGCCATATCCACCGTGCTGGGAGAGAAAATGAGAAACCCAGTGGGCTGGGCAGAGCCATTGGCCTCCACTGAGGCTTTGGCCCAATTTTCCCCAAGCGAGGTCTGGAAAATCCGAGGTTTTGAAATCCTGGCTCTCCCATCTCTGCAGTGAGGCACCACGCTGTCATTAGGACGGCCTGAAATGGTTCCTGATTATGGGGCACGCGATGCCAGAGCCTTGCGTGCTGGCTTCATTGCGACTGTTGTCTTCGAGCTTTAAATAAAATAAGAAAAAATATTACCAAAAGAAGTAGCTCTCAAAAGCGAAGCAAGATGTTAAAGGAACTTACTGCTGGCTGCCTCTTGGGCCCCTTGCTCTGGGGAAGTGGGCTGCTGACAGGCACATCCTTTGGGAGCACCCAGACAGCCCTGCAGCCTCACTGCCCTGCCTGTGCTCCAACAGCTCCATCTGAACTGCTTTATTCCCATTGCAACAGAGCAGGACCGCCCAGGCGGCCGTCTCCTGCCTGCTGGCCTCGTGGTGGAAACATCTCCAATCGCTCAGGAGGAGCTGCGTGTGTTGTCCAGCAGCACGGAGGGGCCTTGTGTGCATGGGGACAATTGCAAAGTGATTTTAAATACGGTCGCCGCAGTAATAGAGTGAGCTGTTGTGATTGATGATGCACTGAACATCTTCATGTCGCTGCAGCAAAACCGAGCTCCCTTGACCTCACAGCACCGTAAACGTCTGCTGGATGCTTTTGCAGACTGCATCCCTCCCCTCCCAGCCTTGGTGCCTGCTGGTGAACAGCCTCAGCTCTCATCCGGCCCAGTGGAACCAGTTGGGTTTGTGATCCGTTTCTCAACGACCCATTCCTCAAATGTTTTTAACTGGGCTGCTCGGCAGCAGAGCACTTCATATGCAGTTCAAGTAAAATCTCTCTTTCTCTCCCTTTCTTTCTTTTTAAATATACATTTTAAAGTATTAGATTACTTTTAAGCAGCTTCTTGGCATAGCCAGCGAGTGCCCCATTGTTTCCGAAATGCAACGTGGCTGCTCTGAGGTTAAGTCCTGAATTATGGGCCCAGCAAATACACTGAATTGCTGCTTCCTAATCCCTGTCCAGATCGACTTATGGTTTCTTTAAAATATCCGTTTCTTAATGGATAAAAACATTCTACCGTGGGCAGAGGCTAAATTGTTTCCAAAGGAAGCCAGGCAAGCATTAGTGGGAAGAAAACATATTGTGGGATTCGGACTTCAGCCTCGGAGGAAGGAACACACCGAGGATGGTTTCCGGGCTCTGAATGCACCCATCTCTATGCAGCTCCCCGTGGCACTGCTGCTGCGTGATGGGTGCTGGGGGTGATGGTCGGAGGGGCTCAGGTTGGGGGCATCCCACGTGCTGTGGGTGCAGGCAGAGCTGTGGGCTGACTGCAGGCGGGGTTGTAAATCCTGCTGCTTCCTTTTACGTCGTCAGGGCTCGTTTGAATGTTGCTGTTGGGTCGTTTTTATTTTTAATACTCTTTGAATGCAGGTAAAGAGCAGAGCGCAGGGAGGCTGCTGGGGGGGCTGCAGTGTGGGCAGTGCTCCCGCTCGGCCCACCCACCCGTGCCAATTAGCACTGTTAGCTCGTTAGCTCGTGGCTCAGCCTTGCGGGGCAGTGTGGGGATGGTGAGGGAAGGGGGGCTGGGAGGACAGGCAGCAGGCTTGTTTAGTCTAGCAGAGGGCAGGCTGGGAGCAAAGCGGGTTGCTCTGTAAATACATCCAGGGCATAAACAGCGGGGTTGGGGAGAGTTGATGTAAGAGGCGGTGGCACAGAACGGGGGGGGGGGGGGGGGGCTCAGCCAGCTGGAAGGGGGGGAGAGGAGGGCAGGGTGAGGGCAATGAGGGGTGGGCCAGGGTACAAACACCCCATGGACCTCAAAGGGATGTGGGGTGGGGGGAACTGGGGGCTGCCCCCAGATAGAGCGCTGGGGGGGTGGGGGGGAAGGACAGAAAGCAGAGCTGGACTGCGGGGTGCTGGGCTTGCAGTTAGAAAAGCAAGAAGCAAAGGTGCTGGGTGATGTCGAGGTGGTGCCTGGCGATAAGCGCCGTGCGCTGCCGTGTTTGGGTTCGGGTTTTTTCTTTTCAGGCTCTGCAGAGGAAGTATTTGCACCGGGTTTGTGCGCTGCTACTATCAGATACAGAACAATTGCTCCATGGGTGTGTAACAACGGATGCTGTTCACACCCTCATTTTTTTTTTATTATTTTTTTTAATTTTTCTCAACACCTCCCCCTCCCCCCCCCCCCCCCCCCCAAAATAAAACCCGCTCTATTTTCTGCGGGGTGAGAGGAAGAGGCCGTTTTCTTTTTTAGTTGCCTCTGACTGGGAAACAAATGAACTTGTTCACATGTGTGACAGAGCCGTGGGAGCGTGGCTGTGTGTGTGGGTGGCAGGAGAGAAATGCTTGTCTAGAGATGAGCTGGATCCGGGGGGCTCAGTGCACCCCATACCCCTTCCCCGGCAACGCTGCCTCTCCCCATCCTGGGCCACTGCCCCTTCGTGCTGGGACGGAGCCCTGGGAGCAGAGGAGGGAGGCAGAGAGAGCTCAGAACGATGCCAAAAACCAATCCAAGCAGCGTGGAAACGGGAGAAAAAAAGAGCAGGAGGTGTAGACGGGGAGAGGATTTCTGTCCCTGCTCCGTCTCGTGCACGAGTGCGTATTATATACATGAGCATAAAATATCATTAGTGTTTACATTGTCGTCAATCATCATGGCATAAGGCAGGAAAGGAGCTTGCTTTCCCTCGGGCTAAATTTTTCAGGACAATTTTGCAAGGCACGTATATGCATATAAATAAAGCGGTGATATTTGGCCAGGCTGCAGATATTTATGTGTTCTGTACACACGGAAAGTTCCACGTTATCAAGTTCCCTTCAGATTCCCTTTATTCTGTCTGCCTACCACACGCTACGTGGATTTGTGGCTGTTGCATGGTATACACTCAAGCTCCCTTTTATTGCTGACTTATGGGATAAACCATTGCACCTTCTCCACGTCTCCAAAGTGGGGTCCAGAGAGTGGTCCCTGCAGGTATATGGAGTCACTCAGGTTCCATGCATTGCATTGCTTTGGCTCCACGAGGGCTCCCAAAGCTGTATCCACCAGCCCTGACCCAGTTCAGTCCACATCTCCTCCGAGGTGAAAACAGAGCTGCTGTGACACCTGGGAGTGGTTGTGCTATCAGCAAAGGGGCTGAGGGTCTGTTTCTATCAGGCTCTGTGAGTGGGGGGGGGGGGGAGAGGATGTGGGGGTCCTCTCAAAGTGCAGATTGCAGCTGCACAATTACATAGCAGGGTGTGCCCTGGCCTCGTGGTCCCCTGGGCAGCACAGCCCTAACGAGGAGACAGTGGCATTACTAATCAGGGCTTTGACCTTTACATGGCTTTTATTTAATACACATTCCTCACTTCCCCAAACTCCCATCCAAAACATTGACATTTCCGCTGATAGATTGGGTCAGATTTTGGAGTAGTTGGGGGGGCTCAATTCCTTCTTACAATGGTTAAATTCTTACAGCTAAATGGGCTTATTCAGTTAGTGCAGCAGCTGGTGCGATTTCGAGAAGAAAATAAACATTTCCTTCAAATATTTTGATTGGCAACTGGACAACTGAAATACTCAAAGCTCGGATTGCCAGGGCCCAAAAAAGCAAATAGGGGTTGGATGGCGAGCGAGCAGAGCACACTGCGTGCACCCTGCGAGGCTGTGCTGGGATGGGGACAACCCTGGGGATGGGGACAACCCGCCGTGACTTTTGTCTGCTATGCCAAAGGCGCCGAGGGTGCAATTTCCCCCAGGGTTTGCTTAGCGCGTAGCTGGAGGGCTGCTTTGTTGCTAAGCGAAGTGGATGCGATGGGTATTACGGCCATTCTCCACCTGGGGTTGTCCCTAACCCTCCCCAGGAGTCCCTCTTCGGACGCAGGGAACGGGGGCGGCTGTCGGATCGGAGCGCAGCCCCGACGGCGCAGCCCCGTCGTGGGGAGCGGGTCGGAGCTTCTCTCCGCCCGGCGGCCGCCCGGCTCCCTCTAGCGGCTCCTCCGCCTCGGATCGCGGCCCCGTGCCCTCTGCCGGCAGCCGGACCGACAGCCCGTGGCGGTGCGGGACCGACGGAAGGCAGCGGGGATGGGAAGCGCGACCCGCCGCTGCTGCCGCTGTCCGAGCGCCCCGGGGCAGCTCTCGTGGGGTTGGGGTAGACTCAGAGAGGTGGGGGATAGCAGATGGAGTTTTGTTCTAGGGGAGCCTTCAGCCCAAAGGTGAGGATGAGAGCGCAGCTGTAATTAGCGCTCTCACACTCTTGTGTCTGAATTAGCAGCAAGTACCAATTGCCAAGTGTTACAAATCCCGGCCAAGAAAACAGAGCTTTTAAAGGACCCTTTCAGTGTCGTGGAGCAGAAGGGAAACGTGCCCCGAGCGCTCGTGTTTTATTTCCATTTTCTGGAGTATCATTTACGGGTGTGTGGGAGCCAACAGAGGGGCACGGTCTGATTGCTGGGGGCCATCATTGGCTCTGGGGCAGCAGCTGAGCATCACTCTGCCTTTGGGGGGTTTGGAGCCCGTGTGCTTTGCAGCAGCGCAGCTTTGCAGTTGGACAGAGCATCCTGCGGGCAGGCCAGGGTGTGAAACCAACTCGGTTTGTTCAGTTGTGAGTGCTTTTCCAGCCAGCCCCAAGCACGCAGCCCTCAATGCAGTGCACAGAGGGGCGGCAGGGCGTTGGAGTTTGTGACAGCTTTGAGCTGCTCCTCTCTTATCTCTCACCAAAGCCGCAGCCACGTTCCCCACGCAGGCACTCCTCTGCCTTTCTCCTGCGTGGAGCCTGCGTGGGAAGTGGGCACCGCCTGCTCCTCTGAGGGCTGCAGGACTCACCTAGACCAGGAAGGGTGCAGGTCCAATCCCTCCCCATCTGCACTCCCAGCACGAGCTGCAGCCTCTGCTCAGCTAGAAGGAAGCAGCTCAGGTGTTGCTTTTTTTTTTTCCTGGGGAAACACTGCAGGGATTTCCCCGTAGTTGGGATGAGCGTGTCTCGTCCTGCAGAGCACGGGGAGGACGTGAGCCAGGAGAAAAAGACGCTACGGCCAAAGGCCATTCTGCTCCCAAAGCAGCGAGGTGCAGCTCCCTGCCTTTAGAGAGGGAAAGCTGCCTCCAGACAGCCCACAGCTCTGAGCTCGGTGTGCCAGCTGCATGCTCTGCGCTGGAACTGCTCTTCCTGGAGGTTTTTGTTTTACGAGTGGTGTGGAAAGGATGAGGAAAGTGGCCTGGTGGCATTTATAGCCGTACCCTCCTGCACAGCCAGTGCCAGAGCTTGGTGTGGGCTGCTGAGCTGAGGGGAGCAGGATTTCATGTCTCTCCTTGGACAGCAAAACTCACCGACTTGGGAGCCCCCAGCACAGAGGACTGTGGAAGGAAATGGTCTCAGGGCAGCAGGGGTGGGTAAGAAACCTCTCGGGTCCCAACAGGAGCTGCTGGTGCTCCCCTTCCCTCTGAGCTTCCTGCTATGGAAGGACCTGACAGCACCGGGCTGTGCCCTGCTGTGCATCCATACCCCCTGAGAAGGGAGCTGGGCAGCATCTCCCACGCTGACTCAGGGCTCCCTTCCCCCAGCAGAGGAAAGCCTGAATTTCTCACTCTCTTTATCCTCTTGGATGGAGAAAAATACACAGAGCGAAGCAAGCGAGGGGATGTTGTGGCTCCTAGCTTGGGAGTTTTCAGCCGTGTGTTTATCAGCTCCATCCCCTGATGGTATCAGCACGAACAGGCCACCCACAAGAAGGCTCAGCAGCCCGGTCTGGGCTCCAGCTTTTCCTCCCTGGCTCTGTGTGTGCGTGTGTACACAGCACCGGCTATCTCGGGAGCGGCCGTCTGGGGCTGCATCCATCTATTTACTACACAGCTGATGTAATGGCTAAACATTTTCTTTTTCTTTCTTTGTTTATGAGGTGGGTTTTGTTGCTGTTGTTTTTATTTTAATCAACCAGAGACAAATAGACCCCTGGAGGAGTCAGCTTAGTCGTGTCCCTTCTTGGATGGGAAACAATAAATTTCAGGGCAGGAAATGGGAACGACTCAAACAAGATGGGTTCGGGGTTTTTGTCTTTAAGCCTCCCAGCTCTCATCCCCAGAAGACCCTAGAGATGTTCTTTCCCTCTGGCTTTAATTCCTCGCACGGAGCGTGGCTGCAGCACCAGCTGCACGCTGCCAGCACAGCGCTCTGACCACCCGCTCTCTCCCTGCATCCCACAGGCACGTCAGAGCTGAGCCCCTTCTCGGACCCGCGGCAGTTTGACCGCTCCTTCCCCACGCTGCCAACCCTCACTGAGACCAGGTTCTCCGACCCACGGATGCATTACCCCGGCGCCATGTCAGCCGCCTTCCCCTACACCGCAACCCCCTCAGCCACGGGCATCGGGGGCATCAGCATGACCAGCATGCCCACCACCACGCGCTTCCATCACACCTACCTGCCACCCCCCTACCCTGGCTCCACGCAGAACCAGAGCGGACCCTTCCAGACCAACCCCTCTCCCTACCATTTGTACTACGGCACGTCGTCGGGCTCCTATCAGTTCTCCATGGTGGCGGGGGGTGAACGCTCTCCCACCCGGATGCTCTCTTCGTGTACGAGCGCCTCGGCGGGGAACAACTTAATGAACCCCAACCTGGGCAATCAGAACGACGGGGTGGATGCGGACGGGAGCCACAGTAACTCACCAACAACCATGACGACTACTGGGAGGATGGATGAGTCGGTCTGGAGACCCTACTAGGAGGAGGGCAGCTGGGCACCGAGAGCTTTAACCGGATCGGCCGCCGTGACGTTACTCCTTATGCATCAAAATGATGCCGAGGGAAAAGGTAAACCAAAGTCTCCCAAACCAAAAGCAGAGCAGCAGGAATCCTCTACACACAACCACGAGCAAACATCAAGCAAAGCTGGGCCGGGACCTACGTTACATTTCAAGATGAACGTCCACGAGGCTTGAATTTGTCGCTTGATGTGGTTCCTTTCATATGGTTTTAATATGTGGATTGTACATAGGGAAAAAAAAAAAAAAAGATGAGTGGATTCAGATGTTTGTTTACTGCCCGACACTTCTCGGTCATCTCAATCGCACCCTCATCCCCACACAAAGCATTCAGGAGTCAGGGAAAGCTCGCCCTTCTGCAAAGCGCTCCAGAGACAAGAGCAGGAAATCATCCGAGCCATCTCTCTGCCGAAGCACAAAGACTGAACTGAGAAAAAAATAAGAAAAAAATAGGAAAAAAAAAAAATAGGGAAAAAAAAAAAAAAAAAAGGAAGGAAAGAAACCTTTGTCTCCCCTCATTCCCTCCAAGCAATGCAGGGCTCCTGCCCAGCAAAGAGCTGCGGGGCCGCGCTCTGGTTTACAGCACAAGTTACGGGCTGTGTGTTCCTCGTGGGTCGGCATCAGCCACGCG
Source organism: Alectoris magna (assembly GCA_030625065.1). Taxonomy (NCBI): domain Eukaryota; kingdom Metazoa; phylum Chordata; class Aves; order Galliformes; family Phasianidae; genus Alectoris; species Alectoris magna. The sequence goes on along the minus strand of CM060583.1, from coordinate 3,307,005 downwards.
AACGGGAGCTGTGATGGGATGGTGGTTATTCCTTGCTGACGGCACAGGTTGAGTTGTTCATTTCTGTGCATTGCCGTCGTTTTTTAAGCAGTAGCGTGGCTGATCCCGCGCCCGGCGGGCCCTCCCTTCTCCTCTATGTTTACATACGAGATGTACTTTTTACAAGATGCGTTGTGTTTTGTTTGCTCTCTCGCCCTGACCTCACCGTTCGATTCTTTGCTCCTCTTAGCAGATCTCAGCGATGATGGTGGTGGTGTGTGAAGTGAAGGAGGTGTTGGGGGCAACCCGAGATGTGTGAGATGCACTTCCCGGCTCGTGAGCTGCCGTGGGGCTGGCAGCCTTTGGCACCGCGCTGCCGTGGGTCTCTGGGTCTTCCTTCGGTCCTCTCTGAGTGCCAACACACACAGCTGGTGGCAAAGAGTCCTCCTTCTGCTGTGATTCTTTCCTGTGTTTTCACCCGGAGTGGATCGACGCACCGTGACTTGTTTTCTTAAGCAATGGCTGACACTCATCAGTGCGTGCTGAAAGCACCAACCGAGACCTGGAGAAAGGAGCGCCTTCTACTCAGCCCCTCTGATGGTGGGAAGGTTGTGAAGCAATGCCAGCCGTCATTCCATATCCCCTCCTTTCCCCCAGCTGTCCTGGGGTGCTGGTGTCAGCTCAGCAGCTGAAGGACCAGCACTCAGAGTCACTGTGGAACCATTGGGGGCTCTGTCAGAGCCCCAGTGCACACCATGGTTCCATCCACTCCTACCAGTGCTGGGTTGGTTGGTTGGACACGATGACCTTAAAGGTCTCTTCCAATCTTCTTAAAGATTCCACGACCCACATTGTGCATAAGAGAACATAAACCCGGCAGCCGCCCTCCCATCCTTCCCTGCTGAATTTATGCCCTTATGGCCGCAATGCCTCTTGCCAAATCTCAGTTGGTAGCTCATCAGCAATCAGTTCTAATTGCACTACCATGTAGAGACGGGAGCAAGGCGTCCCCATCCAGTCGGAAAGCTGCGATGACCACTCAGTGAGTTAAACGTGCAACAGGAGAAACAACTCTTCAATAAGATTCATCCCAACCCCTCCAAATCCCTTCCCCAGCAAAACTGCAACGTTCACGTCCATTAAGCAGCCAGCGGGCACCCTTGGGTGCTCCCCAGCTGGAGAAACTGGACTGGAGCAGCCTGTGTTTGGATGCATTTATGTTGGTCATCCGATCGCACCACTGATTGAAAGCACAAGCAAACAAGGCGTTTGTAGGACTAGCTTAATTTAAGACCGTTGGTAGTGAACGACGAAGAATGGCGACGACGTTGTTTTTATGACATATTGTCATATGAAGGCGTAAATTATACGCACCTCTACGGTATGCAGACGGACACGAGACAGGCCAATGTGGTTTTTTTTTTGGGTTGGTTGTTGTTTTTTTTTTTGCTTTGCACTATAATTTGCTTCTTTTTTTTAAGAAAAAAAAAAAAAAAGAAAGAAAAAAATGAAAAGAAAATGCACAACTGCTTGTACAGTATAAACCCCTTTGTCCGGCTCAAAGAATATTTAACTATAAGATCTAATTTTTGGTTGTATTATAATAATATAATTCTTAAATGTGTTGAAGGATCCGATTGCTTCTGATACTTGTTACGTGCAGGGTGAAACGACAACGAAGAGCGAAGGAGATGAGAACAGAGACTGCTGTAGATAAAGAAGGCCAAAGCTGTTGTGTTTTCTTTTTTTAATGGTGTCTTACAATGGACGTTAAAAGAAAAAGGAATGCTAGAGATACCAAATAATGTGGTTGTTGTGTAACCTACCGGCCCTACTTGAAGGCGATGCCCTCTATTTAATATGTAGCCCATCTTTTTAACCTGTAGCACTTGTCACTGGGGTGGGGGGGAGGCGGGTGGGGGGTGGGGGGTGGGGAGGGGCTGCTCCTGGTGAAGTCTTTGGGGACGTCGCTGCTGCGTTGGCTTCCAGGGGATGGCCGGGTTCCTCCTCGCCGTTGGTACGAAGCCATAGCAAAGTGGTCAGTTCTGCTTTTCCATTATTGGTGTCGATGTTCTTATCCATTGTACATGATTATATTGTCAGGCCTCCGTGTAATCGTTTTCATGGTTTTCCATGTGGAATAATAAACGTACGGTTACAAGTTCCTGGTGCCTCCCGTCTGCTCACTCCTCACCCGCAGCGCTGGGTTCTTCCACACCAAACCCTGAGCCCAGCTCCTCTTTTGTTGTCTCCCACCTTAGCAAATAATCATTTCACTTCCCCAAAGCTTTTATGTGATGTGGGGCAGGTGGGATGGAGCCCGCCTTGGTGCCACGCCACAGGGCCACACCTTTCCCTCATCAAAGTTAATGAGCCTTGTGCAAGGCAGCAGCCAGCACCCCACAGGCACAGTCCTGTCCCTTTGAAGCAGTGGGGCCAGACGTGAGGAGCCCTGGGACCCCTGACCCCCATTGGGTGCCGTCACCCATCACCCACTGCCCACTGCCCATCACCCACCACTCATTGCCCATCACCCACCACCCGTCACCCACCACCACCCATTTACCCCACTGACTTCCCACAACCTGTCATCCACCTCTAATCTCCCACTGCCCACTGCTCATCACCAACTGCCCATCACCCACTGTGTGTTGTACTACAAACAGGGCTGCAGCACAAATCCCACTCCATGGCCATGCCAGACTGACCGCTCCCCCAACACCTGCAGCTCAGCATCTTTCCCAGTGCCAAACCTAACCCCACGTCCTTATATCCCCATCACCTCCCAGACCCCAATTCTAACGCCATGTCCCTGGATCCCCATCACTCCCCCAGCTCCCTCCTGCCCCGCAGGGCCACGTCACCAGGATTTGAGCCTCAGTGCCACCCCGAGCCCTTGGGCAGCAGCGCACACCGGTTCTGCAGCAGCTGCATAGAGCACATTAACTGCAGCCTGAGCTTCCCCCGAAGCGCACAGCGCGCCGCTCCTCACGAGGGCTGCAATTTAATCACAGACACCGTTTTTTATTGAAGTCATGCGAACAAAGCCAACTGCATAACTGTTCATCCCCTGACAGCAACGGGGATGGATGTGGGGAAGGTGTTTTCTCTTGGGCTGGGCCAGGCCGGGAGATCAGAAGGCTCTACATTAAAATACCCTCTCACTCTGCACATCTGTGCACTCTGCGCCCTCTGCTCAGCTCTACAAAGGCTGCGAGCGATGCGCTGCCAGGATGCTGACTCCTCCATTGCCATCAATGGGAGCAGTCCGGCTGCAAAGAGACAGGGCAGGGCAGGATGGGGAGCTGGGATGCGTGACACCATGTTAGGCATGGAGAGAGCAGGCAGTGCCTGGGGTAAGGGGAGGCAATGGGGCAGTGAGGAGTGTGTGTGTGTGTGTGTGTGTGTGTGTGCAGTGCCCAGAAGGGTACCTGTGGGCACACACCTGCCTGTGTGGGCAGAGCACACTCGCCTGACAGGGCATGTCCTCGTGGCAGGGGATGCGTGCCCAGCGTCACCACCCCTTACCACCCCCCAGCAGCTCTCTGCCACTGCCCGGCACCTCCTGGGCACTCGGATCCTTGCAGCACCCCCCAGGGCTGTGCATCCAGCTATGGACATTGCTACTTATTGCATGGCCCCTCCCGCCCCAGCCCTGCTGGAACCATGGGGCAGCGGCCCCAAACACACAGATCAGTGGTGCCCGTGGCTGCACCATGCAGCAAAACAGGAGGGATGAAACAACACCGGTGGCCCTTTGGGGATGGATAAACTGCACCCTGGAGAGGGTTGGTGTCCCCATCACCTCCAGCTCCTCCCCGGCTCCCATCCAGCCCCTGGCTCTGCTCCAGGAGGAACATTCTCACCAGCGCTGCCTGGCAGAGTATTTCCTTTCCATCGGAGTGACTTGCAAAGCCCCCCCGGCTCCCTGGAAGCACATCTATGTAATTCTTTAAGATGGGTTTGGCACAGGAAGGGGTCCCGGGGGCCGCCGCTCGTCGCCATTGGTGGGTTTTGCTGTTTCTGGAGGTCGGCAGAGCTGGGAACACCCGGGTTTGTTCGCTGCCTGCCGCGAAATCGATACCGTGATTTCATTTCTCAGTCGTAAATGAAATGAGCTGTAAAGCCAAGGTGGGTGTTTGAGCCGGAGTGAAAGAATGAATTGTTCTAATGGGGGGACGTTAACGAGGGGATTAAACATGATGCAAAACCTGGGGGGGTCCGTGGCACTTTAGGACCCCCCCGCCCACGCACCCCCACACCCCCAGCACTGAGAGCACCCCGACAGACCCCCAACCCATGGGCTGCCTTATCTATTAGCCCTAAAACAAAAAGCACAGTGAGAGCCCTATCGGGATGCTAGGAATGGCAGCCAAGTTCCCCCCGTCCGCCCCTTCGGTTCCGTTGTGTTCCCCTGGAAATCCCCGCAAAGCAAAACACAGGGGCACGAAAAGTTTGGTTTTCATTAAAGCTCGAATGTGAGAGGTTCTGTGGCCTTCAATGGGGCTTTGATTCCTACAGAGGATGGAATGTTTTTGGAACGTTTAAAAAAAAAAATGTTCCCCACCTTCTCCATCCTCTATCTGCAGAGAGCTGCGGGTTTGCTTCCCCACCCCACCGCCCTCGAGACCCTCTGCGTGGAAACCCCATTGGAGCTCACGGCTTGGGGAGGCTCTGTGCTTTCTATTGCAGGACAGGGAAAGAACTCTCATCGGCCTGCATTGTGCACGGGGGGACCTTACAGCCATTCTGTACCTGGGGGTCCACGTTTCCATCTGCTCTCAGCATCGCCCATCCCTGCCCGCTCAGTGTCGGAGCGCAGCACCTGGTGCTGGTCTGACTGGTTGTGCTGGTGCTCACCTCCACTGCTTCCCTCCCCTTGAATCCTCCCCTCCTTCCTGTCCCTGATCATTTCCAAAGGCAGAGGAGGACGTACAAGGGTGGCTCTAAGCCTCCTCACCCGGTGATGGGATGGACACCGGCGACTGCAGCTCTGCAGGTGGACTTTGCTTTAAATTTTGACTCATGGCACAGTTTTGGCAAATTCTGACCCTTTAAACACAGTGTTTGCTGCATTCCTGGTTGCTGTTTGAGGGCTGAGAGAATGCACAGGTGCACTGAAGGGCTTTAACCCTTTACTCCCCATCTTCCAGTTCAGGAATGGAGATTATGGGATCATTTCTGGGATGCCTGGCTTGGACTTCTCCCTGGCACAGCAGTGGGCAGCAAGCACCTCTCCTGGCAACCCTGTAGTATAGCTGTATGGCACAGCCCCATAGCACAGCCCTACAGCACAGCCCCAATGGCAGAGCCCCACGGCACAGCCCTGCAGCACAGCCCCAAGGCACCACAGCACCTTTCCATCCCAGCTGCTCAGTGCTGAACGCACAGAGCAGCTCAGCCCACATGCAGTAGGAACTCATTTCTTTCTGCCACATCAAGATACCACGGATCTGAATCAGCTGTTTTTACAGGAGAGGATTACATTAGTTTTTTTTTTTTTGTTTTTTTTTTCTCTTTCTTATGCATTTGCCAACAAAAGTATTAATAGGTTCAGCTCTGCAGATGAAAAATGAGGTCTGGAAGGAAATGCAGAGCAGTTCCCAGGTGAGGGCTGTGGGCCATGATGGGGGCTGTGAGTCCGGGTCAGTTGGAGAACATCAACGGCACCACTGACAGCTTTGCATCCCATCTGCTGGCCAGTGCCCAGAGCTTTTCCCCCTCCTTCGAGGTCTCTCCTTCCCCATGTGTGGGGCTGCTCTGTCCTTTTGCTCAGGGAGAGCAGTGGGTGCCTGGTCCCAGCATGATGGGCAAAACCACAGGGGAAATAAACATCAGCTTGAAAAGAAAAAGAAAATAAGGGGGAAAATAATAAAACGAGTCTCAGAGCCAATGTTTTCTGGTCTGGGATTTTGGAGTGGGTGTCAAATCTGAGCCGGCGTCGTCCCTATAACAGAAACAAACCTTGGGCCCAGCCCAAGTGAAAGGAGGAAATTCCAGTCTCCCTTTCATGCTCTTTGCCACCATAGAAAGGAGCTGAATTGCCAGAAAATTGAAGAACTCAGCATTGCACGGCCTATCCCTCCCGAGTGACACGAGTCCTTCCTGCTCCGAGCACATCTGCTGATGCTGGACACACTGATGCTCACACCCGGTGCCAGCAGCAGAGCCAGCACTCAGCGTGGAGGAATACAACATACCTGCAGAAGCACTCCGTGGCTGCAGCACACCCCGTGCACCTGTGGTGCAGCATGAGAGCACAGAGGGAGAGGATGAGCAGATGCAGGCTGTCCTGTATCAGCCTCACTGGGGCCAGGGGGAGGATGGGGAAGGTGCAAGCTCAAAACCACATTGTGATCAGCTCTTATGGCAGGTGATGATGCTGTCCCCCCTCCCCGCAGCTTTGTCCCCAGCACATGGACCAGCAGGATGTGGGATGTGCAGCAGGGAGCTGCGGGGATGTGGTACAAACTGCCCTGCATGGGGAGAGGGCCTGTGCTGTTATTAGCACCAGCGTTGAAGGAGAGAGAGGAGAAGGACCAGAACCAAAACCACACAGCGATAGTTTGTGGGAACAGTTTGCTTTGACCACAGGAAACGGCACATGTGTGTGAGCTGCTGCCATGGGACAGATGGGAGCATAGGGGCGCAGCAAACGGATGCACAGATACAGCTGGGCATTGAGCAGCTCCTTCCTGCTCCTCTCCCCCAAAAGAGCAGCACTGCTGCTGCACACAGTGATATTTCCAGGAGCTCTCCTGGGGCAGCCATACCTGAGATGGGCTGCGTGGTGATGGAGCAGCACTGCTGCTGCGTGCAGGGCTTTGAAATGCAAAAAGGCAGAGAGGTGTGTTGTGTTGGTGCAGCTCCGCTGTGGTCTGAGCCTAACAAAGTGCACAATGCAAACGGGCTGCGACTGCTGATCGGCAGGCAGATGGAGAGCAAGAGGCATCTCGCATGTAAATCGTATTTACCACTAATTAAATGCACAAAGAAGATTTTTTTTTCCGGGCATTCAAGGTTGCTGCTGCAAAGCCTGAGCGCCCACACACGCACACACCCATCGCCTCTGCAAAATGACAGCTTTTTTTGCACACGAAGCAGTTCCTTTCCACGTGTGTGGATTGGGTGAGCGCCCGCTGGGATGCTGCTCTGTGCTCCCTTCCCTGATGGGATGGCAAGAGGCCACATCCAGAGGCAGGGAGATGGGAGAGCTCTTGGGTTCTGAGCACAGCTGAGTGGAGGGGAGAGGTACAACAGGGCCCACCTCCCAAGGAAAACCGGCTGTGATGTTTGGTGTGTTGGCTGTTCTGCTCTTCTCCAACTGGTGAAGGCCATGTGCCAGCGTGAGGACACAGTGTGGGCTGTGAGCCCAGCAGCAGCCCCTGATCAGCTGGGCACCAACATGGGTGCTGGAGGGATCTGTTTCTGAGCAGTTCTGGGGCTGCCACGAGGGAGAATCACAGTTACTAAGGTTGGGGGAGACCTCAGAGATCACCAACCCCAACTCATCCCACCGTGACCTCAAATAGAACCATAGAATCAGTGAGGTTGGAGAACACCTCTACGATCCCCAGCTCCAACCCCAACCAATCCCACCATGACCCTGAATAGAACTACAGAATCATTAAGGTTGGAGCAGACCTCCGAGATCCCCAACTCCAACCCTAACCCATCCCACCACGGCCCCACATTGAACCATAGAATCAGTGAGGTTGGAGAACAGCTCCATAATCCTCTCGTCCAACTCCAACTCATCCCACCACGACCCTAAATAGAACCATAAAATCATTAGGGTTGGAGAAGACCTCCACAATCCCCAAGTCCAACCCTAACTCATCCCACCATGACCCTAAACAGAACCGTTCTCCAACCATTAAGATTGGAGAAGACCTCTGAGATCTCCAACCTCAACCCATCCACATCGACCATGTCTCCAAGTGCCACACCTCCACGTTCCTCAAGCACCCCCAGGGATCCCAGCACTCCCTGGGCAGCCTGTGCCAACACACCACCACTCTTCAGGGCAATGTTTCCTATCACCCAACCTGACCCTCCCTTGGTGTGATGGAGGCCATCACCTCCCGCACCGCACAGCAGGCAGAGCCTGGCAGCAAGCTGATGGGATCGCGAAGCAGAGGAAAGCTGGGGGTCCACCAGCAGTTGTGCAGCTGGGTTGGAGGCAGCTGGCTTGCAGGACTCAAAAAGGATACAAACCATTTGCTGAGTGCCCAGCACCCGTGATCCCAAAGTGGGGAGAGGAGGAAAATGCAGCCCTCACCCTTACGCAAGAAGCAGCGACGCCGCGGGCTCAGCAGGACGGCTCTGGGGAGCGATTGCATTCCAGGGGATGGTGAGGGGGAAATGTGGCATGCAATGGGCGGTTTGCAAAGCCTGCTCCACCCAGGGGAGATGCAGGGGGCACCGACGCAGGGCTGCATTTCACAATGCTTTGTGCCCCCCACCGCCCACATTCGGGGCGAGTTTGAAATCTAGATGTCGGCTTTGTATCTCCTGCTCATCTCTGGCTGAAGCATTCCTTCTTGTTTACTGGTCCTCTCCCAGTCACAGGATCCCAGTTGTGAGCAGGAGCCCTCGTTTCCTAGGGACATCTTGCATTCATTAGGACATGTTGTTATTGACTTACAAGGCTGCTAATTCTCAAGGTCCAATTTAGCCCTCAAAACCACTAACATGTGTGCTGGGGAGTTGCTACATCGCGGTGCTTGGCCGAGTGCTGCTCGCAGAGCCGGCACAGATGGAGACCCGACTTGCAGCCATCTCCCCAGCGGGGCTGAGATTTGGCTTCTCAGTGCTGATGCACTGAGCTCCAGCCTCATACATGGTATGGCTCCATGGGTCTGCTTAGGACGTGGTTGGTGGAGGAGCTCAAACATTGGGAAGGATGCACAGAGCAGAGTGGCTGAGGTGCCAGGAGACCCGTTGGGGTGAGCTTGACACTCGGTGCCCCATGGAACCACTTGGAAGAGCCCCATTGGGGTAAGCAATTTGCCTGGAGTCCCGAAGGACGCCTGGAGCCCCATAGAACCACTTGGAAGAGCCCCATTAGGGTGAGCATGATGCTTGTTGCCCTATAGGATGCCTGGAGCCCCATAGAACCACCCAGCAGCCGCAGCTGGGTGTCTTCTCCAGGCGAATTCATGTGGCTGAGACGGTGCCTCGGCCGCAGATGAACTGCAGCAGTGACCACAGATGGGCTCCATGTCTGCACCCAGCGTTCAGCAAAACAGGTTTCCTTAACTCCCCATCTCGAGGGATTTCTCCCCACCTTTGGTACCCAGCGGGGAGGGGCAGGCTCCTCACTTGCCTCCCAGTGGCCCCACTGACTATATATAGCGAACCCAAGCTCCCAACCGGAGCCCCCGGGGGCTCTGACTCACGCACAGAGGTGGATGAAAGTCGGTGGCTGCAGCAATTACAGCCCCCAGCTGCAGCCCCACCCGGCGCGAGGTGCAGCCCCCGCAGCGGCGGTGCCCGAACCGCACCTGGAGCAGCGCCTGCACCGCTGTGTTTACAGATGGGGAACAAAAGTGGTGCTGGAGTGACTGCCGGCTGCGATGGCAGAGAGACCGCGCAGGGGTGCGTGGGGTCACGGCATCTTGAGGGCTGGAGAACGCCTCTCAGATCACCAACCCCAACCCCAACCCATCCCCAGTGACCGTGTCCCCATGTGCCACATCTCCACGTTCCTCCAGCACCTCCAGGGATGGTGATCCCACCGCTCCCTGTGCCAACGTATCGCCGCGCTCTGGGAGAAGAAATGGTTCCTAATATCCAACCTGACCCTCCCCTGGTGCAACCTGAGGCCATTTGGTGCAAAGGATCACCCATCTGTCACAGCATCGTTTGAGTTGGAGGGGGCACTTGAAGGCCATCGAGTCCTGCACCCCGCCATGCACCAGGACTCCCACAGCTCTGCCAGTGCTCAGCCCCTGCAATGCAAGCAGGGGGTGCAGGAAGGAAGGAGCAACCTGCCAGCCTGACGACGGCCTTCCTGCTGGAGGAGGGCAGCGTTGTGTGGTTTTGCTCCACCACCACCATCGCAGGGCCCTTCTGCAGAGCTGTCCTGCTTCTCAAAGCAGCTCACCCCACAGGCGTGCATAAGCGCAGCACGCTCTTTTCCCTTGGCCTTTCATCTGCCCTAATAACATGCCTGCTGCGGCACCTATAGAAACTTGCTTGTAGCAAAGAGAAAGGGCTTGTCCAGGGCCACAGAAACGATGTGAGGGATGGAACAGCTCCCCACAAGGACAGGCCCTGAGGGTCCCCTACAACTCCAGTGATCCCACGATAAAACACACACCCACCCTCTCCATGTATCAGTGGCTGCGGCAGAATAGCCCACCAATAGCATGTCAGGGTTTCCCTTCTGCCCCTCTGACAAAGGGCAAATTCAGCCCCGTAGGGCAGTGCAGCCACCCCAGAAAGCCCTGTCCTGGGGTGACTTCCTGCTGCTGCTCTGGGTTTCCAGATGCAGCATTCAGCACCTCGAAGCCTCAGGGTGGTCAGGGTGCTGGAGTCGGACACAGCGCTGTCCCAACCTGACTGCTCTACTTTGCCCTCTGCACGCTCCGACCACCACAGGACCCCCCCCCCCCCCAACCCTGGCACAGGGTGGGATGGACATGAGGGCCCCCAGGGGCAGCTTCCCGCAGGAGGGCAGCTCAGAGCTGGTGCTTCCAGGGAGAGCAGGGAAAGCACACAGAGCATTACGCACAGTCTCGCCTTCATGCCTGGAGGAAAAGAGTGGGCAGAGCAAAGCCACTGAAACCAGCAGGGCCAAGCGTAAGGTTTGCAGACTGGAGCTGTCTGTAGGAAGGTTTTGGCCAGGCGTGGGGGGAGGTGATCCGCCTGACATCGCTGCGCTCCCTCTTATCCAGCACATGGTTCAGCCAAAGCCTGGGGCTTTGAGCAGGGGCTTTGAGCCCAGAGCTGTGAGCAGAGCCCTCCCCATTCAGGGCTGATGGGAAGGCAGCGCCTCTGGTGTGGAAACCCAAAGATGTCCACCATCCACCACCGGTGGTCTCTCACCCGACAAGCAGACGCGCTCCCCACCGAGCCATCGCTCCTCGCTGCAGGGCGCGCTGGGAGCTGAGAGCAGAACAGAACGGGGCCCAGCAGGCGGTGGGGCACATGGACACGTTCTGCAGTGCAGAGATGCACTCAGGCTTGGCAGACATCAGCCTCGCAGCGAGGGCGTAAACAGGGCGACGCAGAGCATCATCAGTTCCACTTTTCCACCATCAACGCTCCCATTCGCTCACAGAAGCGTTCCCAGGAATCGCTCCCAGTTTCTCTCTGGGAATTCAGGCTGTGTGTTTCTCCACTCCTGATAAAGACCTTCCAGCCCCAACCTCAGCGTAGGGGTACAACGAGGCATCGCCTTTCCTTATCTGTTCCCACCAGACGTGCTCAGGGGCAGCACACTGGGGCTCGGTCCTGGTCCTTCTGCTGAGCGCAAGAGGCGCTTCGCCCTCTGCATGCACCGAAACGGGTGCACTGCTGAGCTCAGCTCCACCAGGAGGTCCTTGGGAGTGGTGCTTCACCCCCCCGGTCGGGTCACAGCTCCCAGCTGCCCTGCAGTCAGCGCTGTGTCGGTGCAGTGCCCGCAGCCATAACCCGGGGGGACCCCCAACGAAGCAGCAGAGCTCAGCTATTCCTGGGAACCAGTCGCAACTTGCCTCGGTTTCAAGGCCTCCTCTTATCTTTTGCAGCAACTCATTGTGAAATCTCACCGCTGGAGATGTTAACAGCCAAGATTTATGGCTTCTGTAGTTTCCCTTTAATGGCTTCAGCTGGGGAAGCGCTGGCGAAGGATGAAAGATGCTGGCACGGGATGGATGTCAGGAGAAGACTTCAAAGGCTCCCAACGCACCGAGTCGCGCTGTGATACTCGGGATCCTTCTTAAACCCATCCAATACTCAGCAGCCTCTCCCTCCTGAGCTCAGCCACAGACCCACAGCCCAGCAGCCGTGTCTCAGCGCTGCGCTCAGGGCAGGACTGACCCAGGAGCTCCTATTGCCTACAGAGCATCACAGACCGTACCCTTCTCCTCTCCCCAGACATCCCCAACTCCTCCTTGCTCTGCTCCCAGGCGCTACGAAGCACCGACCAGCTCTGACCTATTTGGTGATCCTTGCCCAGCATCTAGGATCCAAGGGAAGTGGAGCCAGTCTGTAACATGCTATGGGGCTGCAGGGCAGGAGCCAGCAGCCACCCCATCCATCCCACAGTGCAGCACTGCTCTCCTTGTGGATGTGGCACACAAAAATCCACTCACTCAATGCTCAGAGCAGCCTTGTTCCATGGCAAGTTTTCCTGCGTGGCTGATTCTGGTTCTAAGTCCAGAAAACACTCTGAAATGTGTTAGAACCCATCGCAGTGGGCTTAGAAGCGGGGTAGAATCCGTTGCAATGAGTTTAGAAACGGGGAAAGACTCACCACAGTGGGCTTAGAAGTTGGGTAGAACCCATTGCAATGAGTTCAGAAGTGGGGTAGAACCCATAGCTGTAGGCTTAGAAATGGGGTAGAACCCATTGCAGTGGGCTTGGGAATGGGGTAGAACCCACCGGAATGGCAATGCCTGCTGTACGTGAGCGTGAGCTGCAGCACAGCCGATTGCTCAGTGAGTGGGAGCAGCAAGACAAAGAGCCACTGCCTTCCTGGAAACACCAACTGCAGGAACTCCCAGTCCCCGTAAGAAATATTGCCCGAGGAAATTAAAATTAAGAAGAGCTGAAGCAGCACACGCCTGCCTACACCTTAAGCCCACGCACATGAGCAGGAGCTGCAGTAACGCTCAGCGTTCTCCCACCCTGTGTCCCTGTGACCCACACGTTCATTTATGATGCCACCCTGCATGCACAAAGCCCTCCATGCTCTCCCCGTGCCCCAAATCACGAGTCAAGCGCTGCTTGACATCACACGGGGCTGCTTCAAATGCACCCAAAGTGGGAGCCCGTGGCTATGCAATCAGCCCAGCCAGATCTCATGGAAAATCCCAGCAGTGAGCCATGGTGTTGGTAGGAAAGCAGAGAGCTGTGATCAGTGCATGGACAGAAAAGGCCATTTCAAGCAGCACAGCCTCCCAACTCTTCCCCATATCGCTTCAATCAGACTCCTTAAAATAAGAATTCCATCTGCAGACCAACAGTCATCTCCCAGGTCCTGCCAAGCCCTTTGCCGTAGGCAAAGCGGTTGAGACGTCCCTTAGCATCAATTCTGTTTGTTTATTTATAAAGTTCACGTTTGATCTTTGTTTAGCAACCGTTTTCATCTCTCTGTCCAGTGGTAAGAACACAGCAGCTCTTCTCCTGACTCAAAAGAATCATGAGTTCTCTTTGCTGGCTCTGGAAACCCTCCAGCATCAGCTCTGAGTGAAGCAAGACCGAGTGCATCAGGACCAGCGTAGCCCTGCTTACCTGCAGACCTTCCTTTTCCTCTCCTAGTTAAGACAGGCAGCTCTTCGCTCTTCACATCTTCTCCTGCTGAGCACAGCACACCCCAAACCCAAGCACTTGGGCACAAGTGCTCCAGGGGAATCCTGCTGTTGCAGAGAACGCACTGAAGTGAAGCCCTACGGAATCAGCCCCCAAACGTCTGGGATTGCAATGTCACATCATCGTGAACCATTCACCCTTCTCCAATACCATCTCCTGCTTCAGGTTGGCCATGAAAACTACCATCGCCATCCCAAGCCCAATGCCATTCTGGACCCATCACCATGGGCCCACTGCCAACCCGGACCCAATGCCATAGACCCATCACCATGGACCCACTACCATCCCAGACCCAGTGCTGCCATGGACCCATCACCATCCCAAGCCTGTGACTCACACAGCACTTTGGGAACCACTATAGTCAAACGCAGCCCCAATCAGTGAGTCACTGCATCCGCCCTTTCTCCTGGAGACTTGGAGACTGCAAAGACGTTCAGACACTCAGCTCACGCTCAGCCTTTCTTGTAACCAGTGTCCAAAAGCCCTCAGGCAACCACCTCCAACCAGCTCCCTTCCCATCCCGCTCTACACAAAGGTTTGTCCGCTTTCCTCTCTCCTTCCATAGGAACCTCAGCTGCCCTCAGACGAGGTGCTTTATTCTTACACCAACGAGGACCCTGCAGGGTTTCCTTGGCCTTTCAGCTGCTGCATTTTGTTGGTTCGAAGAAACAATGAGAAAATTGTTTCTGGATTTTTCCACGCTGCAATTTATATCACTGGAGTGTTACGGAAACGCTTCGGTTCCACCTCTTTGCCATAAAAGGTCACATGAAATGCATCACATGAAATGTCTTAAAACGGTTTCCAGTGAAAAGCATGAAGGCTATCAGCTAATTGGGAGCAGCAAGTTATAATCAGAGGAAATAATTAACAGTCACACCTTCATAGCTCAACCCCATCCCCTCTCAGTGCGTGTGGAATACGAGGATGGCGTTCTCCCACCTCGTGGTCCACGTGGCCGTGTGTGTATGTGAGCAAACTCCAAGTGACTGCGGACCTCACTGCAAAACCCTGCTCTGATCACAACCCCCGCAGTCAGCACATCCATACAGCAATATAGGGATGGAATCCCACCGAGGGTTTAATGGCTCCATTTCCTACTCCTTCATGTGCCTTGCTTACCTGCACAAGCTCTCACTCAAGATGATGGCATCGCAGACCATGGGCTCTGGGGACGTCATCTGGATTCCACATATTTCCTTTCAAAAGGGAAAAATCAGATTCGAATGAACCTCAGATGCTTACAAGACAGGAGATGGATGGGACGATGCTCTCAAGTTCCACCATTGCTGGTAGTCTCTGCTCCAAGACCATAAACCCACCTACACCCAAACAGGGGCACCCAGGGCTGACCACAACCAGCTCACACATACCTACAGGCACAAGGCAGTAAGGAGCCAGGGCTGAAACGTGGGCTAAGAGCACTGAAAGTCACAGCCCATGATTTCTGTAGACACGAATTCAGCTCCTGAGACGGCGACTCGGGTGCAAAAAAGTTGGAAATAATACTGAAAACACATTAAAATTGTCAGGGTCACCCATTCTTCCAGTTTAACTTTGAAAACGTGGTATTCTGGAGAGCGATGAGATACTCAAATTGAAATTCTTACGAGTTTCCCCATAAGAATACGGAAAATGGAGGGCGGGCACAAACCTTTCCCAAGTTTCTGTAGGAGAATACTTCTCAACTTGTTCTATTGCCTCGCTAAGAAGCACTGCAGCCAGCAGTGATGTAAGGAGCGGAGCGTATTCCTCCCGAAGTCACAGCACTGCTGAAAAAACAAAGACTGAGAGCTGAATTAACTCAGACCTTGCCCAGAGGTTCAGGGCACCGCGTTCACATCACATCACACGCACGAGAAGTCCTCGATAACAACAGAAACATCTGCTTGGTAGTGAAAATATACTTTTATTTTTAACAATAGCTGCCAGCAGTACACCGGGATATCATCTGTCAAAGGTGTTCCAGAGGGTGAAAGTCAGAAGCAAACTACAACAGATCGGATCAAGTAGTTCTGCAAACGACGCTCCGATTCCCCACACCTGCACTGGGAGTCTCTGTATCCCATCCTGCTCCACTCCCCATCCCCTCCCCCCCCCTCCTCCCTGTGTGAACACAGCACGAGTTTGTGGCACGGGTTCTGAGGCAGATTAAGCATTTTTCACTCGGGATAAAGCTTTCTTCTGAAGGAAGGAAAGAAAAAAGGTTAATGGGATGCATTCAGATCGTGCTCTGAGTGGCAAAGGGTGGAAAAAAAAAACACGTTGACTGCACTTTGCCACTTTTTGTTCTCCATCGAGATAGGCATCAGCGGGTTTGGCGCAGGCACCTTCCATTTATTCATGTCTGAGCTCCTTTGATATGAAATGCTAATTTGCTACTTTAGCATAAAAACTCGATTACATCTCCCCTCTTATCATGGAACGACACGCAGCTCTCCATCGGTCCAGGCACGCCCGGCACAGGGGAAAAAAAACAAAAACCCACCAATTTGATGGGAAAATGCAAACGTAGGAGAGCTGTGGCTGCGTCTGTCCATGAGGGCCACTGACACAGACCTGCAGGGAGCAGCAGACGGGCAGGAGAGCTGCTGCGGAGAGCGTGGAATGTTCCAGAAGTTCCCATGGCTCTCGGTCAACCCGCAGCCAGGTACGTGTGGGGGAATCTCTTAGAGAAGGAAAGCTTTGTTAACAAAAAAACAACCAGAAAGAAAATCATGCCTATACTCTCATCTGTTCTCCCACACAAAACCAGATGGGTTTTCTGTTCAGGGAACAGAAGTCACCTGTTTTAATGGAAATGGAGTGTTTCAGCTCGGGCTTAAGAGCAAGTTGCTCAGCGTGCTAATACATGCAGCCAGCCTGCAAACTGGAATGCCTACTTGAAAGGGTAACTGCTTCAAGAAGGGGCTAGGAGCATCATTTTAAATTTAAACAGGGCTAGATTAATTGCTGTTTGATGAAATTAAAAAATGCATTCAGAGATCAGATTGTAAACAAGTTGACAGAAGTCAAGAATTTACATAGTTATGAAAGGGCTTTTTTTTTTTTTTTTTTTAATTAATGTCGGGCTGCTGATTGGGGCCAGATGAAAGCGCTCTGCCCACACCAGACGCGAAGGCTTCGCACCACCCCGGCGATGCACGGAGAGCTCACCTGGGGGGGAGAGCAGTGCAGTGCCCCATTGAGTCCTGCTGAAGCCACACGGGATGGCCAACTTCTGCCCCCAGCACCACACAGCTGTGCCATAGGAAGCCAAGAGGACAGCGGGCCCTTCCACCACGCGACAGCTGCCGCACGTCACCGCCTTTGGAATTACCAACCTGGCGCTCGCTTGAGTTATGGCCCTAAGAGGAAGGCTCCGATGCTCAGCACTGCATTGTGCGGATATAAAACATACATTCGTTACAGCAAGAGCCTCAGCTTTGTTTACAAGCGTTCAGACAGCATCATTAGAATACTTCATGCTGAATACAGCGTATTACAACAGTCTGAAGATTGCCTGGAAAGCAGGGAGAATACATTATCGTTACAAGACAGCACGCCCGCCCCTGCTTGAGCAGGTTTGGCATTTGGGTGCATTGATATGCGGGCAGCACGCACAGCAGAAGCTGCACAAAGCTGCTCCATGCTGACATGCATGCAGGCGTGCTAAGTGCAGCGGCCAATGTGCTGTCAGAAAGAGCCTCAAACAGCTCCAAGGGCCGACCGGGGCTTTCAAGGGGTGCTCAGAATGGAACAAACTGATGACATCCCTTCCTATTCCCTGTTTTTAAGGGTTAACTGCACTAACAAGGAGCACCACAACAACCTTTTCAAACACCGTGTCAACACAAATGCTGTTAGCTGACAAAAGAAGTCATCCCTTTTTCTAGATGTCACATTGCAGCAGAGACTGAACCCCTACAAAGGATCGTTATGGCTGAGAACCTTCAGTCAGGGTGAGAACGTGACATTAGAACACAATAACTAATAAAGGGCAACAATTAATTCTTCCTAACCAGGTCGCTCTGCAGGATTTTGTTTCTGAACACTCCTGTAATAAGTCACAGTAAGGTCTAATGTATCTATGGTCTTCTTAGAAGGACGTGTTAACAGGACTGCTAATTGCCTTTGTATTGCAGTTCTAGCTCTAGGAAGGCAGGACAAGGCACCACAAGCCACGTGTACAAACGCACATCTCTCACTCTACCTCTTCTACATCAAGCTAACGTCATGGGTACATAAAGTAGCAAAAGCAGGATGCTTAGAAAAGTTGGGCTTACCAAAAATCATAGTGTATAAAAGTGTTTATGTGAGCGCCTTCGTGTTATTGCAGAATGTCAAATATTCCAAGCACAACCGGCCAGGAATAGCACTTTCCAGCTTCTGAAACCAGATAAATACAAAAGCAGCTCTACAAAAAAGATAGGCATATAAGTCTAGTGTTCTTTGGAGTTGTTTATGGTCATCTCTTAAAAATGACTGAGCTGTTTATTCCGTGCACCAAAATCATTCATCTGAAAGAAGAAAACCATTTCCCCACTTTAGAAATACTCAAAAAAAAAAAATTGGTTCTTAAAAAAATTGCAGTGCTATTCCTCAGTGTTGCAGTAAAAAGATCATGCATAGTAGTGCAACGATTGTGATCATGCAAAGCTGCAATCCAGATGCACAGAAAGCAGTTCAGGTAAAGTTAGTGTACGGGGCTGGATTCCACGCACCCTTTCTTTCCAGGAGCAACTAACAGATATCCTTTCAGGTTCAAAAAAGAAAAGGGAACGCTACAGTTTAAGGCAAGTGTTATCTTTAAAGGTCACTTCAGCTTTCTTTAGGAAAGACGTAAAATCAAACAGCTTACAAAAGTTCCCAGAGAGACTCCAACTCCAAGGGCTCTCGGCGTTCAGTTTTGCATCGCCCATCATTGCACTGCTATCCACCACGTACAGCAGCTACTCGTCGCTAACGCTGACGCATTTTGCTTATGACAGCAAAGATTTGTAAGTAAATATCACCAGAAAGACCTATACAAAACAAAGGCTCTTAACTACCAAAAAAAAAGAAAGCCACTTGAAATGCTTAAGGTGAACAGATGGCAAGCATCCAATTCGTTTGGTTTGGCGATGTTAAAGGGCATCCTGACAGGTATTCATTTGCTGCAACTCAGAATTTGGGGTAAGTGTAAGCTGTCAATTGCTTTGTTGTTGTTTGATCTCACCACGTTCTTGAAGACACAGCTAAATGTTAACTCTGCACCGTGAGCTCTTGGCTGTAGTGCACAAGCCTGGATTCAAACTTCCTGATGTTCGAGGTCGTTCAAATCCAAGTTTCACGTGTGAGTCCATTCTCAACCATTACTGTGATTTCAAATCCAAGAGAATTATAATATATATGTGTATATCTATCTATCTATCTATTTTAAAAGCATTGCCAAATAGTTCTCAAATGGCTTTTGTGGAGAGTAAGTTCCCTTCTATATGAAAACAGGATAGACCAACAGGTACAGCTCGATGTGTTGCACATATGACAACTGTTATAGATCTTCTGGAAGAGCAATAAATTCCAAAATACATAAATATTCCTTGTACCATACAGACAGACAGCATCCCAGACCAATTTGTAGATGGGGACCAAATGTTTGCAAAGAAAAGGAACGGGGGCAAGAGAACTCTTCATACTGAAGAACCCAATACCCCACAACAATAGTAACGTAACTGCATTAATAATATGACTTGCCATGAAAAAAAGAGGTAAGGAAAAACAAGCCTATAATTAAGTCTGCAAACTTTAGGTAATTACTGTACCTGGTCTATCCACCATAACTTTGAATAACTGCAAGTTCATGCAAAAAAAAAAAAAAACCAAAAAACAACCAAAAACAAAAACCAAAAGAAAAACAAATTGCTATCTTATATGAAAAGAGCAGTCTGTTAGAAGCATTGTTACGGAATACGCAAGAAGTCGTCTCTTTCTGCAAGTGCTGTTTACTTAGTGAGTCTCTTGGCTACATCACTGTAAGCTATTTCAATTTCTTTGTCTCCAGGACAGGTATTGGTGAACTCATCCCTGCTGTAAGCATTGGTCAGGTATCTCCAAATCCCCGTCATTTCCTTGGGGATCTCAAAGTTGCGATATTTTTTGGCCACCACCTGGAACAGAAGGATTAGATTACGAACTGACGTACTTGAAGCACTTCTCCATCCCTCCTCATTCTCTCGCTCTGTTGCTCTTCCAACACATGCACATTCTGCAGAACCCGTCCCTCTGGGATATGCCCAGACCCGACGGCGTACTGCTTCACGCCGTCTTTAATTCAGTCCTCACCAAAGTAAACACTCCTGCACCCAGGCAGAAGCTTAATCTGTGGCTCCATCTGCAGTACAAAACGTACAAAGGTCACTGGAAGCAGTGAGAAGAGACCAAGCCACGATTACACAGGTCCACCTCCTCTCCTGCACTTACTGTGCTGCCTCCCTTCCAGTTTTCTAGCCTCCCCACCCCAACACTGAGCTCCCTACATTGTTACTACCATGCTTTCCTGCTAATATCACCCTTAAATTTAGGTGGGATCCTACACATGGTTGGAAGGAGCTGGACTCCAGCATGCCACAGACCGTAAGTGTTCCCCCCCTCATGCGACACCCCGCAGGCCATTTACCTTCACAATGTGTAGTTTGGGCAGCAGGTTGCAGTCTGCTAGTGTCATCTCATTGCCATCCAAAAACTTGCGTGTAGAAACTGTGATATCCTCCATGCTGTTCTCATCTATCTCATCGGGAAGAGGAGAGTTCAGGTACTCATCCAATTTCTGGAGGGTTTTCAAGAGGCCACGTTCTAAGCCTGTAAGAGGAAGGAGTTCAGAACAAGAAAAAGAAAGAAACAAACTCCAGCAAGCAAATTTCAAAGCAAATTCATCTTTTCAATAGCGACACCAGATGTGAAATACAAAATCCACATCACTGTGCTCCCCACAACAGATGGCACAGTGCAGCACTGCTACTCCTCACACAACTTCTGTAGCAACAGCACTGCTGGCGTTGGTTTGGAATTCACTTCTGGTGACTTGGAACACTGGAACAGAACTGGAATCCCTCTAAATATCACACAGATGCACGTTATTTAAAGGTTGGTTTACACACGAGCTTGCAGCACTTTAAAATTTGCTCTAAGAGTGTTTATTTTTGGTTTAAAAAGTGGCTTATGTCAGTTTCTTAAGACTTTTCCTAACTGGCTTAAAGTAATTAGCATTAAGCTAAGCTATTCATTTAAACATAATCTCTTTAATGTCACATGCTCAGCTGCAAGGCAGAACCGAGCAAGCAGCTGTGGAGGTTCAGCACGTCCAGCAGCAGAGGGCAGCAGAACCCACAGAAACAAAAAGCACTTCTCAGCAGGAGAAAGCACACAGCTACTGTGCCACCGCCATCCACACACAGCCCAGAGCACACCCATTTATTGCCAGGGCAGAACAGAACGCTGGAACACCTTTGTGTTAAAGGCACTGTTTCTTCTTCGTCTTCTGTAGCAGCTGTTTTTCAACTCAATGCAATGGAAAGATTGCATGGGTTGTAAATAACGCTGAGAAAACACTGCAGTGTGTGCACAGCACTGGCTGCAAGGACCTACCTTCGTTAGCCTCCGGTCTGGAATTCTTGATAAATGCAGAAAATTTGGCAAAAATATCCATTCCAGCAGTGTAGGACTCGGGGTGCTTTGGAGAAAGTTTCAGGTATCTAGAAAGCAAAAAAGCAGAACGATGGTCGGCATATATCAACTTGTAGGAAATGGCATTTTGTAAGAAACAGCCCATGCTGCCATCAAGGGAAAGAGTTTCAAACCCAGCATCTCAGAGGCAAACAAAAACACGCTGCTGCTTTCTGAACCAAGCATCTGCCTCGAGCAGTGTTTGAAGCAGCCCACGGCAACAAGAGAAGGCTCCTTCAGCAGAGCTGTGACACGACGGAGCAAAGAGGCAAAGAATGGAACGCTCCTGCCTGCTTTCTGTTTGCAGGAGATCCTTCTCAAGTTAACATCTGTAGTCCCACAAAAGCACAGGCTCCGGATCTTTTAACAGAAGAGGAAGGCCTTGCCACACTAAAGGCAGTGCCTGCACTTTGCCACTGCCCCATGGCTGCAGTTTAGAGCCCACGTTTCACACGCTTGTGCTGTGTAATCTAATTATCTCAAGAAGTGCTCCATGTTTTCAGCCATCACTTCCAAATACTGAGCACTCTTATCTCTGGGACTTGCTGTCACGTCCAATATTGGACAAAAGGAACTGCATGTTAGAAAATTACTTCCAATTTGCATTTTGTAATCACCAGTTCTGTGTGATCATCCACAATTCATCCGCTTACACAGTAAAAACTCCAAACTATTCCCAAAGCCTGATCTTCCATTTATGGATTCCAAAGGACTTCCTAATTAGCGCAGGGAATCCCTCTAAGGACACCCCATCTAATCTAAGGTGACACATTCTCATTTGAACACTTACTTCGGTGGAGCCAAAACTTCTTCCAGGAACTCTTCAATCTTGTTCACATCTGTTTTCACTTCACCATTGTAAGTTATAAAGGGTGGATGAGTGCCTGGAGCCAAATTTTGAAGGTCTGCTGGTTTTCTAGGGTGAAATACAAAGGAATACAGAAATGAGCTCGGCACATCCACCACCCCACCTTTCCATGCTACAATCCCAAAAGCACTGCTGGAGGTTCCCAGCACCTTGGCTGTTCGGAAAACACATCACCAGTTTTCTTTGGAAAAGCAACTTCACATCTCGATTAATGTTTTCTTACCAACAATTTATTTCAAGTGCTTAAGAAAAGCCACTTCCTTCCTACCTTCTGGATGGGTTTTTTTTTTGGTACAACGTTGGACAGCATGGCTGGGACAGGGAGATACACAGCTCTACACCCCCAACATGCTTTCTCTTTTCCAAGATCTGGACTACAGAGTTTATATATAGCGTAATCTGCAGGCAGAGATAATCCCCCCCCACTCTGCACAGAGCTCCTCTGCAAATAACCAAACCTGAAAGAGCCCTGTGTAAGAACAAGCTGCGTGCACAGTCTCTGGACAAGGTGATTTTTAAACATCATGTTTCAAAACAACATGTCTGAAGCTTGATCCAGCAAAAATATCAGTGGTTAACAAATAATACCGGCATACTTGTGAGAGGTATGCTGGATGACAGCATGACTAGACCCAAGGGAAACAGAGAACCAAGCTCGGCGGCTTTGCTGATGCCTCTTGCTGCTGGAAGGTTTGCTCCAGCTACTGCTGTACCAACCCCAGCCAAGCTAAGGCTCTCTGCTCCATAAGGAATTGGCTTCTCCCTCCTGTAGTGGGGCTGGAAGGCCTCCTGGCCGTGCTGTGCAGGGAGGCAGGTTGGTAACGTGAACAAACACAGCCAGCATGAGAAAGCAGAGCTCTTGGGGACAGCACTCAAACGTTGTTAAGCAGCACAGTGACAGGTCTGCTCTGGAAATGCAGTTTTTCTTACAAGATTGAGGTCCCCTGCCGCAATTTTCCCCTCCTGCCCATTGCAAGGAAACAGCAATGGGACACGGTGCCACAGAGTACTTAGGGCAGGGCTGAGCACTTGGCTGGATGTGTAAAAACTGAATAAGAAAAAGGATTTTCGTTCTTAAGACCATTAAATCCCCTGCTTTCAGCCAGGTGGCAGAAGTCAGATGTTCATACAAGCAATTAACCGTTTTCAGTCAATTTTTAAGCTTCCACAAAGCATGAACTGTCACTGCCCTCTTACTTTTAGGATTTAAGGTCTGCCATTGGTGAAAGCATTAACTTTAGCTGAACACCTCATTTAAATACAGCTCTGCAACCCACAACAATTAGAGGAAGTCATTGCGGCTCACTTCCAGTTCTGCATTTTGCCTAGATAACATTCCTCAAAGGGGACGCCGTGTTAAAAACCAACACACGAGGACCACCAGACTTACAGCAACACTACAACAAATTAGTATTAACTTCAGAAACAGACTAATCCAATAAACCAACCAAAGCTTCATTTCCCAAACCCTTTTCCAAAGAATCAGAGTGCACATCGCAAGGGCTGATATGTCATGAAGCCCTCTTGCCACTCCACTTGGACCACGTGCATCTTTCAAGGAAAGCAGAAGTTAACAAAGCACAGCCAGGGCCCACAGTGCTGGCTCTGACTCCCCAGTTTGGCTCTGACTCCCCAGCAGACATGCAACAAACCCTGGCTTACTGCAGTGTGCAGGAACACCCCTGAAAGGCTCTGAGTGCAATCCCCCTGAGCAGCCAAACATGACTGTAATAGAAAATATTATAGCGGTGTTCACTTCAGAGATGAAACTGGGCTGTTGAAAAAGCATTCTTTAACCACTCAAAGCAATGCCATGGTAGTTAGCACCTGCCCCAAAGCTTGCAGCGGTGTCTGGAGGTAGGAGCACAGGCTGAGACACCCAGCTATCACTAGCTAATTACATGAGCAAACTCCTTAGCATCACAGTCTGGCTACAGAATAGCCACAGGCAGGCTGTGGCTTTGCCACAAACCAGAACAACACTCGTTGTTTCAATGATATCTTGAAGATCAGGCAAAAACCAACCCCAAATGTGACACAGAATCAGAGAACTGCCTGAGTCGGAAGGGACCCTTAAGGGTCACCTGGTCCAGCTCCCATGTGATGCACATGGATGCCCACTCCACTGTGCTTTACAATGATGGCAGTAGTGAAACGAGAGCCCAAAAAGCAACGTGAAGAAAACATCAGCAGGAAACAAACCCAAACCCGCCAGTTCCTAAGCAGCATTTCACACTGCTGAAGGTGCACTCAGCCCTGGGCTGCCTTTAATATTTACTTATCTCTTTATTTAATCTTCATCTGCCAACTAAAAATGACACAATCGAGATGTTTAAAATAGGATTTCGAAACCCAACTGAACGCAGCCCGGCCCTGAGTGCTGCTACAAGCCCAACAATGCTCTCGGGCTGATTTATGTACTGTAACTCTGCTCGTCAGCAGCACAAATCAGATGAAATGCTGCTTCTGTGAAGGGAAAGAATAAGGGCTCTGTCTGACCACACAGAGGGAAGAAACGCGTTATTTCTTCGACGGAGCTGTGCTTCCCACTTTGTTTGCCCATGTGCCCATGTTGTGTCCTCAGAGGAGAACTGAGGGCTGCAAAATGTTCTCTGTGAGTGCAGCGTGATGCTCAATGCAAGTATGGAAGGGAAAAAATACATGTCACGAAGTCAATGAACCCAGACTCATTTTTTCCAGCATCCCAAGTTGTTAACTTGTGAGCTGTTACATCCAGCCCTGACCTTTGGAGCTGCACAGACAAAGCTGCTTTTACCCTTGAGAAGTCACGCTGGGGCTGAAGCATGCTCTGCAAGGAAACGCTGCCTTTTGGCTAGAGAAACAAATCCAGGTGCATAAAGCACTGCTACCCACTTGATGAACAAGTTTGCTTTCCTATCACAGGATAAAAAAAAATGATACAGTAATTATCTTGAACAATAGATTTGTGAAATCAGTTTCCTATGACAACATTGGAAGTGCTAAGGCAGAGTCTATCCAGCACTTCTCACGTTCTGGTAATGCTAAGAGGGGACAAACCACCACAAAACATGAAAAGAAATCAAGTTTGCATCACTCCCTATTCAAACCTGAACCAGCCTCAGTGCTCCATCCTTCACCAGAAGATGTTCAGTGTGCAACAAAACACAGAGCTCGTCCGACCTATTCCTGCACTCATTCTTTGCTTTCCCCATCCAACAAGAATTACATCTGCAGTAATACCCCACGTTGGCCAAAGAGCATCTTAAAGCTGCAAACAATGGACAAAAGCTGCTTTTTTTTTTACCCTCTGTTGGAGTGGTCTGCCTCAGTCTTATGGCAGAGAATTAGGTAATACTGGTAACTGAAAACCAGCATTGTCAGAGTCAAAATGGAGGGGGAGAGTGGAGGATGTGGTGTTTCTTGAAGTGAAAGCAAACCAGATCAGTCCCTTCAAAACCAGATTAAAAGAAGAGAGCAAGTCCAGCAGGATTCACACATTTGACACTCAGTTCTTTGGAGAATGCTGCATTTCTATTGGCTTTATTTCCAAAAATAAGCTCTGTGTGCAACCAGCAGTTTCTCCTCTCCAGAGAGTTCAGTCACTGACGTCACACTGGTGCTGTGCAAACACTGTTCCCACCAAGAGAGAAGCAGACCTCTGCTGAATGGGGCATTACTGCCTCTAGTAAAAGCACACCCAACCTCAGTAAATTGAGATTGCTCTGCTCCCATCCCTCCCTTCACACCCATTCAGGTATTCCTTCCGCAGAGACTGAAGTCACAGCTCAGGTGACATGCAGCACTGTGCCATTCCTACATTCTCACTGCATGATAACCGACCTCACCTTAATATCCTTAAAGAGAAGGGTGGCTGCATGTTATTACCTGTGACAGTTCTCCAGCAGCCATTGGCTATTGGATCAAAGATGCAAACTGCAATGCTCTGCTTGCAGAGACCCCACGTTACTGATTGGTTTTGCAGGTGAAGAACAGAGGAAGTTTTTCACCCAGAGGGTGGCAATGCACTGGAACAGGTTGCCCAAGGAGGCTGTGGATGCCCCATCACTGCAGGCATTCAAGGCCAGGCTGGATGTGGCTCTGGGCAGCCTGATCTGCTGGTTGGCGACCCTGCACATAGCAGGGGGTTGAAACCACTTTATGATTCTATGATTATAATTACGGACACTAATAACATTCACACCATAGTTGCTGCTTAGTATTTCTAAGGATTATATATATATATATTATGTTTCATAAAATAAGCCATGCAAGACTTCAAAGTCCCACGCAAACATCTACTGTACTCTTGCTCCTGAGATGCACCAAACGTTTCTTACCTCTTCAGGTCAACTGTTGTGACACTGAACACCACTCCCTTCAGCCACAGGATCATGAAGAGCCTCTGTGAGAAAGGGCAGTTTCCTATGCTTTCCCCGTCGCTGCCAGCCTGCAGGAGAGAGGAGATCACAGCTGTTAGAAGGTGCCGCAGTGCCACACACACAGGTACTCAAAGCTCTTCATGTAGAGACAGACACAGCAGCACATCATGGACATCGCTGCCTGCACATCGTTAGCTCTCCCAAAGAGCAGAGCACGCTGCAGAAACACTCCCAATGCACCGAAGAGAGCACCCAAAGGTATCCCCATACAGCACACAAAGGTAAGCGCCCTCAGAGCATATAACACACTTCACTTATTGCACCTCTGTGTTGTGTTTTCCTCTTGGACGTCCCCACCACGTTGTTTTGGTAGCAGATATACCTCTGGCTGCAGAGCAATTCACCCCAAGCAGCCACACATTCAACAGCAGTTTTCCAATGCTGTTTGTTGGATTGATTCCTTCGCCTTCCCCGAGGCACAGCAATTAATTACAGCCATCTTCCAGCCCATTGCTCATCTCACTGCATGGCACCGCAGTGAGCCAACTGCAACCAGCAGCTCCAAACCTTGGCTGTACCAACGGGCGTTACAAGGAAGAACAGAGCTGTGCACACTGCAACTTTGCTGCTCGTATTCCAAAGACTTTTTATTTAATAGGAAACTTATCAACAAGTGCTGCCACAAGAAAGGTTATTGTATAACAGCAGTGAGCAACCCCAGGGCAGCCGGCCATGGCACACATCCCATCACTGCCCTGACAGTGCTGAGCTGAGTGGGATGGAAGCAGACAGTGGAAACCTTGAGTCCTGTTGTAAAGTCTGAGCTCTGGTTCAGGAGTTGAGGCTGCTGTGTATAAAAAAGCTACAGGATTTTGCATATTATTATCAGAACGCTTCCAAGAACGACTTCAATCAAGCTGGTCCTTAGGCACGTGCTGACTCCTCCATTGCTGCTGGTATTAGGCTGTGCTGCAGGACACACTGACTGTCCTCCGACACAGTGCACCAAACAGCGATGTGAAACGTGGGGCAGATGACTGGGAGGGATGCAAAGCCTGGGCACTGACTGGTGGGGATCCATTTAAACAAAAGCAGAGTAAGGTTTGGGCACTCACCAAAGGAACTGCTGTTTCTCCAGCTCTCTGCCAGTTCCCGGCCACTGAGAGGGGCCCCAGTGGGGAGAACACAGACAGACTGTGCAAGTGACAGAGCTGAGCAGCAGCACTTTCAAAGGGCAGGGAAAGAAGAAAGCTTTTCAGCCCGAGTGCCTTAAACTCAACAAGTTCTTTTACCTTTAAAAACTTCAAATGCCTCCTTGCAGGGAAGTTGCCACCAGAACAGGAGGATTCAAACCGATTTCAGCCGCCCTCAATTCGTGCTTTGTTGTGGACAACACACAGCCATTCTTCTTCAAACCTTTACCAATTCCCACCAATGAACATTTGAAGAAGGAAAATCGCTGGGTTTTGTGCTTGCTTTTTGCTTTGAATGCATCACAAACTGATGAGAGAGAGCAGCCAGCCCGGGCGCTCAGCTCAACACACAGCTTTCTGTTGTGCATGCGACCGCTGTAAGGATGGGAGCTGCTGCACCATGAGCACGTCCCTGCTTCCCACCATCTCACCCCAAGTAATCTATCTATATATCTATCCCTATGTATATATATTACTTCCCAGACTAATTCACACTTTGGAGCAGAAATGATTCTATGGTACAGAACTGATCTCAGCCTTCAAGTGTGACCGAGCACAATGCCAGGCTCAGCCCACGATTCAACCCTTAAGGACACAGAGCTCTGCTCAACTCATCATTAATTCAGCACTCCTGACACCAAAGCCAGCCAGCAGAGCATGCTAACACGACACACGCTGCTGAGGTCTCATCTCACCTGCACCCATGTCTTCTTTTTCACCACGGAGTTATATTATTTCCAGGAGAAGACCGAAGGATCACAGCTGAAATGAAGCACTTTCCAGCTCAAGGAGCGGTGCGGTTTGTTGTGCTACAAATCTGGGGCCATCTGGAACCCAAAGCAAAAATGCTTTGGGAACAAAAAGTAGTTGGGACTTTACAGCACAGCACAGAACCATGGCTTTCAGAAGGGCCCATTTCCCTACACCAATCCTAAAGCAATTCCAATGAGGACCAAAAAAGGTCAAATGAATTTATGCCATAACACCAACTTGTACTGAAACTTCTCTTCCAGCATAAGCATAATATTCAAAATGACCAAACGATTTGATAGCATCTGCTTCTGTTTGAACATTATGGGCTTTTTCAACTGCTTGAATGAGAAAAATAGAAGGCTTACAGCCCACCAACCAACAGCAACTTTAACAAGACATTTCCAAAGCTGCAACTGAACAGCTTAACAAGCGCAGACTTTTCTATCTGCATTCAAGGGGTTGTCCCACTTCTGCTCCAAAAAGTCCCAAGTTATTCTGAGCACATACTGGAAAAAGGAATGCGGTCAGAACGCCAAGAAACTTCTGGCTTCAATGCTCTTGAGGCAAGGGATTCTGCTTTGTAAGTGCTTGCCCAAGAGGCCCGTTCCTATCTTCCTGCATTGGATGCAGCGGGAGCTGCTGCTCAGGCCTCCATGCTGTGTCACTGGGAGCAGCACTGTGCTGCCAAGGCGATGCATTGCTCCTTGGGTCACACGTGGACTTCTGCAGGGAGGTGGGTTGGTCAATGTCTCTGCAAGAGCCGCTTCAGAGCCATTTTCTCTGCTTCAAAAGATGGAAGTTTGAGCAAACAGACTAACAAATAATAATAATAGAAGATCAAGTCTTGAATTCAGCAATCTGTATCTCAGTTTTAACTAAGAAAATACTCTGCTGGGAAGACGACGTGAGAAAAGCATGCCCATGGCCCCAAAGAGCAGATAACCATCGCTCCTGCATGTTTCATGAGCAGTGAGATCATCCAAAAAATAAGCAAATAACCCCATACGGAGCAGCGTTTTAAAAGGAAACGCTTTACGGGGAACTAACAAAGCGATCCAAGCAAAAAAAACACACAGCAGCTCAAAGCCCAGGGGTGGAAATGCAGACAGGAATGGTCTGGCGTTCCCCACGTAATACAGAGAACAGCCCAGCAGTATCAGCCTCAATCCTTCCAGCTCAGCTCCGGCCTTTATCTCACCAAGCTGGATAAACAGAATTCCGTGCTGCTTGCAGGGCAAGGCTTGCAGATAAGATGTGCAGGAGGAGGGGTGGGCGGGCACCACCTGGGGCAGAGCAGTGGGACAGCACAAGTGATCCCCATATGAGCCGTATCGATGAGCACAACCTCTCTCTTCAACCTTCATGTGGGAGCTTCAAGCTTGCTAACACTCCGTCAGGTTAGGTGTGCTCATCCCTGGAACGATCTGCCAATACAAAAGTCTGCGATGATTAACTTGTGGTTTCCATATGATGATCGTCAGCCACCCCACCCAGGGGAAAAGCAACCTTAGCACCGCTGGCTCTTGGTGAGCTGCGTCATCTTCATTTGATTCACCACCAACTTCCACATCAGCCAACATCCACATAAACTCAACGAGCACTTCAAAATGAATGAATGAATGAACGGATCTCCCTGCGAGGACCGGAGCTCAGACCGGGAAAGGAAACGTTTATCAGCCCATCCAAACAGCCCCTCCAGTCTCTGCCACTGCTGTGCCACGCATCTGACTCACGCAGCAGTGACCATTTCAGGATGCAGCTGTATTTAGCCTTGTGATGCCACTCCTATCCAAATTATTAGCAGATTTGTTTCGGACAGCTTTGTGCAGCTCTTGCTTATCACTACCCAATTTTGAGCGTAAAGCTTTTTGAAGGGGGGAGGAAGGGGGGGGGAAAGCAGCTGTGGGATTTTCAGGATGTATGGAAGGAACCTTGTGATTCAATAGAAATGAATTAAGTGCTTTGTGATCTTTGGAGAGAAAAGACATGATCCCACGTTCATCCTTTCGGGAGAACGGGATCAAAATGCACATTCAACTCTACCCATCACTTTCTTCAGTGGAGAAATTAGCTTGATGTCGTGAATACAACAACTTGGGGTTATTACAGATAGCTCACATGTGACTTTCTCCTGATCTGAGGTAGGAAAAATAAGCAACCTCACCTTTTCCACCCCTTTTACACCAAGGCAATGCATTTAACAAAGGGACTGGGTTGTAACAAACCCAGATAAGATAAACGTGGCCAAATCCAGGGCAATTTGCTATCACACATTCTTGCAATATTATTAAGTAGGAAATTGCCAATTAGGCTGTTGATTATTCAGTACTATGGGTCTCTCTATAGAAAATCCATCGCCCGGGAGTTTTGACGTGTGAAAGCAGCAATACAGCTAAAAACCAACTGCCAGGAAACCAAACCAGAGAGAAAACAGCCACAGCCATGGAAGAACTGCTTAGAAACGAAAACATTGCTCAAATTCTCACAACTCACTGAAGCAGAGCTGCAGTTCTGAACCGGTACCCCCTGCTAACCGGGCACTCAAAGGCTCCAGCAAGGAAAAAACATCATCTCAGGCTGAAACAGGGGTTGGAATTTGGATTGCGGAGCTGCTAAAGCGTGAAGGTTCGCAGGGAGGCTTGCTTGCTGTTGCTTCTGCTCCCAGTGCCACCCCTGAGTGCGTCCCACACCCCTCAGCACCAGGATCCCAGCTCCTCGTTTGCAGAGCAGAGCTTTATCCTTCGGGATGCTCAGCCTCGTCTCATTAGGATCCAGCACAGCGTGGCACACTGGGGCAGCCGAAACAGCACTTTGAAGGACTGCAGCAATGGGCTCGTGCCTCCTTTTGCTTTATTTTTAGACAAAACCACGCAAAAAAAAAACAAAAAACCAAGCAAACCCATTTCCTTCATTTAAAAATAGCAGCCCTCCGAAGCACAGCCCAGAGTCTAGCCAAAATAGTCATTCTTCAACGGAGCCAAAAAGCTCTGAAGCCGATCCAGTAGCACTGACTGATCCCGTTAGCTCTTCCCATGAAAACACACAGATATGACTTCACTCCTGGATTACACTCCTATATTTAGTTTATACCTAATATGGACATTCGGTGCACAGAACGCAGTCATTTCCTCTCCTTGCCCCTTTGTCTGGCCAACAATACGAGGAATCAGGCTGAACTCCTGGAGAACTCGCACACAAAGGAGGCCGTAATTAATAGCAGCTTAGCTTATGCTTTTAACTTCTGCATAAACAAACACGGCATTCAGAGCACTGAAAAATCAGACCGGGTTGGACCCGAGCTGGAGGAAAAAAAAAAAAAGAAGAAAATAAGAAATCAAAACAAGCTTAAAGAAATTAACCATTATCTTTTAGAGGAAAAGAACAACATTCCGAGTAAAGAATTTACAGCCCTTGACGTCAAGGTCCTATTTCAGCTCCTATGGAGACAAAGTGATTCTGTTTGGGGGTGTTTTAACCGTTAAGTGTTGGTGCAGAAGAGTGCAGGCCTCGCGTTGTTGCATTGCACGGAACGGTTCGTGTGAGAGGAGCAGAATGCAGACGTTGGAGATGATGGAGCTCCCGGATCTCTTCCCCTCTTTTTTATGGCGTGCACTGAAGTTGGTGCTTGCAACCCCCTGAGTGCGAAGTCCACCAGAGCACTGACTGCTTGTTTAGCTGAAAGTCCGATGAACTCTGGCTGGGCTCCCGGAGACAAAACAGCCCTCGAAACGTGAGAGTTGGTGGTGAAAGAGAGCTTCAGACCCACAGCCCCTCCGCCACACCAGGCCGGGCCCAGGGGCTGCCCACGAGGGATTACCACACCTCCCACACAACCATCCCTCACCTCTCAGCTATCAGCTATCTTTACCTCCCAACAGGCCAGCCCTTTTAAGAGGATTCCCCTTTGGGCCCACAGATGAGGAGATTCATCCCTCACCGTGGCACCGGAGCCCACAGAACACCTCTGTGGCTGCGGATCCTTCAGGGCCCACCACGGCCACCATCAGCAGATCCTGACCAAAGAAACTGCTGCTCCTCCACATCACCCTTGGAGGGATTACAGCTAGATGTTTTCTAGGCCCGCTTCCCACTGCTTTGCTGTCTGAAGGAGGAAAAAGCTTCCAGTCCAGCACAGGGCATACCCCAATTGGCCACGCATGGGTTCGCAGGGATCCCCGACAGCTCTCGTGCTCATAGAACAGCAAAGCCCTCACAGGACAGGCTGAGACGTTCTCAGGTGCTGAAGTTCTTACATTAAAACCTCTAAAAGGTGATCTTGTGCATAAAGAAGAGCCTCACCTAACAGGATTATCAAGCAACGGCCTGCCCCCTGACAGGAGGCACTGCTGGGAAGCGATGCTGTGCCTCCAGCTTTGCTGCTTCCTCCCATCAACGAGCTCTAAATTCACACAAAGCACGCGTGGCTGTGCATCCCCTCCTGCCATGAGCTCAGTGCGGCCAACATCCCACAGCACAAAGAGCTCACCTGCCAAACTCGTGTGTGGTTCCCAACCGCTGGGGGTTCGCGAAGGATATTTATTAAATGTGAACTCACAGCTGTTTTCCGCAGAGCAACACCGCGTCACACACACAGACTGTCTGGTTTGCAAAGCAGGTGCCCAATTTCTCAATAGGAAGCTGCCAGATACCCATTAATGGGTAATTAATTGACAGGCACGCACACGCTGCACGGTGAAGATGGCATATTCCTCAGCGATCGCCGACACCTACTGCATCCCAGCGCCTCCTGCTAGCAGACAGACGACCACAGACTTCCTGTTGGTTGGGTTTTCCTTCTCACACACCTGCTGTCACCTTGCTATTAGCAGCACTGATCCCTCCCTGCCCTCTGGGATGCCAAAGGCCGCGCTGCGGGCAGCTCCCATCCCCACCTCCTTTGTACACAGGCTCCGTCCTGTGGTTTCCACAGATGAGTGGTCCTGTTTGACCAAAGCAGCCAGGCACGCTTTTTATTTACAGTGAAAATCCACATTTCATCTCCTAAATTGCAACTGTAAGCGGCCTGCGTGCGTTACATTCGGATCATAACGCCTGAGCTCGTGGCAATGTGGTCTTCACTGCTCTGCAATGCCACCAGGGCACATCATCAGGCCTCCCCATTAATAATACATGCGCACATACGAGGGAACGAAATGAAATCCAACACATCGTTGGGTTTCCCTGCCAGCTCTCAAGAGGAAAGGCTTGAAAAGTATTTGCACTTACTTTAAAAGGGGCTGCAGGCAGCCCCACAGAACAGCTCCTCAAGTCACTCATTGAGAGCCCAAGGAATGCATTATTACCTCTGTCCCAGCACCAGAACAGAAAGCGTTTCCTTACCTCCGTCCCCTTCTTCTGCACATCCTCCATCACAGCCCATGAAAACACCACTTACAACAGACAGCCCAAAGCTCACGGGGTGCCCACCCCACTGGGTTAACAACATCCAACCCCCCCCACACCTTGGGCACGAAGCCAAGCAGCTCCCCCCGCTCCACAGTTCTGCTTCCCCAGCTTGAACCGTTGCCTGCTGCAACCCCCTGTGCTCAGGACACGCAGTTGCTGCCCTTCAGCCGCAGACATTTGGCACAGGTTTCCACCCTTGCTCACAAAGTCCTTCTGCTGCCCCATTAGAACAGCTGCTGGCTGACGGCACCGGGGCAGAACCGAGAGCCCACGTGCTGTGCAATGCAGGGGACTTCAAACAAACCCATTCTAACGCTCACTCAGCAACTCCGGGCTCTGCCAGACTGCTCCCGGAACCAGCAGAAAGCTGTGAAACAAACACAGACGCCGCGCTTCCCATTGACAGAAAGAGACTAAACCAAAATCGAGCGCTCCCCAAGGAAGACTCTACGAGTGTCTTTCATTACGCCGCTTGCATTTGCATGGAGGGATGAGCTTGGCAAGACGGGCAGCGAACAAAACCCACTACTCCCATAAGGCTGAACAGCATCGGTGCAGCGTGGGACAGGCAGCAACGCCCAGCAACAACTGCCGGGGCGGCTTTGGGCTGGAGGTGCTCTTCCTTCACAGGATCTTCCAGGGAAACAACCCTTACCTGAAGAGCACGATGGCCAACAAAGCCCAAAATGCTTCCTAACCTGAACCCTGTCCTGAAGGCAGGCAGCTCGCAGTGCTGCAGAAAGGCTTCCTCCAGGAGATGGCATGGGGCGGTCCTGCTGAGCGCAGCCCTCACGCAGCCATGCTGGTAAAGTTTCAGCCAAGGGTGACAGAAGCACTCCCTGCTTTTTCCCTTTCACAGACACCGACGTCTCTGCCGGTCCAACACCGAACACTATCAGTGTGTTTTTACCTAAAAAGCGACTTCGCTTTCTTTCACACACGAAACGCCCCTTGCACAGCAAACTCACAGCCCGAAAAAGGGCAACACCCGACCACCCAGCAGAGCTCCCCGCCCAGCCCCATGGCAGTGCTGCGGGTCGCGGCGCTCGGGGCGCTGACACCGAAGCGTGTTTTTCCCGACAAACGGAGGCGCCGCATCGCCCCGTTCCGGCACCGTTGGGAAAGTTCAACGCGAGCACCAACGCGCTTTGTTTCTGGGGCGGCTCTGTTCAAAGCGGCTCCGAGCAGGAAGAACGCGGACACCGTTCATCTCCCGGTACTTCTGACACCGAACCGAACAGCGGAGCGGCACCGCCGGGCCCCGCAGGACGGGAGTGTTGCGTCACGATGGGTTCCGACGGCCGCGGCCGACGGGGCCGATCGGACCGACGGGGCCGCCCGCCTCGCCCCGCCCCTCCCGGCCCTTTGTGCGCGGCCGCCCCGCGCGGCGCCACGGGCGTCACCCGCCGCCGCCCCGCGCCCCCGCGGCGCTCCCGGCGCGCAGCCCAGGCCGGGGAGCGGCGGGTGGGGCCGGGAGGCGCGCGGCGGCGGGGAGAGCGGGCGGCCAACGGCCGGAGCGCCCCGAAACGCGCCCGGAGCGTACCTTGACGAAGAGCTCGATGACGGGTTCCTTGTCGCCTTCCTTCAGCCCGTTGACCGGCACGGACAGCGCCATGCTGCAGCCGTCGCCGCCTCTCGCCTCGCCTCGCCCGCCGCCGCTACCGCCGCCGGGTCGGGACCTCCGCCGTTCGCCTCGCCCGCGCCGCGCGACTGCGGCCCGCCCCGCCCCGCGCCACAACGCACAGCGCCCCGGGGCCGGGAATGGGGGCGGAGCCGGAGCTGGGGGCGTGGTCTGATTGGAGGCGGTGGTAGAAAGGGGGCGGGGACAACGGTGTGGGAGCGCGGCTGAGCTCGGGAGAGGTTAGCGTTGAGGTGGGCGGGGCTAACGTCGAAGTGGGCGGTGACAAGGTGGCGGTAGGCGGGGCTAACGCGTATGTAGGCGGGGCCCGTGGCGTCACTGATTTTCGGCTAGGCCAGCGGAGCCGATGCTCTGTAGGCGGGGCTAACGTATGTGTGGGCGGGGCTAATAGGGTCGGGCGGGGGCAGCGCTCGGGGCGCCTCGGTGGGCGCGGGCGGCTGAGCTCATCGCTGGGCCCGGCTGTGTGCGCTCTGCCGGGCGGGGGGAGCCGCGCTCCGCACTGCCCGGAACGGCCGCTGCGAGGGGCGGGGAGCCGAACTTCAGCCTAGTTTCTGCCGAGCTATTCAGGCCAAGGGCTGAGGAACCGGGCAGAAAAAGCACAGGAGATTTTGGGCGGAGAACGAAATTAAACCGTGCGCCTTTTTCCAGTGTTTTCCTCAGAATAGCGCGTTTCGGTTCCTCGCTGCCCCCTCCGCCTGTTTGTTTTACAGAGTCCAAGGAACCGCTGTGACTCACGGGGTGGGACAGCCGGCGCGGGGTGGAGGTGTCACCGTAACCAAACAGCGCCCGGCCCTGCCCGGGAACCTCCGCCTGCAATTAATGGCAGAGCTGTGCCACAAAGGCCGCCTTCATCAGAGCAGGGCTGGGGGGGGGGGGGGGGGAACGGACACGCATTGAGCCGCAGCACGCAGCCGGGTGGTGGGAGCTGTGCCCGCAACTGCCGCCCAGAGGGGCCCTGAGGGTCCCAGAGCCACCAGCTCCGCTACTCCTCTGCCAACAGCCCCAAACTCACTCAGGGCTTTTGTCACAGCGGGGCTGTTTATGGCAGCCCTCCTTGAAGCAGCAACCCCCCCCCCCCCTTCTACCCCTCCCACCCCCACCCTCGTGCCGCGCGGGGCAGCGTCGGTGCTGACGGTTCGCAGCAGCTCGAGGAGCTGCCCGCCCTGCCGCTGGATTCCTTCTCCAACAAAAGAGCCCACGTGGTGTTACCCGGCGGAGCAGCCCATCGCTGCCATCCAACTGCACGGCCCTGCCTGCCGCTCAACGTCTTTTCGGTTATTTGACTCTCAGATGACAATTTCCTGCTCTCCAGCGGCCTCCTCCCGAGCCCCTCCTCCTCTCCATTCAAACAGACCTCCGTCTCGGAGCGGTTCTGAACGCTCCCGATTGTTTCCCGGTTCTCTAATTGCTGGTTACGTACCGGCAGATTTCTGCAATCGCAGAACCCGCAATTCATTTGCCCGAGATTTACAAAATAAACAACCGGTCACACAGCGGCGTCTCCCACCTCTTCCAGCTGCGAGAAACGAGTCAGAAAAGTGAAGTGACGCTTTAGGAGCTGTTTGCACACAGAGCCCCGGAGCCGGAACAAAGCGCTGCCGGCCCCCCCCCCCCCACCTCCAGACGCAGCAGCAGGTCGCTCCCTCCGTGCTATTTTATGCTGCGTTGAGCCTTATTTCCTCCTGGCCTGGCAGCAGCACAGCGTGCCGTTGTTTCACTTCTCAACACTTTGGCCTTTACGCAGAGGTTTTCCAGCCCGAGCTTTCCAAGCGCTTTTGAAAGCGGAGGGGGTGGATGTTGTACCCGGGGCTGGAGCACAGCGCTGTGTCTGAGTGTGGGGGAGCACCTTAACCCCCACCCCACACCCCCACCCTGGCTCTGGAGCTGCTCGGGGAAGGAAGGGAGGGCACTGAGTGAGGCCTGCAAGCACCTGGCTGGCTTTGGCAGAACAATTCCAAGCAGGGGTGGGTGAGGCTGTGCGAGGAACCTGCCCACGGGCACCTATTAAAAGAAGGGCAGAAACCACAGCGCCTGGGTGAAAAACACAGAGCTCTCATCCAGAGCTATTCGGGATCCCGGGCCAGGCTGCAGGCAATGCGCAGAACCGCACAGAGGCACCACAGGAGCAGCGCCCTCTGCACAGCCACCACCAGCTCCCCTCACCTCCTGCATGGGCGCAGGGAGAGATGTGGGGCTGCACTCATCCCCCACCACTGGGTTGGACTGCTTTGTTGCTCCAGCAGCACTCATGTTTGTCTCCTCATCTCCACACCGAGCAGCGCTTACTCCCGAAGCTCCGTGCTCACCCCATCCACGTGGAGGCGAGCAGCCGTCTGTCTGTCTGTGTCAGACAGTTGGCGGTTTGCTGCAGCACGCAGCCAGCTGTCCTCAGGCAGCTCATTCTTCACAGGGGTGAATGCCAAATTGCAGCACCAACTGCAAGCACCCAGCGAGCAGCTGAGGACGCAGCATCATGCAGCGCTGCGCCCAAAGCCAACGCTGTGAATGCGATGCCAACAGCTCACAGCATCACTGCGTGGTGAATGGGCTCCACCCCACGATTTCTTGCTCTCTCTCCTCTTCTGCACAGCCCCACAGTCAGTGCTGCTCCGAGCACAAAGGGCGAAGGGCTGCGTGTTCCTAGGAAGCGTTCATCAAGAAGTAATTGCAGCTCAGCGTCGCTTAACGATCGCGGCGCTTCCCATGCTTTGCTCTGGTTGTTGGCATATGGGCCTTACCCCGGGGAGCTGGACGGTAATTAACGCGTTCTGCGTTCAGTGTTTGCATTCACGGCACTGGGAGAACAGAAGTGGACAAAGCTTGCATTGTCTGCACTGCGTTGGGTCTCCGCACGGGGTTACAGGAACACTGCTCTGTGCAGAGCTCCCACCTCGCTCCCTTCAGTGCCACTGAAGCACCGGGGAAGGGGAACGGCTCTGAGCTTCCCTGCAGACTGGGGATTGCAGGGGACAAAGGGAGCTGAGAGAGTGTGGGGTCCCTTCCAACCCAGCCATGCTGCGATGCTGTGGTCCACCCG
Source organism: Alectoris magna (assembly GCA_030625065.1). Lineage (NCBI taxonomy): Eukaryota > Metazoa > Chordata > Aves > Galliformes > Phasianidae > Alectoris > Alectoris magna. The sequence continues at coordinate 3,268,565 of CM060583.1, read as the reverse complement.
TGCTTCCTCCTGGATCTCCATTCTGGGGCTGCCTGCAGATGGGGACTCTGACAGCTCTGGTGCGCAGAGGGAGCAGCCCTCCATCCACTACAGGGCACCCATCCAATGACAGCGCCAACAGCAGACACTGTGCTTTGTAGGTAAACATTGGAGCAAAGCTGCCCCAAATCCAGCACCAAACCTTCCTTATCCAGGTGCCCACTCGATACAAAGTCACACAGTCTTTGTAGGCACTGGATAATCCACCCTCACAGCGGAGAAGAGGCTGAGAGTGGATCTGATCGGTTGGGAGGATGGGGCCAGGCTCTGTTGGATGAAGCACGAGGGGCACTGAGACCTCTGTATCTCTTCCACCTGCACACCTGGAGGGAACAGCCCTGACCCTTCCAGAGCTTCTCTGGGCAAAGGCTGCGATGGTGTCAGCACTGCTCTGTCCTGGGGGTGGCACACGGAGCAGGGATTGCATTTCCTCCTCTCTGAGTCACCTTGGAAGGAGCCAGATTTTTCCAAAAGCCTCGAGAAAAGAAAAGGAAACAAAGTTTGCGGACAAGAAGCAAAGGTCACACAGTGCTACGAGGACTTAGAAATCGTTTTGCTGATACAATTATTTGTACTGCAGCAACGTCTGCGGCGCTGGCAGCTCTCAACGCAAGCAGCAGGAATTGCTCCAGCCCCACGGCACCCCACAGCCTCACACTGCAGGCACCGAGCTGAATGTGAACCCAAAGCCACAGGGATGGGGTGAGCAGTGATCCTGCAGGCAGAGCGCTCCAAACTGCCCACAGCTGCCTGCAGCACACGCTCTGCCTGCTTGGGCTGAAATTCTGGTCGTTCTGAGCAACAGGTTATTTGGTTTTGCAATTGTAATCATCACCTCTTTAAGGCCGGTGAATTCTCTGTAGCAATGCTGTGAGGCTGTGATAACAACGGCTGCTTGGAGCCCCAGACTGAGGCACTTCCACCTCAGGATCCTCCATGTCCACCCCAGGTGACAGCAGTGGGACCCTGACATTCAAATAACACCGTGGCTCCTCGTTAGTAACAGCAATGTGCATTTTGAGATGACAAACCCAAATCCTCCCCACCCGCCCCTCGTCCATTGGGGTTGATGCTCACCTGGGAGGCAGCAGATTTGGGGCTCCTTGGCAGCGTGGCAAAGCCCTGCTGCGTAGGGAAGGTCCTCCACACCATCTGCCTGCCATTATCCTGCTAATCCTGCCCTGCTGCTGGTGAACACTTCACATGGATGGATGCAGTCTGGGGGGAAATGATGCAACCATGCCTGGCTCCATGCAGCCACCTTTCCCCACGGTGCTTTTCCAGACCCAGAGAGCAGAGCTGAAGCTGAAAGCAGAGCCTGTGAGAACAGCAACCTTAATTCCCAGAGCATAAATAATGGAAAGAGTCATTTGCGTGCTTGTAACGGATTAAAAAAGAAATAAGAAAGAGCTGAGTTTTGTTTTGGTGATGGTCCCCCTGCGTCGGTGCATGAGAACTTGCAGAGGTTTTAACGAGCAGTGACAGAGCCTCAGTTCTGTCTCGTATCGCAGCAGTGACAAAGGTAATTCATCCACATCGGTGCTCAGGAAGCGGTGGCACTGCCACAGCACTGCCCTGCCTGCACACTGAGCCCTTCACAACCAGTTCCCACCCAGTTAACAGATATATCTGTGGATGTTGTTAAACACCCCATATTTCTTTCTTTTCCCCCCCTCCTCCTAGCTGCATTTCAGTGAAGGTTAAGCCAAAACAGGAGAACTTTCTCAGCTGCTTCCCTCTGACCGATGCTTTAACAGCTATTTATTTCCTTCTCCCAAAGCTGCACAGGCAAACCATCCCCAGCACAAGTTTGGGGGTGAGCACCGTCCTTCTGCAATGTCACTGCCTGGAAATGGAACCCAAATACAGATTAACATCTTTCAGATTTCAGATCTTTCAGACCCCTGTGCATTTTACACAGCAGGAGAGCAGACCCTGCCCTGAACATGAATCCAATTCCCTTTGAGTGCAGAACTTCCGTGGCAAAGCACGGCAAATGCTCCATGAACTCACAGGGAAATCTCCCAGAGCCACACAAGTGGAAAAATTCAGTCCTACAGCGAGTTCCTATGGACTTTAAGTTATTGCACACACCTGCTATTGTTTCCTGTGCGTTGACACAACAAATACATCATTCTTTACTATGAACCAGAGATATCAAGCTGTCAGTGACTCATTCCATCCTTACGTTCACTCCCGTGGACTGACTGTTATCTGAATTATTACGATCTAATTAAGCTTGATTATTCTTTTTTTTTCCTGTGTAGTGATAGCTGTTGCAGCAAGTCAGTTCCACAAACCCATTCAGCTGTCACTGCAGGAGGGCTGCCTTGACTAACATGTAAACACACAGCGTTAGCAGATCCAGAACAAAAAGGACAGTGTGATTCACAGCCTGGGGATGCTGCGACGCTGTTTGAGGCATCCTACATGGTCACCTTGCGAGCTGCAGCACCATGGCTACAGATAAAAGGGTCGAGGTACAGAGATAAGAGCTTAAACTGAGACTGAGTGGTAAACAGATCACCATCAGCGTGACTTTGGATGATGTGATGTCTGCTACAGACAATTAAGAGAGGAAGGAATCCTATGCCAACAGCTCAGCACCACAGGACTCCACAGCACAGACACAAACACTGAAAGGATATCATCTCAGAATGATTTTGTACTAAAAGTATGCACACAGCAGCATCCAAAACAGCGAGAAATGGTGCCCTAACTCAGAAGGGAAGGCTTGCTGTCCCTTGACAAGGATTTGGATGCAATATGGGATCCGGTCGAGTAGGAAGGAATCGAAATATTAAGCTAAATTCCATTCGGAAGTGAAACTCTCCTCGAAAAGCATACTTAATTGCTTTTTTCCAACTTTAATTATTCCTTGTGGATCGACATTCAGAAGAAAAAAGAAGGGGGGACCCTAAGAGCAGAACCTCCAAAGGCAAAAGAAACACTGTTGGGTCTGCAGTGTCACAGCACCAAACGTCACTCACGTGTTGTTCAGGTGTGTTCCTCCAGAAAGTTCTTCAATTTATTACACACACACACAATGCTGCATGAACTGTGTTTATAAGCACTCCAGCATTCCGTGTACACTTGGGCTAAGAACCAAAAGATGCTGTGTATGAGGAAATGCAGAAAGCAGCAGCCCTGAAGACAGCCCTTCCATTGGGCAACTGCAGAACATCAGCTTCACTCCAAGATCCCACACCACGTCTGATAAAAAGACTAATTAGACATCTACACTTAATTGTGCACACCAAGAGGTAGGACTGGTTTCCAAAGCAGGCTGCAGCCCTCCTTCCAGAGCTGCCTCAGACTCCAGAACCCATTTGGTTTCTGAACCAGAGCTTGAAGTTAAATGACTGGACAGCAACAACCTCCCAGCCACCAGGATTCCTTAGATAATTCCTTATCTGGGTATTCATTAACCCTGTACAAAAGAAAGCTGCTTAGCCGAGTGTTCGTATAAAAATGGGCAAGGTCTCTTTAAATTTAGAAATTTATTTTGTTTAATCCACAAGCTTTATATAGCTTTAGTTAAAAAAACAAAAACAAACAAAAAAAAAAAACAGTGAAAACATGACAATATCCAAAGTTCAGGTTCCTCCCACTTCCAAAGACCACATCTCTGAAAGTGGCTCACACCATTCAGAGGAACCCTAACGAGACAAGATTTATGAATGGGGCAACGACATCTCACAAACAGAATTTATGTAACTGAAGGAATTGTTCTGGGACTGCTGATCATGGAAACTGCCCTTTAAAAAAAAAATAAACAGAACAAAAATACAAATGAAATTCCAGTGTTCCAAATCAACATGTTACATCAATATAAACCCACAGTGTCCTGGTAAACAACATGCTTTCATTTATGTACCACTCTAAATTGCTATTCTTGATTTGCTTTAATGGAGACTGTACAGGCAACAGTAGAAAGCATTAAAATATACGTACTTCCTTGGTAATTCTGCAGTGGTTTTACTTCTGGGCAGGCTTACAAACCACAAAGGTTAGTAGCATAATGTGAGTGGATACAAAAGAAGTCAAATGAGACCCCTGCAAATCATTCTAAAAGGCTCTGTTGGATTTCAAAGAAACCAGGGAGCTGATGGTCATGTTGAAAACCTTCAAAACAAACCCCTACTGCTTCTAAGAAGTCTCGCTCTAAAGGAAATGATGTTGACTGTCAATGAAAGAATGTCACTAGTACACTGTGGACACCTCTTGCAATGTAAATCCATGCCCTTTGTACATGGTGAACCTCAACCTAGCAATTATTACAACAAATGTTATATTCTAAAGCTCAAACACATTTAGCAATTTGAAATTGAATTCTGAGTACAAACCAAATAAAATGTACATTATATCAAAGGATTCGGCCTAAGATGGGGGGGACACCTGTGCCTTCCTCATGGACCTCAGCGCCTTCTCTCGCAGGTGCTTTTCTAGATCATCAAGGTTGTCCTCTGGTTCACTTTCTGTCTCCTTGAAACAAAGAGAAAGCATTTCTTCACAAACTGGAAGCTGAGCTGGAGGGCTGCAGCCCAAGTAGCGTAAAGCATCAATTAAAACCACTCTGTGTTTCTGAAATAGGATTGCTATTTGCTATCAAGAGCACTGTGGGCATTCATATCTATTTCCTTACACTGGGCTCTGAAACACTAAATGACAGGAACCAAACTCTTACCTTTTTGGGTTCTGTCTCTGCTTCCTGCTCTTCCTGTGCTGAGGTGGTATCCGCTGCAGCCACAGCAGCAGCTGCTGCAGCCACTGCAGCCTTTTCCTTCTTATGCTTTTTGTGTTTCTTGTGCTTTTTATCCTTTTTATGCTTCTTATCCTTCTTTTTCTTCTTCTTTTTTCCGCCCCCTTCTTGATCTGAATTCTGCAATAAACAATTCAACAGATATAACTCATTCCCAAGTCTCCTGAACTCTGGGAAAAGAAACCCACAGCCACGCCAGGCAATTCAGATGGGCCATGCGACTCCTGACACTGAGGGAAACACAGAGTGCCTTCAGAACAGGGAGAGTCCCATTGCTAAAGGAACAGCAGCAGCACTCTGAGAAGCAGATCCTGTAGTACATGGCCATGCTGCGGCTGAACACAGAACAGCACAGCAGGCTGACTTGAGACGCGTGTCACAGCGATGACACACAGGCCTTTTCATAGAAATGAATATTGGAGGTGAAATCTAACTCCCTAAAACAAGGGGAACGAAATGAGATGTCCCTAGGAAGCAGATTCATAGAACGGATAAGTAGGCCACATTATCTTTTTCCTATTACGTCCCGATATTAGTCCTATCCCAGTAAGACTGCTAAGCACAAGATCACCTCACTTCGTAGGCCATTACGCTCACTACAAGTGAAGCATACTTATTAAACAACACCAGTAACCTCAAGAAATGAGAAAGCGCTTTCTTTCAGAAGTGAAAATGTATATAAAGGCACTTCCCTCAGTCTCAGAAGTGCTGAGCTTGAAACACGCATTACAAACATCTAATTTTCTAACTATGGAAAGTCTCCCCAAGGTTACTCAGCCCAGCAACTGAGTCTCTACGAAAATAATACCACATCACCCCAAAGAACAAACAAATACCCTTGCAGGCGATGGGCTCTGAGTTGGACTTTTAGCCTTTTTTGCAGGTGACCAGTTAGCAGAAGGGGAACGAGACCGAGCAGGAGATGGAGGCCCTTGGTGCTTTTTTGGAGCTGGCTCAGGTGATCCCGATGCAGACCGTGATGAAGACACCCGTCTGGCAGATCTTGGACTTGGGGTGGAAGCCCTTGGAAACGGAAAAGCTACACTTAGATTTTAGCATTAGAGATATAAGAGATGAAACAAAGGAGTAAAAATTTCACAAGTCAAATGAATGGATGCGACTGAAACTTGGTTAAGCAGTCACTTAAAAAAAAACAACACAGCTACTGTGCTGGCATATATCACAAAGGGCAAAATGACCTTACATCAGTGTGCATCTGTAATGCAAAAGGATACTGCAATATGATAGCTTGTTAACTAATAAGACTACTGTTGGTCAAGAGTAATTGCTCCCTTTTTTTCTGATATGATTAATTTATAACTCTATCAAAACCTCAAGAGAATAACAACACTATTTCAGCATCCAGTTAAGAAAGAGTGCAAACATTCAGCTACCTTTTTTCTCCCTGAAGGAGTAAGCAAGCACAACGTGCTTCTGACAACCTGTTCACAAAAGCAGCAATCACACTAAAGGCAACTGCTAACATTAAGTACTTTTAGATCTTACACAACCAGGTAGGAAATTATTTATGAATGATAAAAAAATAAGAGCTCCCTTCTGCAGTCAGCTTTAAAATAAGACGAAGTTCATTTTGCTTTAAGCAACACTAGGAACAAAACCTCTAAGTTTTGGTCTGCTTGCTCCCAGTGCTTTGCTGTGTTGCTAACAGACTCTACAGCCTCTTCAATGCTTCTCCTTGTGCTGCATTTCAGATTAAAAGCACCTACTGAAATAAAGTTCAGAAAAATCCCCTCAGGATTTGACAGTACAAAAGTGGAAGCTGAGCAGCGCCTCCACCACCTGAGCAACCTCAAGATACATGGGAGCCATTGCTCATGTGATCCCCTAGCTACTTTCACTCTATTATTTAAGAAAAACAAACAGCAACAACAAATAAGATGGATTTTTTTACTTTGTCTTCTTCGGTTCAGGTGTTCTTGACACCCTCCTGATGGGTCTAGTGCTTGGAGATGGAGACTGTCTTCTCTGGGGCGATGCTGACGCTCCCCTTCGCAGCGGTGGTGGGCTTGAAGAGGTATGAGAAGCTCTAGGCCTTGGTGAAGGTGAATGCCTTTTGTTTTGTGGTGGAGAACGTGTTTCCCGATTGGACCTGCTGGGAGGGGAACCCTTCCGGTGCTTGGAAGATATGGATGGTGAGCGCCTCTTAGCAGCTGGAGAGCTCCTTTGTTTTGGTGGTGGTGAATGGGAGACTCTGCGTTTTGACTGCGGAGAAGGCGATGCTCGTCGTTTGGGTGGAGGAGGAGGAGAAGCTGTTCTTCTCTTTGGAGGTGGAGAAGGAGAATATCGCCTTTGTATTGGAGGGGAGTACCTCCGTGGAGAGGGTGAGCGTCGGCGTGGGGGCGGTGATGGAGATCTACAAAGAAAATAAATGTTTAGGTACCATGCAGGCATGGAAATTAGTTACAAGTGTCATTCAGTATGCCTAAAAAGGGAAAAAGAATTACACAAATGTTCCTCTAAGCTTAGTTAATACTTCACTCGACAGGAAGCTTCTTGGAAAAGTTTGATATTCAGTACCTGACACAGCAATCAAACCACAAGCAGACCATGCAACTACCTCAGAAAAATCTCAACAGCAAAACTACATCGCCCTCAGCAAGCTGTGCATCAAGGAACGGGTCTCCTACAGCACAGCATTTCCTTTACAGGTCACAGCTGGAAGTCAATAAACCAAAAATGACCAAAACCAGAACACGGTACCTTCGGCGGGGCAATGAGGGAGAGCGCCGTCGCCTGGGAGGGGGGGGTGGGGAAGGAGAGCGCCGTCGCCGGGCAGGTGGGGGGGATGGGCTCCTCCTCCTCCTACTGAAGAAATAAAGGGATTACTCAGAAAAGTTGCAACTGAGCCATGAGTTTTATTCTTCTCATTCCATTGTATAATATTATATCTCACTCGTGTGCTTTTAATTCTGCTAGAACTGCTAATGAGGGGATAAAAAGGGAGATCACCTAATAAGCCAGAGCAGCTATGACTGCTAGGTGTACAGTGTGGAAGGAACTCAGAATGTTTTTGTCCTGCTACAGTTGGACACCTCCAGCAGCAGCCTGACTCACAGACTGTCTTGGATTGGAAGGGACCCAAGAATCATGAAACTCCAACCCCCCCTCCTGCAGGCAGGGCCATCAACCTGCACATTCAACACCAGCCCAGGCTGCCCAGGGCCCCATCCAATCTGCCCTTGAACACCTCCAGGAATGGGGCATCCACAGCCTCTCTGGGCAGCTGTTCCAGCACCTCCCCACTCTCATAGTAAAGAACTTCCCCCCGACATCCAACCTAAATCTTCCTTCCTTCAACTTAAAACCACTTCCCCTTGTCCTGCTATTATCTACCCTTTCAAAGAGTTGACTCCCCTCCTGTTTACAGGCTCCCTTTAGGCACTGGAAGGAAGTACTGAAGCTGGATCGACGTGAACAGCATAAAACTTCATTCTTGGAAACAGCTCTCATCTATGGATCTGAAATCCAAAAGAACTTACTTCCTGAAATGCTAAGATGAATCAGAGTTGCTGCTAAATTGCAGCTATCTGGATTCAAGTTACTCAGAAAATGAGTCATTTTCTGTTCTCCAAGATAAGGTTTAATACAGACTTTTGGAGAAATGTGAATAAACTCTGCACTTCTGTAGCATTAATAAATGGAGGAGAACTGGTATTCTGAAAGGAAAAAAAGGTTCCTTCTCAAAAGCAAATCAGATAAAACAAAACGATAAGGGATAAAATGAGCGTGATAAAGAATTAAAGGGCTCATTAAGGAAACTGAGATTTTACTCCAAACACCCTGGCTGTTGTTGCACAAGGCAATTAGTTACGATTTTTATAGGTGAGGCTTTGCTTCAAAGCAACATTCTTTAATGATCTGGAAAAATAGCAGTCTCCAAGCATCAGGGTTGCACTAATTAAATGTGTTTCAGTATTCACATAACAGGCAATAGGCAAATTTAAGTATGCTGCAAGATAGTTTAAAGTTGTTGAATCTTGTTTTATACAGCATTGTTTCTTCTGTCCTTGGAATTTTTTGTTGTTGTTTTTTATTTCCCCCTGCTAGTGAAATATTCCAATACCCCAACCATTATGGGACAGATAAGTCTGAATTTCCCTCATGTTGGTGCTGTGAGTGTGCAAATTCAAAGGAAAGGATTACTTATCCGTAACAAAAGAAGAACCTGAATGATTTTCAATATGCAAATCCTGTTAAAGAGATGAATTTCTAACCAACCTTTTCATCACTGGTGATTGCCACCTCTTTTCCATCTGCATCCTGACAGCAGTGGAAGAAAAAGAAAACAAAGACAAAAAAAATCTAACTGCCTGATATTTGAGGCAGAAATGAGCACGTCCCAACAAATTCAGATCACTTCTCAGCAAATACAGAGAATACAACCTTGGAATCAAACCAGGCATCCCTCACGTGACACGCAGTGCTGGATGCTTCAAGGATAGGTAACGAAAAGCAGTCCGTATTGAAAACCCAGCCTACCTCAGTGATATCAAAGGTTGCCAGTTTTAAGAGAATTACATCAACTTCTGCACAAGCTTAGCTCTCAGTAGGGGCTTTAAAGTATTACACCTCAAATCACAAAGACTAAAGAGGAAGCTTGCTGTATAACCGGCAGTTAGACCTTGGTTTTCTTCTTTAAGTTACTTTGGAGGAAAAAAGACTATCTGCTTGCACTGTTCTGTGCTAAGAGGGCACAACTCAGTTCTTTTGGGTAACGGCTGACAGATGAACACGTGAACTCAACAGCTATCAAAGAAAAAAGAGGAGCTGTGCTCATAGGAAGAAGCAGTTACCGAGGGGAAGGCTCCTTCTGTCGTTTTCGTGGGGATGGAGATGGACTGCGTGAATGGGAATGGCGGCGGCGGCGGCCAACTTCTCCATTCTTCACATTGGATCTCTTCGGTCTTTCCTCCTCAGATGAAGATGAGGAGCCAGAATCTATAAATGAAGAAGAATTACCCTCTGGAAAACGATTCTTATGACCGTTGCAGAGATACTGATATGGTTATAACGCTGTTTAAATTGCTAATCCTCCACTCCCACTGAACAAGAAGCCTCCTTGTAGAAGCAGTTAGCAACCAATGTTAATTTGGGTAACAACACCAGCAGCAACTAACTCTACATCTAAGAACTCGCCAGGTCATTTTAAAAATGATCTGCTGTTATGCATAGAAACACTATGTGCACAGAGACCTACACTAAGTCAGGAGTCCAAGATATTAGGAAACAACCTACTGCAGTATGAGACTAAGGAAGTCATGGGAAACCACATGTGTGTGTGACGGGAAGAGCTTAAAAGCGCAGCTTTCAAAGATGGTGCACCACGACCTCTAAGAATTAAGCCTTATTTAATGAAAGTAGCACGAACAATAATTAAAGTTACTCCATTATGAGTGGGTAAATCATACAGTTAGGTTTGTAATAGCACTGCACACAGCAAAATCATGTTAAAAATCAACATTTGGACTGAACAATAACTAACTCCTGCAGGAGCTTTAGCCCAGGGTTAGGAAATGCAGGTTATCCATACCAGAAGACGACTGTTGATTTTGCCTTCTGTACTGACGTCTCTGTTGCACAGAATCTGCTGCAGCCATTTTACCTCCCTTATCTTCTTCTGAAAAGATACAAACACAGACAGAATATTTAAATTGAAAATGAATTTTGCCCTATTCAGGCAGAAGTGATGTCAGTTGATAGTCAATCAAGCATGCTATTTTTATTAATTTAAATAAGAATATCTGAAGATAGCATCGAGTCTGGAGTATACTTTGGCTGAGCTTTTTCCAGGAAAGCTCAGATGGAAGATTTGAGGCAGTGTCAACGACCACTTCATGCTTCTGAAAACCTTATTTCAATGCCAGCTTATTGACAGCACTCAGCACTTTACAAACACCTTTCATTGGTATGCATCTTACACCAAAAACCCCAAAGGCTGCGCTGACAAGCGAGAACCATACCTGACTCAGACAGCTCAGCCTTCCTCGGTTTTGGTGCTGGTGAAGGAGATTCTCTTTTTTCAGTACTCTTATGCTTGGGTGCTAAAAGAAAACCAAATAATTTGCTTCAATTTGTTTATTTTTGAAAACCCATGCACGCTTTTCTGCTCAAACAAGCTGCAGATCTTTAAGAAGACAGCAGCACAAAGACAAAGCTGCTGAAAGAAACTCGTTTCTTACCTGACGCCCTGCCGGGTGAAACAGAGCCACGGCTTTTCCTTGCACGATTTGACTGCTGAGGTGTTGGAGATCTGCGTGGTTTGGGAGGTGGACTTGCTGGTGGGGATGGTCTGTGCCTTCGCCTCGGGGGGCTGGCAGAGGGAGACAGCCTACGTGTTTTACGAGGAGGACTGGATACAGTTCTTTTAGGTGGTTTCTTTGGTGGAGATCGGGATCGCGAGGAGGAGGAGGAAGAGCTACTGCCAGATAAAGATGCTGATGACCGTCTTCTCCTGTAAATCAAATGTAGTATTAGACACAGACCTGGCCTAGGAGATGTTTGAGCGCGAACACAGAATCGAATTTGTCTGCAAGCACATATACAGAGCCACATAACAGCAGCACTTCCAAAACATGGCGAACAGCCTCCAGCACTTGGTTTGTAGAAGAGATTAAGAACCAATCTCTCCATTATTTTTAAACTACAGTGAGTTGTTGTAGTAGGCGACAGCGAGGATTCGGGATGTGACGTGGCAGGACCCCCTCTCTTAATGACGAAGGATTAATATATGCATAAGGGGGGCGTAGACGAAGGGGCATGGGTATATAGGTAAATCGCACGACGCAATAAACGCCATTTTACTGCTTGCCACATTGATATGCACGTGCAGTTCTTTGGCCCGGGTGGGTTTCACCCGATATTCAGCACAGGCGCAGAGCTAAAAGAACATGGGTTGCCAGGTGCACGGCAACAGTGAGTAAAAGATAAAATACAATAAAATGGTTAGTGTTACCTTTACTTGCTTTCTGTCAATCTACAGGCTACAACTAAGCTTTTCTCCTGGGAGCAATTAGTTTTCTTTGGTCTCTCTAACTTTTGGATGGTTAAGAGGATTCTCCATGTTAGCACACGTGATTTAATCATCTTTCAAACAGACCTATTTCAGAGTTTAGTGTGCAAGTACGCTGAGAGGTTTTGTTTTATACACCAGGAGGCAAAAATCTCAGACAACAATTCTGAACCTGCAGATTCATCCTTATGGTTTTAGTTTTTCATCTTTACTTTGTAATTCTAAAAAGACAGGGCCTCTAGAATTCTGCGGCAAAATTTGTGGCAAGTTCTGTTGCAACTGTGTACCTGCAGAATCCACCTTTGGCTGCAGAATTCCTGAGAACCTGGAAAAAAGAAACCCTACCTTGAGTGAGACAAACACTTGCTGAAAGGGAGCTCTCGTACATCCTGCAAGATACATGCTCGATACTTTACACGGGAAGCATCGCTTCAGTTCTCTTCCTATGAAGAGGACAGGAATTTACTCTATTCCTACTAAGCCAAATCCCTGTTTTGACACTGCCCTGAGTACACAATTCTCTGCAATGCAACTCAGAACTCTCCTACCAGAATAATTGCTCACGGAACAAAAATACAACCTTCGAAGAGCAGACCCTAAAGAGTTCTTATTTTTAATCAGACGAACATGAAGAAATACATTTCAAGTCAAAGTTTAATTTTTACCTTAACTTTATGTAACGGAACGGTGAGTCATAATTAAAAAAATCCCAACAAGTACAATCCAGGGCTTGTTCTAACATCTCCCTCCAAGGGGAAATAAAAACAGCCAAAGGATGCCTCATCTGCCTAAGGTGGAAGCTATCCAGAGCCATTTCAAGGTCTGAAGTTGCCACTTCTTGGAAAGGTGGACAGCTACCAGCTGTCCCCAAAATACTTACAAAACACGACATGGCAGTTTCTACATCACTCAAATAATACATTACTGGCAGTGCTGAGAAAAGATAAATGAGATGGTTCCGATAAACCTCATCCACCAAAACAAACTGGAAAAAAAAAAAAAAAGAAAAAGGAAATCTTACCGCCTCACTGGTGATCTGCTTCTCCTGTGCCTGGGTGGGGGAGGCATTCGCCTTGGAGGAGTCCTCCTCCTTGGAGACGGCCGTCGTCTGGGGCTTGGTCGCCTTCTAGGGGAGTAAGACCTGTCACAATCAGAAATTCCAATGAAAAGCAACCATCTAATTCTCAGACTTGAGGAACGCCGTCCTCTGGGAACTGAGTGAGAAGCTGCTTTTTCTCCAACTGCGTAAATGACAATGCCAAGTGCAGCATTCAGCCACAATCGGTGGTTTTAAGTTTACAAACACCTTCTAAGGAGCGAAGAGGGGAAAAAAAAATAAAGAGGAGGGGGAGGAATTTGCAAAATCTTCATTATCAGACCTAAAAGGTAGCTACATGATTCCCACTGAGTGCACCATTCCCTCCCCAGTCACCATTAGTCTCTGCAACCTCTTTCTCATGGACTGACACGAGGACAACAGCTCCCCAAGACGTTTATTCATTGCATACATCATTCTCATCTGGCCCAAAACATTCACAGCCCAACATCAGTAAAAACACAATTACCTTAACTGAGAGCATGACATTAAATGGCAACTCCAGAAGAAAACATTCAGTTCTCAACCTCTGCCATTGAGATAAATTGAAGCCGTACCTTGACCGTGATCTGTGACGCCTTCTTGGTCGAGAATGAGATGGAGAACGTGATCGAGACCTAGACCTTGATTTAGAGCGA